>CM035150.1:93619960-94134960 GCA_020205605.1 Panax ginseng
AATAAAATTAAAAAACTTTGGAGTAGTTGGGACCAAATGTATGCTCTTCGTCACCATTCAAAATGTGGGCAAGCTTAACAAAATATGTCCATTAGGGAGTGGTTCAAGTACGAAATTTAAAATTATAAATAAAAGGTATAAAAATATAAAGTTTTAACTTAATTATTTTTATGAGCATATGACAAGTTTTGAAAATTTTAATAAAATGGTACAATAAAGTAAACCCTTTAATTCAAACAACTCACAAGGTTGGGATTAGCTTCACAACGTGTCCATTAGCTGCCTGAGTCAAATAAAATACTACCAAGTAATTTAAACCTAAACAGACTCTTTGGCTCCTTGCTATTCTTCTTATATAAAAATCAATTGATAAAGCAAAATTACTGTACCTTCTAACTTTTATAGTCCCTTTGTTTTAAAATTAGATTTTGAGGTTAAATGACGATATATTAAAATTAAAATTAATATAAATTTATTTAATTTTAGTTGATACAATTATTATAATTGTATAATATATCACAAAAAATATTAATTACAAAATTAATTCATTCTAAACTTATACGAGTTATATTAATTTTAAAATTTTATGTTGTCGTTTGATTTAAAAAATCAAATTGTATCTCTAATTTAACGAATAGAGGATATTTTAGTTCAGTAGGAGCAGTTGTTACGCCAAATAGTACAAATGATTAATTCTACTTAAATTAGCCCTTAAAAATAAATTATTCAGAGTGGTTGGAGTTTTCATGTTAATTCTTTGTCGAAAAAAAAGAGAAAAAATATACTCCCTATCTCCCTTAATATAAATTGTTTTAGATAAATATTTTTGTCTCTTAATATTTGTTGTTTGAGAATTTCAAGTAAGGATTAATGGTTTAGTTTTTAATATTATCCCAATTATTAAACACTCCTATAACTTTGGTTCCCTCACAATTTTATGTCCAATAAATAACATTCTTTTTTCAATACAAAGACAAGACAATTGAGTATTATATTATGTGTTGAAAAAATGACCGTGGATTGACCTACATTTCATCAGAACTCGACTGGAACATCCATAGTTTAAAACATATGTTATCAATTACAATATTGAAAACTAAATAATTAATACTTAATTAAAATTCTCAAACGACAAATATTAATTGACAAAAACATTTTTTTAAAACGATATTTAAAAAGGGATAGAGGGAGTACTAAATTACTCTTTCTGTCCTATAAATCTATAATATATGATGTTTTAGAGTTGGACACAATAATTAAAATAATAATTATATAACATTAAATATAGTTTCATTTGTCTATAATACCTTTTGTGTTGATAAGGAGAGAGAAAAAGTTAAAAGCATAGAAGGAATAATGAGGGGTACTACTCACTAATTATTCAAATAAGAAAATACTCCTTCCGTCCAAGTTTACTTGTTCTAATTTTTTTAATTTATCTATAGTTATTTGTCTTTTTTCTTTTTGTAATATTATTTTGACCTCACTTTTTATATATTACCATAATTTGACTTTAATTTTTTTTATTAAAAACAACATAACATATATTTTTAAAAAATAGTAGTATTAGTTTTGATATTGAAAGCATAACTTCACTTCTTTTTTTCTCTCTCTTTTTATTTTATTGTTTTAAAAAAAAATTAGGAGATTAAATATAATAAAAAAAATAAGATGGATAATTTGAAGATAATTTTTTTTTGGAAATTGATATTTTCACATGATTTTTTTGATATTTGCATATAAAAATAAAAATCGTTGCTCTATAACGACAATTTGTACCGTCACTATATATTTATAACGATATTTTTTATATGATCAAAAAATTACGTAAAAATATAATATTTGTTTAATAGAATATACCTTCAAATGATAACAAGTAAAGTGGACGGAGTACTATATTTTTCTTAGCAGCAGAGCTTAAAACTATAAGTCGTGTATTTCAAAGCTTCCCGTAAGCTGACCGAAGACGAGTCTTCCCCTAATTTCTCTCTCTTTGGACATATCTATTTTGAAGAAGAGAGAACAAAACAACAGCCCCTCTGAATTTTTTGTCTGTTAAGCTTTTTCTCTCTCTAACCTTGGAATAATACTGCTAGATCTCATCATCAATTATTGTTTTCTCTCTAGCTTCCTTCCGTAAATTGCAAAAGGACTTTAGTAATGGCCGGTCGTTACGACGCCAACCCTTTTGCTGAAGAAGATGAAGTTAATCCTTTCTCTGTAAGTTCATCTGCTACCATTTCCTCTCTCTCCTAACAGATATACATATATATAATTGATTATGATCATTTCTGTTAGTATCGCAAGCTTAATACTCTATCTACTGTTTGTATTTTGACTTTTGAGTAGGGTTAACTTGTTAATTATATATTTGGTGTTCTAGGTCTACTTTCTCTGCTGCTAAAAGTGGGTTTTATGCTCAATTCTGTAGTTTGCTTGCTTGAATTGTTTGATCTGTTTGTATTTTTGTGATGTGCAGCTTATTTCTTGTAATTTTCACTTATGGCTTCCAGAATTTATGTCTCTCAGATCAGTTTCATTGGTCTTTGGTTTATGTATAATTTATATACACAGATGAAGAAAAAATATATTTGTTGAAAGACTAGCTAGCATACGTAAATATATTTTAATTGGAACTGATGCCAGCACTAACATAAGGAATATTGTAATATATGTGGGTTCACACTAAATAGAACTTTCCTATGTCAAAAAGCATCTTGCTTGAGCTTTTCCATGAGAGGTGATAATAGTGATCCTTAATTTTTGTTTTAGTTCTTTTAATGTAACACCTCAGTTACATATCGAAACATATAGAAAAAATTTGTCTTGTGTATAATGAATTAAGTTACTAACAATAGTACATTCAGTCATGACATGACCTTTTGGGTGAGTCTGTGGTGGGCTAAGATCATAGTTATCAAGGCGACAAGTCGAGATTAGGCGATAGCCGGGAGCTTAGGCGACAAGGCGTCCGACTAGTCGTCCACAAGTTGACAAGTCGTTAACAATATAGATTTTATACGAATAAAATTATATATATTTAATATTTATATGAATATTGATATATATATTTTTTAATGATTTACTATATTCATAATGCATGTTATACCATATTCATATTTATGTTTAATTTCTTAAATTTTAATATTGTATATATAGAATACCATAAATTTATAATTAAGCATTATAATTTTACATTAAGATGTTACATTAATTTTACAAAAGGGCAGAATTATGTTATGTACCATATATATAATATAGCAACATAGGCAGCAGTCAGCAGTGGCAACTTGTATTATATATAATATAGTACAAATTATATATAATATAGTACTGACAAGTCATAAAGTTATGTAATACTCCTATATATAGCAGTATAGGCAGCAGAACATGCCTCCAACTCACAAGACACACACAATTATATATAATACTCTGAGGCCCTTATAATATAAGATTGGCATGTGTACCATGGTATAAGCAAGCAAGTAAACATATATCATATAAAAAAATTAAAAGGAGACAGATTACCTTAACCCAAAAAAGAAGATAGAAACAAAATACCAACAAAAAAAAAAACAGAGCAGAGCTCCCGACTGTCTTTCCCTCTTTGTTTCTCTCGAAAAGAAAAAATACCCAAAGGAAAAAGAAGAAGAGTAGAAGTAAAGAAGAGAAGAAGAGTAAAAGAATATACCGGAGGTGCCGAAGCGAAGTCACCAAAGTCTTCGTCGTTGTCGGAGTGACGCGGTAAGTTGCTTGCTCTCCCCTTTCTCCCTTTCGGTATAAGTTTTGTTGGTTTTGCGATCGATCGATTAGGTTATTTTTTTTTTTAAACCAATAAGTCAAGTCAAATACTTGACCAGAAATCAAGTCGCTGGATTTGAAAATTCATGCGTCCGTGTTGTTGCTAAGTCGTCCAAGGAGACGCCATTTCTGGCTGAGCGCTCGACTTTCTAGCCTTCCACCAAGTTGCCCAGACGCTTTAATTTTTCCTAACGACTTGACGACTAAGCGTAGCCTAGGTGACAACTTGATAATCATGGCTAAGATTATCCAAGTAGATATTATTGTGCCAGTGGTTTAAGGCCTTATTTGAATGGATTTGATTCGATTCGGACTTAGAATTTGATCGAGATTTGTTTTGGACTCGGGATTTGACCCGAGTTGTTTCATATGGTATCAGAGTCAGCTCTCGAAAGCTCGGGTAGGGTCATCCGATCTGGTTGCTTGAGGTGGGGACACGAAGGCCGATGATATTATCTCACAATGGAGAGAGGAAGGTCCGGAGGTGGGGACACGAAGCCAACCAGTATTATCCCACAATGGCTAGATAGACAAAGATATGTGGACTGTGTGTATGATCGGTTCTGATGGGGACATTATAAATTTAAATGGGGGAGTTTGTAACACCCCAGTCCCATATCGAAAGATATGAGAAAAATTCGTGTATAAGGAATTAAGTTATTAATAATAGTACCTTCAGTCATGACTTTTTGGGTGAGCCTGTGGTGGGTTAAGATGATCAAAGAAGATATTATTGGGACAATGATTTAAGGTCTTATTTTGTTAATTTGATTCAATTTGGACTTGGAATTTTACCCGAGATTTGTTCAATTGTTTCTGGACTCAGGATTTGACCTGAGTTGTTTCATTTACAGTGCGTTTGTGAGTTTGGATGATGAGATGGGAAGGGAATGTATAGGAGGGAAAGGAATGAGAATGGATTATAATTTTCCCTCGTCATGTTTGTGAGTTTTAGAAAGGAGGGGAAGTGATGTGATTTTAATTATATTTTCACTTGTTTGTGAGTTTAGGAGGGAAGGGAAGGGAAGGGAAAATAATTTTCTTTTTAAACTACACTATTATTATATTACCCTCAAATATATTAATGTAAGCATGATTTATTTTGAAAAGTTAATTTAGGTAATATAAAATATCTAACGTTCCCATTAGGGGTGAGCATTCGGTTAATAACCGAACCGAATACACATTTCGGTTATAACTGAAAACCGAATTTAGACTGTTTAGAATATTCGAACAACTACCCAAATTACATGATAACCGAATAACCGAACTAATTATTCGGTTAATAACTGAATTTAACAGTTTACTCTTACTTTGCATTACACACAAGACCACGTTAAATCTAGTGAAAACTCTGCAATTCAAAATTAAGACCCCAATACAACAAAACACAAACAAAACACAGTTTCAGGAAAATGAAATTGAACAAGAAAATCGAACTTTGAGATATTTGATGATGTGCAATACTTGGCAGTGTAAGCATACATATGACCAGCTGAACTGTTTGTTTCATCTGAGGTAAATGGAACTTGTAAGCAATCCGTTACAGTAGTACCACCTCCTTCAAGTGGTGTACCTTCGGTGACATCTGAATTAGACGAAGCATCAGATGGAAATTTGGAATAATCTAATTCTGTGGAAATTCCGGTGAGCCCTTTTTCTTCCTCAGTTAATAATAAATGCTCGTCGGATTCATAAACCGATTTATTATTTTCAGAAACTTCATTCATCTGTTCGCCCAACTCTTTAGTACTACTTTTGATATTGCTTCTCGTTCCATGTGCTCTGCCCGTGCCTCACTAGCACGACCCTCTTCGTCGCCTTAGTCGTCGGAAAAGGGGCCGAATCTCGTAGCTCAGAACTAAAGGTGTGACATATCTGAGTTTGAGAGAGAGAGGGTCGTGCCTGAAGAGAGGAGGTGTTACGGATCTGAGTTTGAGACTTGAGAAGGGTTTGAGAGAATTCGAGATCTGAGTCTGGGGCTATCGGGAGTGAGTATTATTTTAACTTAAGTGCTTTTGTTCGGTTTAGTAAATATTTGGACTTTGCTTAGCTTGTTCGGTTATTCGGGTTACCCGAATAACCCAAAAGTAAAACACGTACAACCTAACCGAAAACCGTAATAAATTTCGGGTATAAACGAAATGTTAAAAAAACCGAATTATCAGAAAATTTCGGTTAAATTATTTCGGTTCGGTAATTCGGTTATAGCCGTTTTTTTGCTCAGTCCTAGTTCCCATCATTTTCCTTCCCTTCAAATCCTCCCACTTTTGTAGGGAAAGTTTTGAGCCAAAAATAAATCAACTTTACCTTCAAATCCCTTCCCTTCCTTCCTAAAAAAACTCGCAAACATGAGATTTGGAGGAATTGTAATATTTTCCCTTCCATTCCATTCCCCTAAAAAAAACTTACAAGCACAGTAAATAATCAGTATCCTCTGCCTTGCTGCGTGCTGCCTATGATCAAACTTCAATGGCATAAACTAAGGATTAGTGATCACTTTTTATTTTTGTTAAAAAACTGCGGTAGGTTTATATCATCTGAAATGTCTGAACAATATTCAATTCTTCACTGAGCTGCAAACATCTTGTTATCTGTGCTACATTGGGGCAACGAAAGTACTTTGATAAAATTATTTAGGGAATTCTTTGTTGATGCAATAATTTTCTTGTATGTTTGATAAAAAGTCCCGTGGACTTTTCACGCAGAAGAGGAATTCTTAGAATGATGAAATAAGATTTTAATTGTATGTGCTGTAAAAGTTTGTTATTAAAGGAAAGTGGACATTTAACATGGATTAAAAATAGTAATAAAGACTTTTATCTTGGGAGAATTAGATTAAACTATTATGTTTTTTTTGTAATCAATCTGTTTTTACATTCAAAGTTTGTTAATAACTGGATACATACATATATACACAGAAAAGCGCACACATATATATATTTACTCAACCTATTTATGTTTAAAAATAATTTCTTTTTAACTCCAGGACCCAGCAGTTAGAGGAAAACCGCCAGGAAAGACGAACTTTGGTGGAGGTTCATTTTTTACAACAGTGAGTGTAGTGTTTTGTTTGGTTATTAAAATTCAAAATCCTTTTCATTAAGGTTTTGATTGCCACACTGCTCTTTGGTGTGTTATATGTTGTTTTGTTTTTGTCTTCTTAGTCTTTTCTTTTAAATCAGAAAAGATTTTGTAGCGTACTTTCTAGTATGTTGAGTGGTTTTCAATACTATCTAAATATCACCATTTTTCTGATTTCTCACATAAACCATTATCTTGTTGGGTTTCCAGAATAGTGGGAGTGTTCCTTCTGCTGCAAACACTAGGCTTTCACCTCTTCCTCATGAACCTGCAGATTTCTATGACCGTAGTGCCCCAGTTGATATTCCTCTTGATTCAACTACAGTAAGTGAAAAATTGAGGGTTGGTGAATATACAAAAGACCATAGTTCATTTATTCTTTTCCTTGTTAGTAACTGTCTCTCTAATTATTGTCTGTTCAAATTTAGGATTTAAAGAAGAAAGAGAAGGAGCTTCAAGCCAAGGAGGCTGAATTGAGAAAGAGGGAACAGGTATGTCTGATAGAAAATCTTAAATTTGTGTACATTTATCCAGGGTACGAACCTAGGTTGTTGGAGTTTAGGTGTATAGTACTTCCCTCAATTTCAAGCACCGCAATCTTTATGATCTCTTGTGGTTATTAGTGAGGATAGGGCAAGTGTTGCAGAAAGGAAGAGAAAAATCAAGAAATTTGTTTTGGTCAATATCCAGCTATCTTGAGCCATCATTTGTTCGATCGTACACCTACTTATATAAATCAACCTGAACTTTTCCTTCAAGCTTCCCTTAATATATGTGGACCATTTCCACCCCCTCCCTCCTCCCCTCATCCTCATTTGTGTTGCAGCACGCCATCATAGCTACCTAAATATAAGCTTGACAAGTGTCATGGATGTCAAAGTTGAGATTAGAAACTTTATTCACTTCAAGTGTATTGTTATGTAACATAGGTCTATATTTTAATAATTAAATTTATGTATTGGATAATGCACCATTGTTGTTGTTTCTAATTTGTCTTTTTTGAGGACATGCAGGAAGTAAGACGGAAAGAAGAAGCCGCAGCACGAGGTAGTTTCTACTTTTTTGCTTTTGTTATGGTTTTCTTATGTTATGGACTTTCACATGTTTAGACTTCTACCAAAAATTCATATGGGTACAATAGCACCACCATATATATATATCCAAAATATGATGCAAATTTATCAACACAAATTATATTGTGGTCTAATATCGGCAACTTAGCACTTGAGTTCTTTCTTTTGATTGCAGCCGGTATTGTTCTGGAGGAGAAAAATTGGCCACCATTTTTCCCAATCATCCATCACGATATTGCTAATGAAATCCCAATCCATCTACAGAAACTGCAGTATGTTGCATTTACAACGTACTTAGGTATGTCTATCTCTGATTGGTTGTAAGGAAGTTAGATGTTTAGATCATCTCAAATGTTTAGTAATTCATGTTTTTCTTGTGTATACTTACGAATCCTTTAGATATATTAAAATAGGTTGAGTTGGTAATTTTATGTTACATTTCTAGTTCTACTTGTCATGAGAGAAAATATAAGAGAACAACTTAAGGGTGATTATGCGAACAACTTTCTTGGATGGTTCTGCTATCTTTTTCACCTTCCCATTTTTCCCCTTTTGAGAGGGAGACCGAGGAGAGGAAGTGCTTGTAGACTTGTAGTTGATCAAAAGATACTTTTGTCCTTGTATATTTCTTGTTCGTCTTTGTTAAGGTATCAATTCCATTTAAGAAAATATTTTTTTGAGTAAGTTCATATACATTTTTAGGCATTTGTTACGAGGTTTCTGACCTTGAGGTTCTTGATACTCAAGTTACCACAAACATTCATTCTTTAAGCCTAAATGATAAATTATCATACGAATGACCATCTTCTTTTCTTATTTTGTTTTGTGTTGCCAAATGTAATTGAAGTAGGGAGACTTAACTGTGAAGGGAAGGCCTTTTGACTCTACCTGTATTTATATCAAATGGACTGTTCCACATTCTCTTTCAGAACTACATTAAGAAAAAGTATAGCAAGAGCTCTAGCTCTAGTGAACTCTAGTGGTATCCCTGTCATCTTAATCGGGAGGTGTAGGGATCAAATCTTGTTAGGGACTAAATGGAGAACATATTATCTTATTGAAGATATCTCCAATTGCCTATATGGGCCTACTTCTTGTTGGGTTGAGATTAGGTTAGGATAGGATTGAGATGATCACTTAAGCTCCTTTGGATATCTAAATACTTCTCTAGTACGAAGCAATGCAACTGACGTGCACTAAGCCTTTATAATTGTTGATGGTAAACAGGACTAGTACTCTGTCTGTTTTGGAATATTATTGCCACTACTACAGCTTGGATTAAAGGAGAAGGTTGGTGTGGAATAATCTTTGAACTGATTTTTACATTTCCTACTTGTTTTATCTCTTTCATTTTGATATCTTAATTCTGTTGGAACTCAATTTTATGTCTTGTGTTGTAGATCCAAAAATTTGGTTCCTCGCTATCATCTACTTTGTATCAGGGGTTCCAGGAGGCTATGTGTTGTGGTATCGTCCGCTCTATCGTGCTTTTAGGTACTTGTCTTTTAAAAATCAATGTTTTCAGGTGTTGCATAGTAGATATAATTTCTGAATGTTTTGGACAATAGGGAGATCTATGAAGGTCCAAGCTGCAACTTAGTGGGCATGTAGTGGTCAGGCTGTAGCATGACATGTATGTATGTATGTTTGTGTTATAAGACCATGGATCAATTTACTCGGTACTGCCTTGTTAAATGTCATATCAAGAAGGGGAATAAAATAGTCCCTCTGTCCGAAAATGAGAGTCCATTCTTTCCGGTTTTGTGCAGCCTAAAAGAGTCATTTTTTAAAATTTGATTATAAAGTGACTTAAATATCTAAATTTAATCTTAATGAGAAGTGGTTACTCTAATTAATTGGAATTTGACTGATTTTCACAAGCTACATGAAGTTTTAGAGGCTTCTCATTTATTTATTTGTTTTTTTGGTGTGTGTGTGTTCTTAAATTTAATCTACTTAAAGTTTTAGAGGCTTTTCATTTATTTATTTGTTTTTGGGATGGGAACATAGTTGTCACGACGCCTCGATGTAGCTGACCGCCTGGACACCTAAGCGATAAGGTGCCCACCCGTGAACAAGTCGTTTACGATTATACAATTTATACATTATTTATTTTTCTTTAAAAGTACATTGAACAATGAAATTTTATATACATTAAAACTCAAAACATATTTACTAACAATATGAAACGCCATTAAACACACAATTATGTCAATACATGTAAAAAGACACTGCAACAACTATTTTTAAATTTTTTTTTTTACAGAGACCTAGCTGAAAGACAAATATACAAACCTGGTGAAATTTGTAAAGTACAAAACTTAAGGGTTGAACTTAATAGATTGTCAAACTATGGAGGACTTCAATGAAATTTTACCTAAATGATAAGAACAAAAGTATTATGTCCGATCGTACATCAAGAGAAATTGGGGAAGCAATCGGAGCAAAGAAAAAAACATCGGGACAATCCAATGGGTGTGAGAGGGAAAGACTTGAAAGAGAAACAAAACTCAAAGAGTTGTTGTCGACGTGCGGTGTGACCCTCAATAGGTGAGGTTGTAGTTGTGTTCTGTTGTTGCGTGTGTCAACATGCTTGTGCATGCATGCATAGTTGTCACTACGCCACGACGAGTCTTGGTGGTAGTCGACTGTCAGGACGTCTAGGCGACAAGGCGATCGCCATTTCGTCCGTATGGCGACATGTCATTTACAATGTGCAATTTATATATTATTTATTTTACTTAAAAAATATATTGGCAATAAAATTTTATATACATTAAAACCAAAAACATAACACTATGGAATAACATTAAAACACAATTATGTATATATTTAGCAATAACAATCCAAAAATAAAATATTTGATATTAAAAACTAGTAAAAGAAATGAAGAATTCAACATAGAAAATAAAGTTGCAACCAACCATCACATATTACTAGTCTAATAACTAATAAAACACCACATAGCAAGCTAAAATAATGTCTAGACTCTACACTAGTCTCTTAACATCGTTCAAGCAAACTCATCAAGAAAACAATCATCATCTCCTCCACGAGAACTACTCTCATTCAAAGGCATAGGTGGTTATGCATAGGCGCATTGGTCGATGGGTGAAGTCCTTGGAGTGGACGCCTAGCTGCCGAGGCGAGCGCCTTGGCAGCCTCTCAAAGGCGAGCGTCGCCATGCTACTTGTTGCGCCAAGACGCCTAGGCGACGTCGTGACAACTATGGATGGGAAAGAAGGAGAAGGAGAAGGAGAAGGAGGGGGAGGGGGAGGGGGAGGGGGAGGGGGGGGTTGGATAAATTCTTACTGGTGCATTATCTGATTATCATTGTATGAAATAGGATCAACATGTCATGATTCATCTTCATAGAAATTTATTAAAGTTCTGATAAACTGTGCTTATGACTAGTTATTATGCTTGAAAAATTCCTTTTTTAGTTGACAACACATCCCTATCCTTGTTTACAGGACTGAGAGTGCTATGAAGTTTAGTTGGTTTTTCCTATTTTATCTGGTACGCTTTATTAATTTTCTTGCGGATCTGCTATTTATTTGTCCTGGAGGATGTGCTTCATTTTGCCCCTGGCCTACAGGTTCACATCGGTTTCGTCATCTTTGCTGCAGTTGCTCCTCCTGTTGTTTTCAAAGGAAAATCACTTGCGTGAGTTTTAAATGTTGAAATTATTCCTTTCCTAAGCTATCTCTATGAAGTGGATAATAATTGAAGAAAGATGAATTATAGTAACTGAAATTTCTGCCCCCCCCCTATTTTTTTATACATGGATAAACCTGTCCTAAGAGCTGATAATGATAAAAATAGGAAACTAACATTTTCAAGTTTTATGTCCTTAGTAACTGTATCTTGCACAATTTTTTTTCTTTATCCACTGTAAAATGTCTATCTTGGCTTTTGATACAGAGGAATCTTGCCAGCAGTAGATCTCATTGGTGATCATGCTATAGTTGGGGTAAGTTCAGTCCTTGTTACCCTGTTTCTCAAGTCATAGTTTCATATTCCTTTCCTGGTTGATTCTCCAGATCAGTGCCTACTTTCTTAAACAAATATAGAACTCACTCTCACTAGTCATTTAAGTTTTTCTTCTTTCAAGTCTTGCATATATACTTTGCTGCAAAATGGAATAAGATTCGATCTCTAGTGAATATAAACGTGTACTATGTTAGAACTTTTCACATAACCATGGATATTGATAATCATTTCCTCAGATTTTCTACTTCGTTGGATTTGGACTATTCTGTCTTGAGTCGGTGCTCAGTATTTGGGTTATTCAGGTAAATTTTCAAAATTTCATCTCCCCAATATTTCTGTGAGGAAAACAATTAGATATTTACAAGTATGCAAACGTGTCTTTTGTTTATGTTCATTGCGTTCTTTACCATCATGCAGCAAGTATACATGTACTTCCGTGGTAGCGGCAAAGCAGCAGAGATGAAGCGCGAAGCGGCACGAGGAGCCTTGCGAGCGGCAATATAACCCTGCTCTACCTGGAGCCAAGTTAAAAGTGATCCTAACATACCTGGGATGGATGAGCTATAGACGTTGAAGATTGAAAGTTGGGCACTGCAATGCAAATGGGGTTTTGTTTCATTTAAGCCGTAAATTATTTGATTGTTTCTCTGTTTTTTTTGTTTGTTGCTAAATTCTCTGTTCTGTTTGTTGTTACCACCGAGAGATTTTCCCATGTTGATGTCTTTAGAAATATAGTGATGGCTACATGTAAATCTATTCATGTTATTTTGGATTGATCTCTGTATTTGATCTGGTTATGTAGCTACCAAGAAGTTTACTTTGTCATATTTGATTTGATACAAAAAATTTACAAGGCAGCTAACTCTCTAATTTCATAAGATAGTATATCATACCCAAAATTGAAGAGTCGAAATTGAGGTTTTATTTTTAAAATATTTTTATTTATTTAAAAAAATCATTTCTTAAAATAGACGTACGGTATGTATATAGCAAAAAACTTTAATATTTTTTTAAAAGGAAAAACAATGCGATGGCAATAATGACCAAGTATAAGGTATAGAAGACAATTCATGTAATAATGATTAATGAATGATGTTTACCAAGTCGCATTTATGATCTTATATTAAATGTTCAGAATAAAATATAAATGACATACATTTCTTCATGTGTATATATATATATATATATATATATATATATATATATATATATATATATATATTAACAAGTAAATTGTAAAATAAATGACAAAAATTAGAAAGCGGGTATTACTTTTCAACATGGTTTAAAATTTCTAAGAAAAATACTTATAATTACACTCATATTTATTAAGAATGACATATCTCTTTTTTTTTCTTTTGAATTCAATTTCCCTTCATTTTCTGTATGCTTAAAATTTTCTTTCTGCCATGAATTAACAGGCAACATAACCTGCTTACCACAACTAACATAAGAAACCCTGGTTTTCTTCTAAATAAAAAAAAAACAAAAAATAGATAGATAAGTAGAATGATAGAACAGAACACTCACCAAATAAAACTTTATGGTGCTATACTACTATGGTAGTAGCCCATTTAATTTTTCATTACTCATTAAATACTAATTAAATAGCATCGATCGCATGCATTTCTACACTATTATATATATAATATATATATATATATATATATATATATAAAATATATATATCTTATCAGTGGAAACTGTTTACTAGTCTACAGCCACTTCAGTTTTAACAGTAAGCAGTACACTTCTTCTTGCAGTCCATGGTGCAGCCACCGCCTCCTCCTCCTCCGCCGTATCCCTTCCCGGAACGGCTCCAAGAAGAGAAGCACTTGGCCGGACACCTCAGCTTCTTCTTGTAACACGGACCCTTCTCTTTACAAACCACCACAGGCCTTACCACGCCGCCGCCGGAGGAGCCTCCACTCGGACCGCCGGCACCACCTCCCCATCCTCCACCAACGATTCCTCCCAATCCGGGTATGTTGAACCCGCCTCCGGGTCCGAAGTACCCGTTTCCTCCTCCACCGTTACTGGGGTTTCCTTCACCTCCTGATCCACCACCACCTTTGTTCTGGTTTCGGGTTGGTGGGTGGGCTTTTGCTTTGGTGGGGTTTGGTGGGGTTTGGGTGGAGGATTCGGGTCGGGTGGTAAGGGAAAGGGAGAGGGTGACTGTGATGAGTAAGAAAGCTAAGAGAAGAGTGGTTTTGGTGTTCATGGTGAGTAGTTTGATGAGATTATGAGAGGACAGAAGAATGAGAAATATATAACCAGTAGTTGGCTACAGAGAAAAGCATTTAAGAGAGAAGAAATAGGAGAGAGAGAAGTGGATTACAGTTGAAGGAGCATGCATGAGTCAGAAAGGTAGGTTAGTGCACTTATTACACGTCCTCCCCTTATCCCGATTAGTATAAAATTTATTTTTGAATAAATTAATCAATTAATTAATAGAATATTAATACATATAGAATCTTGCATACTAGTCATTATTTTATTAGTTAATTAATTAATTTATCCTCCCCTGACCCCTACTCCTACTCCTACTCCTACCCCTACCCCTACCCCTACCCCTAAAAATTCATTTGACTTGATTTTACGGGTTATCTTTTAATATACGTCCTTTGAAAAGTTAAGTAAATATTAATAGTTTAATTTTTAATATTATTTTAAGTATTAAATATAATTTTAATTTTTTTATTAGTTTTTATCTAATAAATAATATTGTCTTTTTTTAATATAAAAACAATATAAATATAAATAATTGATATTATATAATTATTTTTTTAAAATTTGTGCACAGTTTTAAGACGATGAAAAGAGTAAATCTCGGTGGGCAGTAGGCTAACTATCGGATACACACAATACTCCACCATAGTTAGTAGTATATATGTTGTGTTTGAATATTACTCCCTCCGTCTTAAATTAATTGTTTAGTTTTGATTTTTTAAAGTCAAATTGACCATTTTTAAAAATAATCTTTTTATTATTTTTACTAAAATATAGGTGAAGAGATTATAACTAAAAGAAAGTATATACAATTTATTACTAATCCTAATTTTTATAATTTTAGAAATATATTTATATATGCTTAATTATTAATTCTAAAAATAGTCAATTTAATTTTAAAAAGTCAAATTTGAACAGTTAATTTGGGACCGAGGGAGTATTATATTCGTAAATTAAATAAATTGTTTTTAAGATAAAATTAACTATTTTTTAAATAAGTTTGGATTGAACTTCATTAGACCAAAATTCACCATGTTTATTTTAAATTGTAACAAGTCTATTTACTTGCCAGAATCAAATCGTACTGACGCTTAATTCATTATTGTAATAAATAGTATTTTTTTTGGAATAATTTTAATCCATCACGTTTTCATTCTAAAAAAGATTATAACAATTAGAGATATAATTTGACTTTTGAAATTAAACGATAATATATTAAACTTTAAAATCGGTATGACTGGTAAAAAAATTTATAATAAAATAAATTTTGTGATTAATAGTATTTTATGTATTATATATTGTACATTTATAATAATTAAATAAATTAAAATTAAATAAATTCACATCTACTTACTCAAAAGCCAAGTTATATCTCTAATTTTAGAATAAATATAATATTAATAATAAATTAGATATTAAGGGATCTAGCATGGAGCCAGTCTACTACACCCATATAGATATAACAGAATATATCTAGAGAATTAAGTGATATTTTTACATAATCTTTTTCACATAAATAGTAAGCAAGTCTCACCTATCTATATGTATATATGAGAGAGACTTAAATAAAAATATTATTTTAAATTTTTTATATTTAAATCTTGATTCAAATTAATTAGATGGGAAACCAAGAAGGTTGATGGGAGAAAATCTCGAGCTTCTAGGGTGTGATGTGAAGATCCATTGGTGCAAAATATAAGTGGGGAAACAGAAGAATTGGAGAGAGAAGATCTAGTCTCTTTGGTGAGCAGGGTTTTGGATATTCTTTGAATGAATAAAGTTGAGTTAGCTAGGCGGCAGTATATATATCTTTCAAGTTTCAACAAAGCAGTGAGAGCTATTAGGCAATAGGCAATAGGCAATAGGCAATAGGCAGGCGGGCAGCATGCATTAGTGTGAGGGAATAGGGATATTGCAATTTGCATGCAGGTGAAAAGGTCAAAGCTGTTTGTTGGCCCCCTTTAATTAAACCCTTCCTATTTTTAGTAAAGATTGGGCTTTTATGACCCCCGCATTCAATTATGACCATGTGTCTCTGTCTTCTACTCACCCCTATTTTCTTTTTCTTATTTTTTTTCAGGTTCAGTATGATAAATAAGTGCATCAGCATTCTCAAATCTCAACCACTCCAGTTTTTATCAGACAAAACCCTAAGCACTAGGGTGTATACCCTTGACCTTGACCTTGACCCTCACCCTCACCCTCACCCTCACCCTCACCCTCACCCAAATATACATTTATGAAAAGTTGAATTTATAACATTAATTAATTCTACTTCTACAATGGAGTATTAATTTTAAGTTAAATAATTGGACTTAAGGCTATTAGTTCAAAAATAACAAAATGATCCAATTTAATGCTATGTTCAACTAGATATTATAATTTAATAGACAAAATTAATCTTTATCTTTTTTTAAAATGACAAGTGTATCATATTCTATTCATCAATACTCACGCTACATAAAATACAATATCTTTGTTATTTAAAATCAAACGATAAATTTTTATTTAATTCTTTAAATAATTCTGAATAAAACAAACATAATATTAGATTATTTTAAATTATTCGTAAATAATTTAATTCTGAACAACCATATGCTATGAATATTATTCGAGTTATCACCATCTTCGTAGAAATGGAGTATTTTTTACCTTCCTAGAAATGTACAATTTGTTTGGGTCTTGGTATGGATGACCATATCCTCATTATTTACTTATTCTACATACTAATTCCCTCTAGAGAAAGAGTAACAAATACTAAGAGTAATTATTTGGTGCAATGGTCACTGTCATTTTTTACATGTCCAAGTTGCATAAGAGTTGTCGACATAACAACACTCATGAGTAATCAAAGCGAACTAAAATCACACCAGCTTGTAAGGCAACTGTCCTCATGAGATCCCCGTGGATTTAATATCTCACCAAGGTCAAGAAGATAAACATGAAAGGTTATATATATATATATATATATATATATATATATATATATATAAAATGTACATCTATTGTACGGGAAGGTATGTGTTTTGGTTATACATGATGAAGGAATTCGATCCGTTAGCCATATAATTTATAGTCTTTAATGACGAAGTTGGTTAACGTGGTAATAATATGATATCTAAAAGACGACGTTTATATATATATATATATATATATATATATATATATATATATATATATATATATATATATATATTTTGTACAGGGGAAGGCATGTAGCCCAATACATCACCAGCTAACAAGCAGTCATTTAAAAGGGGAGGGCAGACCATTGAATTAAATGGTCATTTTATTTAATTCAATTAGATTTCAAGAACTTTATACTCCATACAGACAGATATGTCTATCAATTTCGTGTCCAATAAATATCTTCACAATCAGCTACTATTATGATTTCAAATTAGTACAAGTTTATACATATTTTGACCCACCTATACATTTTGTATCAAGTGGATATATGCATGCATACATATATATATATATATATATATATATATAAATTCATCCACGTGTGTGTGTGTGTGTATATATATATTATGTATTTTTATAAGCCGCTCACAACTTAGTGTAGCGGTAAAAAAATAATTATCTATTGTATATATATATATGTAGCCCAATACACCGCCAGCTACCACAAGCTAACAAGCAGTCATCATTTAAAAGGGAGGGCCGACCATTGAATTAAATGGTCATTCTATTTAATTCAATTAGATTTCAAGATCTTTATACTCCATACAGACAGATATGTCTATCAATTTCATGTCCAATAAATAACTTCACAATCAGCTGCTATTATGATTTCTCATTACAAGTGTACACATATTTTGACCCACCTATACATTTTGTATCAAGCGGATCAATCTCCCACTTCATTAAGTTGGAACTTGGAAGTACAAATGTTTATTACAAAAAGACAAATTATCTTTCTTTTATGTAGCAATCCAATAAATTATACTACTAGTACATCAGTTTTGGGATGTTTTTTTCAGGGGCCATTCACTTGTTGGAAAAAGGGTATGCAGGTTACCCTTTGTATTTGCAATCCCAAAACCAAATTTCTAGCCTATTTAATTTGCTGCTTGGAACACTAAAAATGGTGGGCCACTGACCTTAATCTTTTCAAACAAATTGCTTTCCCTGTAGCTTAATTTGAGAGTTCACACAGAGAGAGAGAGAAAAAAGCCTATGGTAATGATAATTATGATTTTTGTTAAGTAAAAATATGCCCACAGGTAAAGTAGTGTATTTTTTCTCTAAATCAAGTTGCCTTGTCAGGCATGTGGAAGTTTAATGTGAACACAGTTATCCTACTTAATAATCTTAAGCATTTGTGTGTCAAAAATTCAAGCCTTATTAGAGAATCATGGTATAATAGATAATTAGTAGTTTCTACAAATAGCACTACACACCAAAAAAATGATGGAATGAACTGATGTAAGAAAGTTTCAGCTATTTTAGAAAGGCATGATAATTTCTTCATAACCAGTAAACCATAATTTGAAAACCACATCTGGTATTGCTGTTTTACCTTGCAAAAAAGTGCTCTATATTGTATGGTCTGATATAGTGAATATCATAGGCTAGAGGAGTTCCAACTAGCATCAACAGCCCCGATGAGCGTCTCATGTAGTTTGGTTCCAGCACAAGCAATTATACCTCGATCAAGTCCTTCAAGATATATACCTTTTGAAAAATCCAGAGGACGGCCTCCAGCATCAGTTACAATTCCACCAGCTTCTTGAATGATAACAACACCAGCTGCATGGTCCCATATTTTCTCCTTGTAGCCAGCCCTAGCAAACTTCATGAAAATCTCAGCATCTCCACGGGCTATGGCTGCATACTTCACCATGCTGTATACACGCAATGGTTGGTTCCTGCAGTCAAGACATAATACCCGACCTTTTGAGACAACTAATGCATACTTATCTCTCTCTACTGTTCTTTTTAACTCTTAGCTCTCCTAAATTAAGAACTACAATATTCATCTCATATAATGTTCAAGTTCATAGGTCTTCTTCTACATGTTTTAGCAGTTCAATCAGTTTGTAATTCTTTTTTTTTTACTATTTGTATTAAGATGGATAAGGCTTTGTAAGCAAATCATGTTTCTGAAAATCATTCAAAATATTCAGATCAAAGTTGGAACATTTAGAAAGAGAGGGATTAGAATACATTTTTACCTGAGCCCAACACTCTGAGCTAGTCCAGCTGTGAAGGAATGGCTTGAATTTGCCTTTTCAACTGGCTCACAAAATGTAGCTAATTCCGGATTTTCAATGCGAGACACTTGGATTTGCCTTGCAGAGTTTGGCCATGCAAACTTCTTTTCTCCATGTAATAGTGGTTGCATCCAAGCCTTGCCAATACCTCTCCTCGTGTAAATAACACATCCTTTATCCCAAGAGTCAGAAGTTGGTGGAGTCAACTTTGATATAATCCTTCGATAGCCATTCTGATAGCTTAGAAGTTCTTTTCGCATTGGATAATTTGGGCAGCCAAGAACTCCAAGCACAACTTCTCCATCTTCTATTAGTGCAAGAGCAACAGCATATTGATCCCCACGTACAAACCCCAACGTGCCATCAACCGGATCCAGCACCCAGAATCTTCCGGTGCGGCCACCAGTTGAATTACATCGACTGATGGCCTCAAGAACTCCTCTTGGTCCAAGAGTAGAACCAGGAGCTTTAAGTCCAAACTGGGGTGCTTCAGCAAGACACGTGTTCACTGTTTTCACCACAGCTTCTAGTAGACCAGCTGCATCCGTCCTAGAGAGTGCTTGCACATCTTCTTCAGCAACAATTGATACATTTTCACTCCCAAAAGCCTCAGAGAGCACCCAGCTGACAGTTGCTTGAACACTCCAGTCTGTTAACAAGACATGACCAGAAATAATTTAGCACCAAATGACAGAAATATCAATTTCAGAGAAGCCAAGTTTACTTCTAAGCCATGTGGCGTTGCCTAAAGAACAGTAGTTTAAACATTGTGATTTCCCAAGTATTTTTCAATTTCTCTGAAAAATTCTGCCAATTAATCAAAGTAATCATGTTTCTGCGGAGTAAGTTATGTCTTTACAGTATCACTGACCTGTAGGTTGATTAATATTTAGTTGGCCTCAATATATCTCATATAAAAAGCATCAACTATACACCAACATATATATGTCCCAGCTGGTATAAACATTTCATGTGCCCATTCCTACAAATAAGTTTATGCATCTAACCCTACCTCTATGTTAGTTAATAGGGTGTATAAATTTGGTGATCTCAAATTATCTGCCAAAACCAACCAAAAGTTTCTTACTGACCCCAAAAGTGCCTATTTTGCTACCACCTAAGTTGAAGTTTAGATTATCTTTCATGAATTTTAACATAGGCACAAAGGTACTCATCTTGAAAACACAAAAAAATTGTTGATAAAAATTCATTAAATATCCTATCCCTTTTCGAACAAACAACAAATACTTACATAAACTATGTTAAGTCTATTCTTACTGTTACCTGATTCAGCCACTTTTGTCTTCTCTGATTTCAAAGCTTGTATAGCTAAATTTGCAGAATTATCCTTGCATATTCCAATAATTGGAGCTTAGTTTAGAGAGGAAGGGACAGCCAGCAACCACTCACATGATAAATTTCATAATATGACGGCATATACATTTACTGTAATTTTAGCTATATATGCATGCTCTCCTACCCTAATCTAAAAAAATTAGCTACAATATTTATTCTGTAACTACATGGTCCTAGTATGAACACTGAAAATTCTTTTTAAGCTTTATATTCCAATTGGAAAAATTCACACTCATTACCCCCTAAAAATGCATATTTGGCAAAAACTCATTTAATCCAGCAAGAATAAGATCAAAGTAAAATTCAACAATAACCCAATTCAGAAATGCATCAAAACAAAAACTTGGAATTTAGTTTACCCGCAATTGTGACAGGAGAATTGTCATCCTTTGAACTAACTTGGTCCTTGCTTTCGGAAACCAGATTTTCCTGAACTATCTGGCAAAGTAAACATGCCATATGAACTGCTCTAACAGCAACTCCCAATTCTTCCGAGTAATTTCCCGGCTCAGAACATGAAATCCCCATCTCCAACTTGTTCGGCTGACCCTCCATTTCTGAAGAAGAATGGGTTTCAATTTGATAGCAGTTGGAGAGAGAAACAATTCGATTAGATGAATTCTGGTGGGAATTTCTATGGAAAAAGGGGCAGAAGAAGAAGTATTTTGCTACATAATTATTGGGTATGAAATTATTCCATCTATTCGGGAACAGGGTCAGGTCATGTGGGATTTTTGTGGCAACACTTGCAGAAAAGGAGGGCATTATAAACAAGATTTGATTTTGGATATATTTGGCTGAGAATGACACAGGCGTCTTGGGGGAGAATAATGGGGGCCCTCTGCTATCCTAAAATTGGAAGAATGGAGAGTTCAGTTCAGTTCAGTTCACTTCAGTTCGGTTCAGTTGAAAAAGAAAGATGATAAAAAAAATATACTATTTATTTTATATTTTATTTTCATGTTACTCGTTCATCTATTTATTTTATTTTCATATTTTTCCACCTCAGGTAATTAGGTGAAGACAGACTTCAAATCCTTTTTACTCCCTGAGTTCCAAAATTATATATATATAAAAGATTGATTTTACTCAAATAATGTGATAACAAGTAGTATTTCGTATTTGTTATGAATCACTCTTTAAATATTTTAATTTTGTTGTAAAATTAAAAATAATTTGCAGGCATAGAGAATCTCTCCTCAAAAGAAAAGAAAATGTTAATTATTGTTATTATAGAAGATGTTATTCTCAAATTAATTAGCCCAAAAGAATAGAAGGAACTCTCTGTTTTAGTAGTACACCAAGCCAAGCAAAACAAATGAAAAAGGTTCATGACAAGGGCCTATTTTTCTTTTTGTTAAATAAAATGACTAGCAATCTTTAGTTTGGGGACATTTTCATATATCTAACGATGAAGATACTGACAAAAATATTTAGACAAGAAATTAATGGCCAAGGATCCCAATAAAAAGTTGTTCGACAAAATAAATTTAGATGACAAACTAATTGCTGAGGATAGGTCGACAGAAATTCTATCAAGAAACGAATGATGAGAATTAGGATAAATATCCAATCATTTTAATTAGTCTCGAGTCAATTCAACCGTCCAAGTTCAGTGACTGAATAGTTCAAAAGTTTTTTTTACTTTCTTGGTCCCTAAAGAAATGAGCAAAGTAAAATTTGCACCAAATGATGAGTTGACTCAAGAACAACTAAAATATTACTCAAACATCTCATATTTAATACTCCACTTATTTGCCAAGTCAATTCTAAGCTTCTGGTAGTTTGCATGAGTTATTAAGCTTATAATCCCACATAATAAAAGAAGGATAATATTATGTGCACTAATTGTACACAAAAATTTATGCACTAAGAATATGATTCATGTATTACCAATTACCAATAAAAATATGTAAAATATTCGATTGTAGATCTCACTCGTTATTTTTTTCTCTTTTTTTTATATTGTGTATAAATTTTTTATGTATAGTTAGAGCATATCTAAGAGTAGTAGCAAAATAAACTCTCTAAATTGATGTTTGTTGGTCTACGTGGTAATTTGAAGAATATTATTTGCTATTTTCATATTTTGTGACTCATCAGTATCTTCAATTTAATGAGCTATATATCAAACTCACCGAGTGTAATAAATATTTTTAGCCTTTAATTGTAGATTTGAAGAGTGAGAAGGAAGTTGCAGATTTGAAGAGTGGGAATAATGTTTGTTGACGTACGTAACAGTTTGAAGAGGCTGTTGGAGAGGATTTTTGTGATGTGGCTCACATATTTGAATATCCCAAAGTGATTGAAAATGTTGTTGAAGATGCTCTTAGAGCATTCCAACGGTCTCTTCAACCATTTTAGGATACTCAAATACGCGAGCCACATCAGAAAAATTATCTCCAACTGCCTCTTCAACCTTAGTCATCAAATTTACAACCTCATTCTTTTTCTTCAAATCAGCAACCTCATTCTCTCTCGTCAACACATTTATTTTATTTTTGGGATAATCAAAATCATATGAAAAAGACTAAAAATCTTTATTTTGCTTGATGAGTTTGATGTATAACTCATTGAATTAAAGAGATTGATGAGATACAAAATATGAAAGTAACAAATAATGTTTTTCAAATTGTCACGCATGTCAATAAACTTCAATTTAAAAAGTTTTTTTTTGCTATTACTGTTGAAAATACTCTTAGTGTTCTTAGCATTACTCATAAAAGAAAATTGAGCATGAAACTAAATCAAGCACATTAAAGGGAGTTTATATATATATTCTCCAAATGAAGCAAATTTTTATTTTAATTTGTACATTAAAAATGTGAAACTAAAATATCCAAATATTTATATCTCGACAATACTTTCATGTGTTATTTCTATAATTTGGTCATCATGGGTTTATCAGCATGACACACTTGAGTTTTGAGGGATTCGTTTATTATGAAGTTAACTTTATTGTAAGTTAATTAATTGGTCAATACAGTGCTGATACGCAGTAAAATCGCCTCCCGACCTTCGTGTCGATACTGTATTAGTCAATTAATTAAAATTAACTTTACTAACCACTCCTAATTATGAGTGATATTATTATTTTTATCATTCCTTCATGTCTAATCGTTTCCTATTGGTTCTTCCCCACCCCAATATTATTGTCCTTTTTGTTTGTGATTCTCTTTCCTTTTGTTTATTACTCTTTCTATTCCTAAATAAGTGACGTTTTTGAAGGGTTTCACATTTATTAAAAAAATCATTTATTGCTCTAATTTTGTCATTAAGATTGATATGTATTACCACAATTATCGTTGTATTAATTAAGAAAAAATGTACTCCATATAGTTGCCTAAATAAATGAGATAGAAAGATACTTGAAGACAATAGGGGAAAAATTATAATTAATACTTCCTAGAAATTTGATAACGTTAAATATATTAAAAAATTTTAAACTCCCTAAAACTTATAAGTGATTGTTCACTTTTTGCAAGCCAAAACGCCTCTATGAAGTTTTGGCTACAACCTATACGATTACAACATAATTTTGGTTATAATTATTCAGCTATACATAATCATCTCTTATCTAACCACCCATCTTTTAGTTTTGATTGATATGATCTTTAATTCATGTATCAATCTGTCATTTCAACCAAACTTTACTTCAAATTTCATTCTAACATGGGACTTGGTAAAGTTGATTTCAATCTAACATGGGACTTGGCAGTAATTCTTGAATAAAAAACTGTATTAATACCGTTTACGAAGTAATTGGTCCATGCCTAAAATGTGAGAATGCAGTGTATCTTGAAGATTAGAGTTTGAATTGGAGAAGGTAGTCAAGATCCTTACGACCTTTCAAACATTGGGGGAATAATTTATTACTATCACTTCATTTGTAACATAATCTTATTTGTTTGTTGGGGACATCCACTTCGACTTCATAATCATTTTCAAGATAAGTTCAAATAAAGTGTTTGAAAATAATGTAAAGTTTTATAAAATATTATCGGGGATAACGAAGTGCATAGTAAAATAAATTTAAACAAATAATTAAGAATTTAATAATATGATCCAATGAACCGGATTAATAGTCCAAAGTTTAAATATAAAAACAAATAAAATACTTGGAATTAATAGTTTTATTCTAAACGAGTAGTGATGAAATTTCAAATAAATTTTACTCTCACCGTTCCTTAATATAAGTCTTTTTAGAGAAATGTTTTTGTTCCTTAATATAAGTCGTTTAAGAATTTCAAGTAAGCATTAATTGTTTAGTTTCCAATATTACCCCAAGTATTAAATGTAACTTTGGTTCTCTCTCACTATTTTATGTCCAATAAATAACAATCTCTTATTCCAATACAAGGGCAATATAGATAATTGATATTATAGTTAATGCTATACAATCATTTTTTTAATACTTGTGCACAACTCTAAAACGATCTATATTAAGAAACGGATGAAATATTTGATAAATACTACTTCCTTAATCAATGTGCCAAAATCTTAAACGATAATTTTTTAAAAAAGAAATAATATATTTTTCTCTCTCCTCCCAAAACGAGTGTCAATGAAGTTGGCCGCCTGCCCTCCACCATGTCCGTCTCCACACTAGCACGTTATAAAGTGAGTGACTGCTTTTGGTAGTGGATGGAACCAAGGCAATAATAATAATACTAATATATCTATATATATATATATATATATATAGCACGTGATTTCTATGTCACAAATAACTTTTTAATTGGGATAAATTAATTATTGGTATTTGTATTGGGACACGACTTATAATTTAAAGATCCCAAGTAAAAAAAAATTATAAACCCAAGATTGTCTTTCGAAAAATATTACACTGCTAAATATTAGGGACACGACTTATAATTTGGTACCCGAAGTGAAAAAAAGTTACAAACTAGTAATTGTACTCAAAAAAATATTACACTCCGTTAAACAGTAGGGTTTCATCTTTATTCTGTTTGAAAATTAAGGTTCTGTTTTTCTGTCCTTCTTCCTCATTCTTCTTGTCTCGATTCTCCATTGATTACTGGTTCTCATATATTTATTAAAGGGTTTTCAGTGTTTAATTGAAAAGATGAGCTCGTCTTGAAGTGAAATTATAAATAAAATCGGGGAAGAAGATTGTAGTTAATGTAACAAAAATGAATGGATTATACTAGAGTTCCCAAGTCAGTGCCACTGTGGAGCAATGGTGCGTATGTGGGAGACAAAAAAAATGGAACAAAACATCGAGAACCTTCTTCACGTCGACTTCACTTCTCTCTCTGTATGTTTGTCTCTCCCGTTGAATCAATTTTAACGATTATTTAAAAATTGGAAAGTACAAGCACCAGATTATAAAAAAAATTTAGTACAATCACTAGTTTGTAACTTTTTTCACTTCGGGTACCAAATTGTAAGTCGTGCCCCTAATGTTTAACAGAGTGTAACATTTTTTTAGTACAATCATCAGTTTGTAACTTTTTTCACTTTAAATACCAAATTATAAATCGTGTCCCACTACAAATACCAAAAGTTAATTTATCCCCTTTCTAATTTGTGGAGATAGAATATGCTTCAAATTATTACTATTATTAGTAATAATGTATCTCAAGACTTTATTTATGAGAATAAGCACACTCTTGACTACTTAAGCGTCCTCTTAAATTCCTAAAATACCCTCCTCCTACCGAATAAATTAATCCGTAGCTTTAACAAAGTATAGAGTAGT
The DNA here is from genome assembly GCA_020205605.1 of Panax ginseng. NCBI lineage: Eukaryota > Viridiplantae > Streptophyta > Magnoliopsida > Apiales > Araliaceae > Panax > Panax ginseng. The sequence goes on from CM035150.1 coordinate 93,646,441, forward strand.
TATTGCCATGAACCAGGGGCATTTTTATAAACCTTGACCTTTATAAGTGACTGAACTTGAAGGGCCAAATAACAAGAAACAAATTTTCCACCCAATTCCTCCTCTCCTTAATCAATTTCAGTTCCAGCAAAAGCAGTCTGAGATGGCAGCTTTGAGGAGATCAGAGATGAACAAGAATGGCGGGAGCTTTCATTATGGCCGTCCGATCCCCAAGAGAGGTCAGGTGAAGGTGGGGATTGTTTTGGTTCTGGCTCATTCCTTTGTTTCTTTCTTCTCTTCCGGTCCAAGAGAGAGATAGACGACGGAGTCGGAGTAGATAAATGCGCTTCAATTTTTATTTTGATTTTACGGTGGAGCGCGTTTCTGATAGATATATTTCAGTCCAGTTTTGGAGTTTTGGTTGATTACCAACAAGCGGTGGAATTCAATTATTATTGGTTGCCACCCTTTGAAGAATTCTGAGCTTATGTATAAAATTCCTACTCTTGTACATTTTAGAGACTGCTACTACTATTACAATTTACAATGTGAGAGAGATAGTAGAATTCTTACAAGATTTTAAGGAGGATTTATTAGTTTTATCCACTTATTATATCTTGCATTTTGATATGATGCTCAATTAAATTAGTACACTGATCATAAAAAGTAAGAAATGTAATTTTTTTCTCATGAACAAGTTTCAATCTCAAATGTTGAAACTAAGGCCATGTTCCCCTTCTTCCTTCCGGTCCTTTCTCTTCCCCCCCACCCCCAAAAAAAAGAGTTCACAAATAGGGAGTAAAGTGCTGCTATAGCAACTCGAATCGATGTTATAAATCACTAACTAATGCTATTTCGTTATAGAAAAGACTTAAAATATTCGCGCTAGTACATTGAATGATCCTCTTTCTGCTGATCAGGCATAAACTGATTAATCAAGCATCAATTTTCTATAAGTGATGTATAAAAATGAGGCCAATGCTATCTGGCAACTGGTTTAAAAATGTATTAAGAATTGAAAATTTCTACTTAGTCGTCTATGAGCTTGCCTGGAACCACAAAGCTAGCTAGCTAAGTGAACTGAATTCTTGATCATCAACCTATCCTTGTATTATCTCTGCCAAACACTAATGTGGTTGCCCAGTTCACAGCCACGTAAAAGCGGTTCCTCCAGCTGAGTACACGTGTCAGGTAAGCAGAGCGCCAAATCAGCCAGCTTACAAACCCTGCCATCGAGAGTCCCTTGGCGTCCTGTTCATATAAATACATTGAAAATAAGTGAGATATGATTTAATCAATGTACTGAGAAAAAAAGAAGGGGGGAGGGGGGGACTTCCTTTCTGCAAGAAGCAGTAGCCTAATAATGTTCAAGTAGCATCAGCATTTCGGAAAATGTCTATGATATTCACAGGAATATAATCAAGCACAGAAACATTGGTTAACAAGCTTAATGTATTGAAGTTCTTGTACAAATGCAAAGCTATTTGGAGGAAATGGTTTAAGTAAAACAATCCGGCATTGATAGTGCTTATTAGATTAACTCTATTATTCGTAACTGTATTGCACAAGTACACCTCTTAGATATGTCTAAGAGCGCAGGACTTGTTCTGTTTATCATTTTATTCAGCGTTGAATTAAAACTTTTTTTTTTTTGGGGGGGTGGGGGGTGGGGGGTGGGGTATATTATGAAATTCTAACCTTTAAAATGGAAAATGAATGATTATATACTCAAAAGTACCTTGGATTGACTTAGGTCAACTAGCGCCTTATAACGACCTACAGATGCCATGCTTCCAAGATGCTTGTAGACAAAAGGCTCACCCAGAGGGACGTCTTTTGCACAAAAAGCCTTGCCACCATTCTGCTTTCCGATCTTGCTAAACAACCCGACAAGATATCTCCCTTCTCTTTCTGCAACCTGTTTGAAAGTTGTGCAACTGATTAGTGTGGATGTTGCATCAAGGACAATATCAAGTTAGTAGAGTATGTTGTAAAAGGATGGTAGCCTGCTATATGCAAATCAACGTCGGACAGATAATTTCCTCATCCAGCTTATTGGGATTCCTATTACATAAGATTCTAATGTTACATGTTTTAATCTTGTTCTGCCAATTGACCATTATCTGGTATAAGTGGGCTCAAGTCACTTGTTTGTCCCCATGAACAAATATTCATTTCTACAATTGGTATTTCTCAGCAATTATATGTTTGCTGGCTAGCATCATTTCTTGTTATACTTCACTTTTTCATTCTTAAAGTGTTATTATCATATTGGGAAGTGACTGACAGCATAGAACCTAACGTCAAACCTACAAGGATACAAAGCCATAATTGTTGGAAGTGGGATTTGAATGAGAAAATTGACTCGGGTCGGGTCGTGGTCGTGACGGGCGGGTTCGTGATATATATTTTTTATCATCACAAAACTACGTCGTTTTGACGACGGTTACATGCGAATTTTCCTATAAATAAACGGTGTGGGAAAGCATTTCAGAGATAACAAATTTTCCCTCCCGTTCTGAAAATTTCAGTCCCGTTCCGTTCTGCAGTAAATTCCCGTTCCGTTCTTAAGTATATTCCCGTTCCCGTTCTGCAAAATCCCGTTCCGTTCTGTTTTTCCCGTTCCATTCTTTGTGTTGAAAAAGTGCAGCGTGTTCTTCATTTTCTTACTGTAAGTACATGCATCATTACTATAGAAATAATTTCTATTTCTATTTTCATGCATCATTATTATTAATAGTAAAGTTAGAGTACATAACAAAGAATTTGCGTTCGATGAATTCTTAATTTTGTAATGCTACTAATTAAGAATTGAAATCCGTTTTATCTTGGGAAGCAATTATTCAATTAACCCTTAGCATCTGTGAGGGGAATAAATTTGCTTTAAGGAGATTTTGTGAATTCAAAGGACTCGGATTTATATTTTTCATTTTACACATTGTTTCTGTTTTGCATAATTTATTATTATTATATTTATATGCATTATTAAATAATACTATATATTACAGATAACAATCTTAAAGCAATTTTATATTTTCTGTAATTATAGTTTGATTTAATATACATAGTATTCTGTGATATGATTGAATGTTATTACATGCAATTCTGTTATTTCCAATTTCGTAGAAATATATATATATATGCAAAAATATATAATATTCGATTATATATATATATATATATATATATACTGTTTATGCATGAATAGACATTAATAATTACTTATAATGATGCTTTTGGTGTAATGTAGATTACATGCATGCTTTTGGTGTAATATAGAAGTCATCATTTAAGACTGCAGTACTGCATCATGCATATATAAAAGTCATCCGTGTACATTTTTCTGGCAAACTAAAATTTATTTCTGTTATTATATATATATATATATATATATATATATATTATATTTCGGTAATTAATATGAGTGCAGTAATTGTGTTCGGATGAAAGAGCAGTAAGTTTTTGCATCTCAGTTTTAATTTCAAACAATAAATGCAGTAAATTTAATATTGCATGTTCTGATTTCCTGCAATAAAGTGCAGTAAGTTTAATTGCATGTTCTGTTCTTTTGCATGTTAATTGCATATTAATTGCATGATAATATGTATTCGTTAATTGAAAAAAATAAAATAAAAATTCGTTCATATTCTGTTTTGATAATTGATATGTACTTATATAATAACAATAAGTTGTAATTATATAATGTACTTGTATATCACTGTTCGTTAAATAATATGTACTTGCATATTAAATTAAGTTAAATAATATGTACTTGTATATATACTTGCATATTACTGTTCGTTTGAATGCAGTCAAATTTTCTGTATATATTTTCTCAAGTTCCCTTTGTAGTTTGATTTCAAATCTTTAGAAAATTTGACTTTTAAAGCTTATCTTTTTCTCCTGCAAGAATATCAAGTAGACACTTAATGCCTTTATTTTCGTATGCATGGCTGTTTTGTATATAACATGTTTTGCATGACTGTTATAATTTTGTATGTTGTTATAAACATATTCTATAACATTATTGGAAGCCTATAAACTAACAGCAAGTAAGCCTTTGAAAATCGACATTTCTGTTGCATGTCAAATATATAATATTCTGTTATTATATATAAATTACATGTTAAAAATTGCATGTTTATATTATGTTATTTCTAATATTACATGTGTAGGATATATAATATTTTATTTATATATATTCTAGTAGTGTTTTATGTAAACAGAAAATTATTTGCATATTAATAGATACTATTCTGTTATTGTTTTCAAATTCAAATAACAGTTTATTTTGATTGCTAAAATATAGTATTGTGTTAATATATAAATATTCTGCAAAAACAAATTTGTAAGCAAATTTTGTTACATCTTGTACAAACAGAAATTTGTTTCTGTTTATTGACAATTGTCATCTTTGTATAACATAAATGACAACTACAAGCACCATTCATACCGTGAGTATGTCTCATGGAGAAAAAGCCTGAAAGGTTCAATGGAACTGATTTCAAGCGTTGGCAACAAAAAATGCTATTCTATCTCACAACATTGAATTTGGCTCGGTTTCTACAAGAGGACTGTCCTACTCTTGTTGAAGGGGAAACTGACAAAGAGAAAGTGGCTGCTGTTGATGCATGGAAACATGCAGATTTTCTTTACAGGAACTATGTGATGAATGGATTAGATAATACTTTGTATAATGTGTATTGTACAATCCAAACTGCAAAAGAATTGTGGGAATCTTTAGACAAGAAATATAAAACTGAAGATGCTGGCATGAAAAAATTCATAGTCGGTAGATTTCTAGATTATAAAATGATAGATTCTAAAGACATTCATTCTGAAAGAATGTCATTAAGTGATTCATTCCAAGTTGCAGCAATGATTGAGAAGCTTCCACCATCATGGAAAGACTTCAAGAATTATCTGAAGCATAAACGCAAAGAGATGAATCTTGAAGAACTGATTGTTCGACTTAGGATTGAAGAGGACAATCGAGGATCTAAGAAAAAAAGTGGGAAGAATTTCATTGAAGCCAAGGCAAATGTTATAGAACAAAGGCCAAACAACAACAAAAGGAAGCGTGAAGGCAAAAAGAAGCCTTGAGGCCAAGAAAGAAATTCAGGGCAAATGCTTCAACTGTGGCATTCCAGGACATAAATCTAATGAATGTCGAAAGCCAAAGAAGTTGAAGAAAGAACAAAAGCCTCAAGCAAATGTGACAGAACTGGAAAAGCTCTCTGAAGATGTTTCAGACATGAATCTTTGTGCAGTTATAACTGAATGTAACTTGGTAGGAAATCCTAAAGAATGGTATGTGGACACTGGGGCTACTCGCCACATCTGTTCCAACAAATGGATGTTTTCTACTTACAAACCAGTAGAAATTGATGATCAACTCTTTATGGGAAACTCCTCAAGTTCAAAGGTTCAAGGACGTGGAAAAATTGTACTGAAAATGACATCCGACAAAGAACTGACTTTGAATGAAGTTCTTCATGTGCCAGATATTCGCAAGAATCTAGTTTCTGGGTCACTACTTAGCAAGAATGGCTTTAAGTTGGTGTTTGTGTCTGATAAGTTTGTACTTACTAAGAATGGTATGTTTGTAGGAAAGGGCTACATGAATGATGGGCTCTTTAAGATGAATGTTATGACTGTTGTACCAAAGTCTATTAATAATAATAAAGTTAATTCTTCTGCTTACTTGTTGGAATCTTCAAACATATGGCATGCTAGATTAGGACATGTTAATTATGATACATCAAGTAGATTAATTAATTTAGAGTTCTTGCCTAGATTTGATATTAATCAGAAACATAAATGTGAAATTTGTGTGGAATCAAAAATGACAAGATTACCCTTTCATTCTGTTGAAAGAAAATCTGAACCTCTAGATTTAATTCACACTGATATATGTGACTTAAATTTTGTGCAAACTAGAGGTGGGAAAAAATATTTCATAACCTTTATTGATGATTGCACAAGATATTGTTATGTATATTTGCTAAGAAGCAAAGATGAGGCTGTAGAAAAATTTTAATTTTATAAAAATGAAGTTGAAAATCAACTTAGCAAAAAGATTAAAGCAATAAGAAGCGATAGAGGTGGTGAATATGAATCACCATTTGAAGAAATATGCTCTACTCATGGTATTATTCACCAAACTACGACTCCTTATTCACCTCAATCTAACTAAGATTCTTTGAACGCAAGAAACCGAAGCATTGAAAGAAATGTTGAATGCTATTTTAAATAGCCTTGAGCACCCCAAAATTTGTGGGGGAAGCTTTGCTTTCTGCCAATTATATTCTTAATAAAGTGCCTCATAAGAAAACTCATAAAACACCTTATGAATTATGGAAAGGTCATAGGCCTTGCTATAAATGTGACGCCCCCAAAATAGGTCCATTCCATCCAACCCATTCTGAGTCGCCAAATACATGGTACATAAAATAACTACAACTTTATTACAACAATTGTCGTGCAAAATACAACAACATAAATGCTGTGAGTTTTGATACAAATATATACCAACTGTGACTCGTGTCCCAATTGTAATGTGACAAATGTCCCATCAGTGGACATCACCTCATAGTAATACCTACATAAAGGTATAGTCAAAAACTGTTTTAGAAATTAAAATCTTTGGGAAGTGCTCAAGGAAACCTTCGTACATGGGAGACCATGCTTCTAGGTTATGATAGATATCATATGGCTACGTAATTATCCTCGGTTGATCTAATAGACCCCAAAGAAAAAACGAGAAGATTACTATCATATTCTTCCCAATGGTGAGTCTTCTCGACTTTATCATTATCTCCACTGCCTCAAATTGAGAATTATACTTAAAACAAACACCAAGATTATATAGGTAGTGCTCAATAAATATACTCAACAAGTGGATGAACACAACCTCGTCTTATGATGACACAAGGTTGTATGTCATTAGACATCTTGTATGATAGTGACAAAACACCCTTCCAACGTTGGGTTCGCTTTCTCCTATATGATTCACCAAATATAACTACTAAAAGATGTATACAACACACTTGTTTATACTTTTTGGGAGAACTCCACACACTAGAGACCACCGCTTCTATTCCCTTGTTACCCCCGCCGAATTCAAATTTACACTTTTATTACTTGAAAGGAATTGTGAAGCAAAAGGGTGAGCACAACTAGCTTCAAGAAAGAATATCATGACTAAAGATAATTAAATTATCAATAGCCTTCAATAATAAATCGTAGATTTAGAACATATGGTAGATGATAAAAATTTCAACCATAGTTGCAAGTGAACGAGCAATCCATTAGAAGAGTCAAATAGGCAATACGATTACATTATCTTCTACATGTTAAAAGTCCACCAACAATGTTTTATCCTCGTAACATCAATCAACAATTCCTTTCCACAATTATATGAATATCTCATAATCATAATTGTGATTCTAAATTCTCTTCGTACCGTGATCTAATATAATTTTCATCACGCTCTTTACGAAACATCAAAGATCATGGTTATACCAAATCACGCCTCGCTCATAATCATACTAATAAATTCATCTTTGCACTACGGGCCAAAGATATTCATCCACGCTTCATCTTCGCACTACGGCCAAAGATATTCAACAACAGTCATCTTTGCACTACGGGCCAAAGATATTCATTAACAGATTCATCTTTGCCTTCTCATCGCCAAAGATATTCATCAACAATTCATCTTTTTGACTACAGTGCCAAATATATTAATATCTCAAAGAAATATATAATCATTTCAAAATCTATATAAACCATAATTATAACCATGTTGATCAATTCACCTTTTGCACTTAAGCTAAAAATATTCAATTGTAAATTCAATGGTCATGATTATACCAAATAACGATTCAACTTTGCCTTCTTGGCCAAAGAGAACCCATAGTCGTGATCATACCAATAATCTACCCATCTTTACACTCAAGTCAAAGAGAAATTTCTTCACCATGATTATAAAAATGTTATATATGATAATAAAAACAATATGATCAACAATCAGATTTAATTTCACGAGTAAGATTCATAAATCAACGATAATTTGGTTAGAAAAAACCAATTTTGTCATGAATAAGAACTCGTGAATAAGAACTCCATGAATAGTAACTTCGTGAATAAGAACTCATGAATAGTAATTAAATGAATAAGAACTCATGAATAGTAACTCGTGAATAAGAATCTTCGTGAATAAGACTCGTGATTCGCACATAATCACCGTATCACGTAAATAATGTCATATACGTAAATAGTGTCGTATACGTGAATAAAGGTCGATACGTGAATAAGAACCCCCACTCAAAAAGGTAGAAATTCCACAATAAAATTCATACCAATATTTCAAAGATAATGACATTGAAAGAATAACATCATTATGAAGAAAATAACATCCCTTAATATCCCTTACTATCGCTTTATTATCCCTTACCTCAAAAGAAGAAAGACTTCCGATTTGGATATCTGATATATGACAAGGAAACTTGCAGACCGATGAATAAAGAACTCACCAAGTATCTAAATACTCACAAAATACACTCGATAATCTAGAGAGAAAAGAGAAAAATTTATGAATTACGTGTGATTTTCAATTCTAACTTAGCCTCTATTTATAGAAAAATTTTGGCGAGACTTGACCTGCAACTTGATGGCTTTTACTTCGCTACTATTCCCACCCACCACATTTGAAAATTCAATTGAGCACATTTCTCACCAACCAAAAGTGGGGCCCACCAATTCTAGAATTTTCCACCAAAATCATTTATAACCTAATTTTGAATCACCACCTCTTAAAATTCATAACAAATCATACGCTCATTTTAATTCGGTTCAAAATTTGTGGACATATACTCAACTTATATATGTATAACATATCCAAAAATTACAACGATCCAACGATTTGGATTAAAAATTATAACTCACGCAATATATCTCAAAAACACCGGTTTAATTTTTAATACCTTCATTCAAACAAAAAATACCGATAAAATACCTCAACATTAATTCCTTCATTTATAACCACATAAATAAATCCATCATTTATATCCATATCAAATAAATATTTCCTTATCATATAAATCAATAATTAATTATTCACAAATAATATTACGTAATCACAATTATGACAACCAGCGGCGGTTCGGGAAGAGGGGGCTTTCCAATAAGAATTTCTCCTTCTTCAACGCCGCAATTGATTGGGTGACCAAACTTCTCCTTGATGTAAACTTTCTAAACATTGCCAATAATGCTATCTAATAATATTATTCAAATAATATGAATTATTGATCCGATAATGAGAAATATTGTGCGGGATAATTATTGAAACAACAATATATATAAAATATCAACGCAACAATTATTGAATCAATAAAATAAAATATTGAGCGATTAATTATTGTAACAATTATTGAGTAGTGCCTTCTTATGTAAGGATCAATAATTCAAAAATCTTGTGTAAAAAGCAGGTAATGCTTCTTGTGCAAACACGCCAGACATTCTTTGTGTTTTAACCACCGGGTATTCCAACAAAGTGTTAATTCGGTAAAGATTACGCCGTTATTTATAAAAACTTAATTTTGTCATTTTCTTCATCCCAAGCTTATTCTCATTATGGGCCCACTAAATGGTCATACTGCAGTAAATTTAATATTCCCCGACAGAAAGAATATTCCACGACCAAACGAATATTCTCCGACAACAATGAATATTTTATAACCACTTGTGTATTTTGAAAAAAATTCATATATCACCCTTAACTTTAACTTTTATCAATTTAACCATTTACTGAATAGTAATTATAAGAAAAATTGAATACTTTTATTTCATAAAATTCGGGGTCTTACAATAAATACTTAAGAGTGTGGGGGTGTCTAGCAAAAGTGAAGGTTCCTAAACCTAAAAAGGTTAAGATAGGACCAAAAAACAATTGGACCGTGTTTTTCATTGGTTATGCAAATAACAAAGATCTTTATCGCTTTCTTATTCATAAATCAAAATTAATGATATTCATGTTAATACATTTATTGAATCAAGATATGCATCATTCTTTGAGAATATTTTTCCATATAATGGAAATAAAGATTCAAATTCAAACAAAAGACCTTTGGATGCTACTTAGTAATAATCCACGAAAATATGTATAAAGAGTCCTCAGATTGGATGAACTGGAGACGTAGCAAAAGGCAAGGACTTCAACGTCTTTTTGGTCGGATTTTCTAACATTTTGTTAAAAAGCGATCCTCGAACGTCTGAGAAAACAAGATCCTCTCCGGATGCTTCTCATTGGAAAGAAGCGATAAATAGCGAAATTGAGTCCATTATGCAAAATCATACATGGGAATTGGTGGACCTTCCACTTGGTTCCAAACCCTTAGGGTATAAATGGATCTTCAAAAGAAGATGAAAGTGATGGCTCAATTGATAAATATAAAGCAAGGCTTGTTGTTAAAGGCTATGTATAAAAAAGGAAGGATTGGATTATTTCGACACTTATTCACCTATTACAAGAATTACATCTATTCAATGCTAATAGCAATAACATCTTTAAATAAACTTGAAATACATCAAATGGATGTAAAGACGCATTCTTAAATGGTGAATTAGATGAAGAAATATATACGGAACAACTTTGAAGGTTTCAACGCTCACAGACGAGAGAGAAAGTATATGCAAACATGTTAAATCCTTGTATAGATTAAAACAAGCACCAAAACAATGGCATGAGAAATTTGATAATGCTATGTTATCAAATAAATTTAAAATCAATGAGTGTGACAAATGTGTTTATGTCAAAAGCACTCAAAAGGAATATGTCATTGTTTGTCTTTATGTGGATGATATGTTAATCATGGGTAGCAACAATGAAGTTATCAACTCAACAAAACGTATGTTGTCAAATAGGTTTGATATGAAAGACTTGGGGGTTGCTGATATAATTTTAGGAATCAAGATTTCTAGAACCTCTGATGGAATTATATTATCTCAATCTCATTACATTGAGAAAATACTTGAAAATTTTAACAAGTATAATATAATTCTAAATAAGACCCTCATTGATATAAATCTTCATCTAGCTAAAAATAAAAGTGATAGCATATCTCAACTAGAATATTCTCATTATAATAAAAGGTTTAATGTATGTCATGAACTGTACTAGACCGGATATAGCTTATTCAGTAAGTAAGCTAAGTAGGTATACGAGTAATCCAGGTAAAGATCACTGAAAAGCTATTTTGAGAGTTTTGGGATATTTAAAACATACCCAAAACTATGGACTGCACTATACAAGATATCCAGTAGTATTGGAAGGATATACTGATGCTAATTGGATATCTGATACTAAAGATTCAAAATCCACAAGTGGATATGTATTTACACTTAGTAGTGCAGCGGTATCTTGGAAATCCTCAAAACAAACGTGTATTGCTAGGTCTACAATGGAATCGGAATTCATTGCGTTAGACAAAGCTGGAGAAGAAACTGAGTGGCTTCGTAATTTCTTAGAGGATATTCCAAATTGGTCAAGACACATACCCTATATGTATACACCGTGATAGCCAATCAAAGAATTGGAAGAAAGACAGAGTCATTTATATAATCTGAAAGTCACGCCATATACGACGAAGACATAATACCGTTAGACAATTGCTCTCAAATGGAATTATCTCAATTGACTATGTAAAAGTCAAAAGATAATATTGCGAATCCGCTTACAAAAGGTTTAACAAGAGAAGCAAGTGAAAAATCATCGAGGGAATGAGTTTAAAGCCCATCTTGTTTAAATAAGAGTCGTCATAGTAGCAACCCAACCTAAATTTGGAGATCCCAAGATCTAGGTTCAATGGGCAAACCGAACTATGTAGTACTCAATAAAAGCCTCGAGGAGATATTTACTCCTAACCATTCCTAAAATGAGACAAAGGTACATCCGCCATGCGAGAATCGGGATAAGATACGCTTTTAATGATTTTTATATCTTGAAATATGTTCAAGTGGGGTATTGCAGGATACTCTTGATAGAAGTCACCTACGCGAGTAAGAAGGGGTCATACATTAGAATTTTGAAGGTCAATTCTCAATATACTTACGGAACCAAGAGGTGTTTGAAGGCCAAATGAACACAAACGTGAGAACCAATTATGTCTCAAGAGATATTTTGTGAATTCTATTGTCTTGGTTTACACAAAAGTCGATAGCTCAAAGACATCAAGTTCATCGATTAGCCAAGAAATCTGATAGATTTTACTAGGGCAAGTTCAAAGCCACTTAAAGCTACTTAACTTTGATGAAATATCTTTTCTTATGTACTCGAACTATTGTCTGCTGATATTCATATCATATTTTGCATATTGTAAAGTCAATTTTACATTCATGCTGGGGATTGTTGGAAGTGGGATTTGAATGAGAAAATTGACTTCGGATCGGGTCGTGGTCGTGATGAGGCGGGTTAAATGATATATATTTTCTATCATCACAAAACTACGCTCGTTTGACGACGCGCTTACGCTTAATTTTCCTATAAATAAACGGTGTGGGAAAGCATTTCGGAGATAACAAATTTTCCTCCCGCTCGAAAATTTCAGATCCTGTTAAGCTTCTGCGATGAAATTCTCGTTCCGATTCTTAAGTATATTCCGCTCCTTCTCGCAAAATCCCGTTCGCTCGCTTTTTCCCTGCTCCATTCTTTGTGTTGAAAAAGTGCAAACGTGTTCTTCATTTTTCATCGTAAGTACATGAATCATTACTATAGAAATAATTTTTATTTCTATTTTATGCATCATTATTATTAATAGTAAAGTTCGAGTACATAACATAGAATTTGCGTTCGATGAATTCTTAATTTTGTAATGCTACTAATTAAGAATTAAATCTGTTTTATCTTGGGATGCAATTATTCAATTAACCCTTAGCATCTGTGAGAGGAATAAATTTGCTTTAAGGAGACTTTGTGAATTCAAAGGACTCGGATTTATATTTTTCATTTTACACATTGTTTCTGTTTTGCATAATTTATTATTATTATATTTATATGCATTATTAAATAATACTATATATTACAGATAACAATAATGGCTATAAGATAATCCTCTGATCAAATAATGTCTGGATTGAGAATTTGATCCCCTGACCACTCTCATGCAAGGAACCGATACTACGTACTTGAGCTAGAGCTCATTGCCTCGTTGGTATGTTATGCTTCAGTTCGAGAAACTGACATTCTAATCTTAGAGCATTAACAACAGTTTTTCTAATCAACTCTCTATCCCCAATTTTAAATAATACATCAACAAATCATTATCCAACAGTTTTCTTATCTTTATTTGATTCTCTATATAAGATTTTACTCCCCAGTGTGAGGGAGTCAAAAGACCGTTCTCTATATATATAAAATGTCATTTCACACCCTCATTTAAGTGAACAACTCATCCATCATACACATCTTGATATTTTTTTAGTTTCATTTTCAAATTATAAACTTAATATTGACTTATATTTTAAAAATTAATTTCAAACATATTCAAATTTTAAACTGATATAAATTTATTTAATTTATGTCAATATAATTATAAATATTATAAAAGTAATAATAATTATAAATTTTATTATTTTTAAATTTTAAATGAATCATATTAAATTTAAATTTAAAATATCACAAATTAACTTTTTAAAAGTTAATATTAATCTTATGTATATTTGTAATTACAATCCATTCAATAATCACTTCATAACTTACTTAAAATTTAAAATAAAATAAAAATTATTTTACAGTGAAATATAATTGATAAATTATACTCTCTTTAATAAATTATAAGATTATTATTAATTTGATATTTTGACTATTGAAAATTTTAACTTTTAACTTTTAAATTTCATTATTTAAGGAATGGGATAAATAACGTTTTGATTACGATTTTGTCTTTGAGGTTAGGTTTTTCGATACAGTTACCAAATTTTTTTTTTTTATAATTGAATAAGCGGACTCTCGTATATTACAAAATGGTCATTATTTTCAATTCAATCAAGAAAAATGAACGGAAAAATTGATTAAATAAATGGGCTAGTTTTCTTTGATGTGAATGACTTTCTTTGACCTTTGACCCATATCTATCATTCTTTCCATTTTCAGGTTTTCACATACAATAATAATAATTGAATACTGAAAAATAAATACTTTATAATTTTATTTATTTATAATAATACTTTATTATTTATAATTATTCATATAAAAATATTTTTATAATTTATATAATTTTTAAAAAATTTAAAATTTAAAATTATTATTATTAGTAGTATTTTATTATTAGTAGTAGTAGTATTTTATTTATTATTATTAAATAACGTTTAGTTAACGTTTTTAAAAAAATTAGTTCGATTTAAAAAAAATATTAGTTCAGTTTAAAAAAAATTAACGTTTTTAAAAATTAAAAAATTGCTTTTATAAAAAAAAGTAATTATTTAAAATTAACGTTTTTTAAAAAATTAACGTTTTTAAAATTAAAAATTACATTATTATGTTTTTGTTATTTTAAATTATTATTACAAAATAATCATAATAATTTCACAATAAAATGTAGACTTTTTTTAAAAATAGAATTTTAAAAAACATAAAATTTTTAACATAATTTCTTTTTAAAAATTAGTTCATTTTAAAAAAAAATTAGTTAACGTTTTCTTAAAAAAAATTAGTTAACGTTTTTTAAGAAATTATTAAAGAAATTAATTACATATTTCTTAAACTGAACTAATTAGTTTAAGAATTTTTTTAAGAAATTAGTTAACGTTTTCTTAAGTTAACGTTTTTTAAGAAAACAAATATGTATGTGAAAACAAATATGTTTTCTTAAGAAATTAGTTAACGTTTTTTTTAAGAAATTAGTTAACGTTTTCTTAAAAAATTAGTTAACGTTTTTTAAGAAATTATTAAAGAGATTAATTACATATTTCTTAAACCTGAACTAATTAGTTTAAGAATTTTTTTAAAAAGCGAACTAATTTTTAAAAAACGTTAACTAATTTTTTTTTTAAATTGAACTAATTTTTTAAAAGAAATTATGTTTAAAATTTTATGTTTTTTAAAATTCTATTTTTTAAAAAAAAGTCTGTTTTATTGTGAAATTATTATTATTATTTTGTAATAATAATTTAAAATAACAAAAACAAAATAATGTAATTTTTAATTTTAAAAAAGCGTTAATTTTTTAAAAAAGCGTTAATTTTAAAAAAAACGCTACTTTTTATAAAATAGAATTTTTTAATTTTTAAAAAAGCGTTAATTTTTTTAAACCTAACTAATATTTTTTTTAAACCTGAACTAATTTTTAAAAAAGCGATAACTAAACGTTATTTAATAATAATAAATAAAATACTACTACTAATAATAATAAAATACTACTAATAATAATTTTAAAATTTAATTTTTTTTAAAAAATTATATAAATTATAAAATATTAATATATGAATAATTATAAATAATAAAGTATTATTATAAATAAATAAAATTATAAAGTATTTATTTTTCGTATTCAATTATTATTATTGTATGTGAAAACTGAAAATGGAAAGAATGATAGATATGTCAAAGGTCAAAGAAAGTCGTCCACATCAGCAAAACTAACCCATTTATGCCTAGTCAGCTTTTCCGTCCGTTTTTTCGGACGGAAATTGAAAATAATGACCATTTTGTAACATATGAGAGTACAGTTATTCAATTGTAACAAAAAATTTCGAAACTGTAATGAAAACCGACCTCAAAGACAAGAATTAAAACGTTATTTATCCCTTTAAGGAATCAATATAAGGAACATGTTGGGTACATAGTGAAAAAATTGAATCTCTATTTTGCAGAATGACCCAATATCACTGCAGAATAGGGATAAAGATAAGAAAACTGTTGTGAATGCTCTAATTACAATACATTATTATTATACAAGTACAAACCAAAAAAAAAACAAAGGACTTGAGGAATCAAACCTGGGCCAAAGCTGGAAGCACCTGCCTCCCTGTCTGTTCAAGAAAACCAGCACAATCTCCAAGTGCAAATACATCTTCCACGGAAGGAATGAATCAAGGAACAGAAAGGTAACCTAAATCAAGGCGGACTCCATACTGAAAAGACGGACCAGACCAAAAGCCCATAAGGAACATCACTCAGAACTATTTTTTTGGGGTGCACCTCTTTAACAACACCTCGGACAAGGCGGACTCCATACTGAAAAGATTTTTAAATGTCACCAATAATTCCAAAATCCAAAAAACTACAAAAGCAACATCCTCCAATATTCAGGAAAATAACTGAAACTACCTTGGTTAAGTGTTTTGTAGCATACTGCCGCAATCCAACATCAAATGATGACAAATCTCATTTGCCTGTTCTTGGAACAAATTTATGACAGTAAGTAACTATGTCCTTGATCTCATTTGCATGACACCTTACTAATATATAAAGGACAAATTTTTTATACCTCTATGAGAGTGACCCTGATGTAGTTTTTAACATGAGTATACCGCTGACGGACATCTCTCATAATAAAATCACTCAATTCACCACTAAACTCTACCCCAGTAGGGCCACCTCCAATAACTACACAGTGCAACAATCGTTCCTTTTCTTCTTCTGATATGCCTGCAATTATGAATCATATTTCAACTTGCATCAAACTCGAACATATTATAAAATAATGAAGATGGACAAAAGTGAAAACAGAACTTTGTTCTCAGCCCAAAAAACAAACTTTTTCGTCAAAAGCCCATATCAATCAATTATAAATAATGATAGTAAAAAGAACTAGAAATTTAGCGTTATAATCATTTTAATAGATCTAATAAGCCTAGGGAGCCATTTAAACTAACTGGACAACGGCCGAAAATATAATAATCAAACTCTTTTTCCTAGAAACTATAATCACCAACTGATGGTGCAGTTTAATTTTTTGTTGTCCGCAAATAATTTTTCTTAGACTAGTTAGTCAGGGACCAGAGAATCCATGATGAAAGATTTGTAAATCCTGAAAAAGAGCTTTCTTCATGCGTTTAAGGGATCTAAAGAGATAATAACTGGGTAGATAAGATGTAACTGGACAAAATAAAATGCTGATTTATGAAGGCAGCGGTATGATGAAAGCCAGACACCTGACTTTTGTAGAAGGAAAACTTGGAGGAACAATCATGTTGCACATATCAATCCCAATCTCATTTCGAAAACCAATCATACAATACACAACTCTTCTGCTATTCAGCATTCCTTTAATACTTCAGTTCATTATCATACAAGACACACTCCCTTTGATCAAAATGAAAAATGAAAAATGAAAATTGCTTGCTTATTCAAAATCACATGATGGCTACAATTCACAAAAGCAGTAGTACTTCAGTAAAAATATTTACTAATGCCATTAATAAAGTAGTGTAGAATGTTGCAGTGAACTGCAAAATTTCTGCTTTAGTTCCTTTCATCTATGTCTATCTCTTAGCCAAAAACCCATAAATTTATGCCAGCAATCATAGCCTTATGATTGACTAAATACAAATATAGTTGCACACCTAGGGAATATTCTTAACACTTCAAGAGCAAGAAATCAATTCAAGAACAAAAAATCATATTCAGTACCTGGATTTTGTGAGAGCATCAGGTTTAACAGAAGCTTCTTCCTAATTTCTTGTGCATGATATACTTCACGAAGGAAATACGCATGTTCCTTCACTCCCTTTATACCAAAGGTCAAGGGCTCAGACCCAGCAGCGATGACAAGCTTGTCATATGCAACTTTAAACCGATAATGCTCATGAGGGAGTCCAGCATCGCCAACTGTCTCACAGTACACCTGATTCAATGAAGCAATAAGAATTCTAACAAAAATGAATGCAGTAATAGAAAGTTGCACATATTCATAGTTGACCATCTCTTTGTATGTCTATGATCTTATTCATAAATCAGTGAGCATTTTCATAGTTGAGTGGTATAATGTGATTTTCTTTGTGGCTCAAACTAAATCTGAAATGTTTTTAACAAATTTTTATGTATATATTGAAGGCAGTACAGTATTTGCTAATTATTTTCAGCACACTATATCTCTGAGCTTATAATAATTACGGATTGGACATAAGTGTAGGCATAAACTATGGCAATGCATTAATATATATGTATGTGTGTTCTTGCAGAATAGCCATGGTGAAAAACAGAGCTGTTAGAGCTACTCACTTCATGTTTGTCAGTGTCTACATCTGTGCAAGTAGCCAGATAAAAGTAGGAATTGGGATCCTGGGCCAAAGCAGATTGTATCCGACTAACTGGCTCAGCCACAGATCGAAACTCCAGGGTTCCAACACAAGTTGAGGCAAGCAGAGGAGTGAAAACCATGTGGTTCCTTGGAGATATGCAAACAACATCATATATTTTGGTGTCAAGCCCCTTAAGGAATCTACATGCTGCTCATCCAGTCCCAACGACAACCACCCTAGGCTTTTCACCTGGCTTGGTTGCTTCCAGACTGGGATACTTCTGGTTTTCATACTCTGAATCAGATTCCTCCACAACCCTCTCTGCTTGAGCAAACTGATACTGTGGGGTCACCTTTATTCCTCTGCTCCCAAAATTTATATGATCTGCCCTCTTGATGTTCGATAGGTATGACAGACTGCCACATAATTTATCATTTTCAACGGATGGTAAGGAATACTTGCGAGTTGATACACCCTCATAGGGCATATCCTTTTGACTTGCATAACTTCCAGTGGCACCTGATCGTCTCAAGCCACTCCTTGCAATCCTTGCCAATGCCATATCGTGAGTAAGATCTTAGAGAAAGACCTGACCCTTGGAACCTCTAATTTGAAGAAAATTTAGCTGGTGGATTTACCTGAAGTTTAACTGAAAGAGGAAAATGTTGAAATGAGCTATATGAGTTCTTAATGCATGTAAAATGTGCTATGCAGTCTTATATAGGAATAAGCCCATAAGTTTCTCCAAAAGAATTCAAAGGTAAAGACAACAGTTAAAACATCTGGAGCTCTAGTCCAAAAGAGCATGATCAGGTTAACTAAAGCAAGACAACGCTTGTTTTAAAGACCAAGTGACAGAAGACAAATTGAACTTAGCTTTGCTCATCAAATGATGGCAGCCCCAAAGAGAAATTTCTTTGTGAAATTCTGAACATGAAATAGAAACACAAAAATTGTCTTTTTGCATTACTAAATGAATATATAGTTGCTGAAGCATCTAATACAATCTCACCGCAATAAGTGCTAGAGAAAAAAATTTAATAAATAAATAAAGGAGACCTGGGACAAATTATAGGGCATGCTGTCAGCTTTCCAATTGATTGTCCAATTATCTTACTGAAATCCTACAACTTAATTTCAATTGTATTTACATTGGACAGTATAGAAAAGAATGCAAGAAAATGAAAACAGATTTTAGGCTACGAACTCAAAACCGCAACTTATGTAATGCAGGCAAATCTGGCATATTCTTAAGAGTCTAATCAGCTTATTAATATAGCAGGCATCTAAATGAAGTGACTCTAAAGAACTGGGCCCTTCACATGTTGTCACAAAGAAAATTGGAGTTTAAAACTAGAAAATCAGCATTCGTGAATGCAATCTACATGAGTTACCTGAATCTAGAGAAAAAAGCGGTTTAAAAGGTCACAAGTTTTTTCTCCAACAGAACCAAAAAATAAACAATCTTACCCCAGGAAGTCAGGTTTTTTTAATCATAGAAGTTAGAACAAACAGTCAAAAGTTTTTAAATTTTTTATTTTGCCAAAATACTGAAACAGTCTATTTCAGTAAATGAGCAAAATAAAGTAGAAAGCAGAATTTACCCAGTAATGGCAATAAAACTATCAGGAAACACAAAGTAGTATTGGTTTCCCACAAAATAATATACTTGTATGATTTTTTATTGTCTATATGACCGAATGAAGAACCCTAGTTGTCAAGATTAGCTCACAAAACAAAAAACATCTATGGCATTATTTTATGAGTTATTTTGTAAATTACAGAGACCATTTGATTACTATATTCTATAAATCAGCAAGCTATCAAAAATGATAGTACAAAAAGAATAAATAAATATTAAACGAATATGTAAACTGACGAGGAAAAATCAAAATTACAAAGGCCAAGCTTAATTCCATGAAAGATAACAGAACCTCCATGAAATTTCCAAATAATCCAGCACAGAGAAATCAAACCATTTAACCAAAGCTTAAATTTTAGTTCTTTTCATCAATAAACCCAGCTGAGACAAAAACACCAACCAAACATGTGAATGATTAATTAAATGAATGCTTCTGATTTGTAGATATATATATATATATATATATATATATATATATATATATATATATATATATGTCTTTACAATGCATCAGAAATTACTAAGCAGTAATTAAAGCAAACCCAGATAGAAAACCCAAGAAAATAACAATAATATCTACTTTACTTTAAAGATAAGGTGTAAACAAATCTAGTTGATCCGAGTATTGAATTGCTCTGGTTCACAAAATTTATAGAGTATAAAATAAAGTTTAAATAAAGTTCATTTAGCTACCTACTCAATCACGATTCCGAATCGAACCCTTCTACTTTTTCAATAAATACCATACACAGATAAAAACTTATAATGTTAGAAGGTTCGAGTAACTTATCGAACTTTACTCAAACTACAAATCGAGTCTGCTCATTTCCCGGCCTTAGTTAAAGATGATCATTTATAAGCAAGCAAGAATATTTAGACGTAAATGCATCAAAGGCAGGAAAAAAAACAAGGAAGAACATTTACTTATTTGTTTTTGGGTCCCTTTGAAGTGGGAAGAAAGAAGAAGGAAGAGTACTAGTGCTGAGCTTGAACAATGCACATGCCCAGGATTTCAGGAAGAACAGTTTTAAAAAAATTAATAGCTTAATTCAGATACTATATTATATAGTACTACTATTTCTACAAGGACTTGAATATCACGAAATTGTGGTGGGTGGCTGCTGACTGCTGTCCGTTGATCCAACTATGAATATTGAATGCTTATAGAATACTCCGTACTAGGTAGGGCGGACACACAATTGGGCAAGGTGGTCAATTTGCCGACTCTTTAGGTCTTTTTTGGAATTGAATAATTGGCCACCGACTCACCTGTAATAAGTCAGTAAAACAATTTTATAAAATGAAGTCTTGAATAGTATTTTTGTAGCCACTTCTGTGTAATATTAACGAAAATTTATTATGTTTTTAGTTTTGATGGTTTATATTGTAATCTACTCCTTTTGGACCACTTTTAAAAAAATAATTTTATATTTTCAAATGTAATATTAGTCGTGGGTTGGCGTTATTTCCAAGTAATAGTCTGTCGCCTATTTGGTTGACTGGAAATTTAAATAATTTTGCATATGTTACTTATGAGTTATGAGTCTATTCCAGAATGTGAGGGGTTGGCCTTGGCCCTCGTTTAAGCCACGTTTTATGGACAAGAATATACCCCACCATGTTATATACTTACCCCTCTCAATCTCCGTTTTAAAATTAAAAATATATTTTAATTTTTTAAAATTAATTCATAAAATTTTAAATTTTAAAATTGATTTAATTTTACAATAAAAAAAATATGACATAACCATAAAGTATCACTAATTATCAAATTTGTAACAATCTCAAAATAGGTTCATTTCATCCAACTCATTCTCGAAATGCCAAATATATTAGTGATGTAAAACAACTACAACTTTATTACAACAATTGTCGTGCAAAATACAACAAACACATATCGCCGTGAGTTTGGATACAAATATATATCAATCGTGACTCATGTCCCAACCAGTGGACAACACCTCATAATGACACCTTACATAAAAAGGATAAATAAAACCTGTTTTTAGAAATTAGAATATTTGGGAAGTACTCAAGAAACCTTCGTATACGGAGGCCACGTCCTAGGTTATTATAGATATCATATGGCCACGTAATTATCCTTGGTTGACCCGATAGACTCAAAAAAAACGAGAAGATTACTATCATATTCTTCCCAATGGCGAGTCTTCTCGACATATCATTATCTCCACTGCCTCTAATTGAGAGTTATATTTCAAATAGACTCCAAGATCATATAGATAGTCTTTCAGAGATATACTCAAAGAAGTGGATGAAAGACAACCCCGCTTTATGATGACACGAGGTTGTATGTCATTAGACATCTTGTATGATAATGGGCAAAACACCCTTCCAAGTTAAATTCACCTCACCTCAACATCTATGACCACCGCTTCTATTCCTCATATTCCTCGCTTCGACCCAAATACACTTTTATTACCCGAAAGGAATTGTGAAGCAAAAGGGTGAAGACACAACTACCAATAAAAAGAATATCATGACTAAAGATAAATAAATTATCAATAGCCTTCAAAAAAGTAATAAATCGAGATTTAGAACATATGGTAGATGATAAAACTTTTCAACCATAGTTGCAATGAACGAAGCGATCCATTAGAAGAGTCAAATAGACCATAAAATCTATTATCTTCTTCATGTTAAAAGTCCACCAACAATGTTTTATCCTCGTAACATCAATCAAAATTTCATGCACAATCAATCATACGATAACTCATAATCGTAATTGTTGTTCTAAATTCCTTTCCTCATCCAGACAAATATAATTTTCATCACCAGAAACATCAAAGATCATAGTTATACCAAATCACAGTTCATGTTCATAACCATACCGATAAATTCATCTTTGCACTACTGGGCCAAAGATATACATCAACAAGTCATCTTTGCACCATGTGCCAAAGATATTCATCAACAAGTCATCATCTGCACTGACAGCCAAAGATATTCATCGATTAATTCATGTTCATCTAAACACATGTTCATCTTTGCACTACGGGCCAAAGATATTTATCAGAAATTATTCATCTTTGCACTACATGCTAAAGATATTCCGTTATATCATCATTTAAGACTGAGGATGATGAAAAATATTTTTAAAAAAACGAATCCAGTGAAGCAAAAGAACAAATATTAAGGATTCGTACTTTAAACAATTCCCATTCAAAAATACTTCATAAATAACCATAGTGGGGTAAAATTCAAGAATGATCAAAACATGGATACAATCAAAGCTAGTATTTAGAATAGATATTTTGGACAAAAAGAAGAAATTTCATTTTTCTGTGAATAGTGTCGATTCGTGAATAAAGGCCGAGTATCGTGAATAAGAACTCGACACCAAAAGATAGAAATTTCACAAAAAACATCATCACGCTTACGTGAATAGTAATAAGAATAATAACTCATGAATAAGAAACCCCGACATGAAAAAGTTCCAAATTTGATAAAAGTTCAAACCAATATTTCAAAGATAATGATATTGAAGAAATAATATCATTTATGAAGAAAATAATCTCCTTTACAACGCCTTTACTCTCGAAAAGAATAATCTTACGATTGGAATCTGATATATAATCTTTGAAAGAACTTGCACCGTATAAGCAATACTCAAAGTACTAAAATACTCACAAAATACGCTTCGATATAATAGAGAGAAAGAGAGAGAAATCTTTAGTTTTCGGTGTGATTTTCAATTCTAACCTAAACACCCTATTTATAGAAAATGCTTAGAATACCAAAGTAGAAAATTTAATAAATTAATAATATTATTTTTCAAATTTCCTACGCCCACTAATTTGGTCCAAGACATCACCACCATGTGACAAAACATTAAAACGTTTTTTCTTAATTTAAATAATTAAAACTTCCAAAAATCAATTATTTCGGAACTACGGAACTTCAATAATTCATAATAAATAGCTCTTTTATCAGAAAATTCGAATCTCGCAATTTTTTATAGAAAATTCAATTCTCTACAACTTTACAGAAGAAAAATTTTCCAAATTCCAAACAAAAATTGACCGAAATCCATAAACGGACGATTTTACAAGCTATAATCAAATTTCAGTCAAGAAATGGGTTCACAGACATGTTTAACATGTTTTAAACAACTTTTGCAACAAAAATACTCTTCCTCCTCATATACTCATATATCCCCACATTCATTGTAAAAATATCATTATTATTATATTATAATAATATAATAAAATATTATTTTATCATAAAAGATAAAATATCGATTTTCAACAATTGTCACTTTAAAAATTTTCCATCTATATCCACATAAAATGAATATTTTTCTCATCATATAAATCAATAATTAATTATTCACAAATAATATTACAGAATCACAATAATGGCAACTGCGGTAGCTCCTGTGAGAAGAGGGTCTTTCCAATAAGAATTTCTCCTCATCGACGCCGCAGCAATTAGGTGACCAAACATCTCCTTAGATGTAACTTTCTAGACATTGCCAATAATGTTATCTAATAATATTATTCAGATAATATGAATTATTGCTTCGATAATGGAAAATACTTGTAAAATATCAACGCAAAGAATTATTGAATAAATAAAATAAAATATCGACAATGCAGAATTATCAGTAATAATTATTGAGTAGTGCTTTCTTACGTAAGTCAATAATTCAAAAATATTGCAAATACCGCAGTGCTCTCTGCAAAAGAACGCCAGACATTTTTTACTTTACCCACCGGGTATTTCAACAAAGTTAATTCGGAACTACTACTGCCGTTATTTATAAAAACTTTAATTTGTTGTTTTCTTCATCCGATAGTAATTACATTATAGGGCCCACAAAATGGTTGCGCCGTCAGCATTTAATATTCTCCGATGAAAAGAATATTCCACGACCAAACGAATATTCTCCCAAACTGACAATGAATATTTTATAACCACTTGCGTATTTTTGAAAAAATTCATATATCACCCTTAATTTATTTTTTTTAATCAATTTAACCATTTACTGAATAGTAATTAT
The DNA here is from genome assembly GCA_020205605.1 of Panax ginseng. Taxonomy (NCBI): domain Eukaryota; kingdom Viridiplantae; phylum Streptophyta; class Magnoliopsida; order Apiales; family Araliaceae; genus Panax; species Panax ginseng. The sequence goes on from CM035150.1 coordinate 93,671,325, forward strand.
AAGAAAAATTGAATACTTTTATTTCATAAAATTCGGGGTCTTACAATATTTATTTTTTAAATAACTTGAACAAAATTATATCAATTTTGAGTTTTAAAATTCCACAAATTGATTCTAAAAAATTAAAATATATCTTTAATTTTAAAATGGGGTAGTACTTCGTTGGCGCCAAAATAAATAAAATTCTTAAAAAAAGTATATTAAATTTTAGTTAATTAACATTTTGATACCGAGTTTGCGTATTTTCTTACCCCATCCTGCCATCCATACAAAAATTATGGGTAGCCGAAACCAATTTACCCCAAAATAATTCCTCTTTTATTTGTCGTGTTTCATTTATATTCATATTTGTCACTTATCATAATATCATTAATCGTTGCTACGGTTGATTATATATTTTTTATTTAAAATTAATTATTTATTTGAAAATATTACTCCATTTGTTCTGAGATTAAAATTCTGATGAATTTTTCACGCATATTAAGAAGATGAATGAAATGACAAAATTGTCCCTAATAATATGTCATTAATTATTTTTAATGTAGGTGAGAGAGTGACTTTCTAGCTATTCAATTCAAAATATTCTCTCTATATACTTATTAAATATGGAGAGAGAATTAGAATAAAAAAAAGTATGAGATATTTAATGCTACGGGCATAATAGAAAAAAATATATAAAAATTTAGTTATTAAAAAAAAATGAACATCTAATATGAGACTACTCAAAATAGTAATAACGACTTTTATTATGGGACGGAAAGAATATTATTTATAACTTTTCTATTATTGTTTGTAACGTTTGATTATCTATTATAAGAAACTCCAGTCATAATATACTCCACTAGTATTTCAATATGAAATTATTAAAAATAAAAATTAAGTTGTTATCAAGCTGGCCGTGAACTGTGACTACCTTTTGATGACTTACGCGCAATGCCTTTAGACAATGGAGAAGATAGGAGGATACGTCGCCGTAACAGAATCCGCGCCCATTTCCTGGACTTTGGTGTTGTGATTATTAATTCTTCACGTTTTTAGTGGTCAAAAAATGCTCCCACAATCTTGGATGAGTCTAATTCTTCATTTCCTTTCTATTTCTAAAGAATTGGTTGGAGCTTGCAAAGTTTGTAAAGTGGTTATTTGGAATATTCAAATTGGTGAGTCACATTTGAAAAATTATCTTTAACAACTTCTTCAAACAGTCACGTAAAACATTTTTCTCAATCTTTAAATTTGCAACCTCCTTCTCATTCTTCAAACCTACAATTAAAAGCTAAAATAATTTATTACGATCAATGAGTTTGATGTATAGCTCATTAATTGAAGACACCGGTGAGCCACAAAATATAAAAATAGCAAATAATGTTCTTCAAATTACCACGTAGGCAACAAACATCAATTTGAAGAATTTTTTTGCTACTACTCTTGAAGATGTTCTTAGATACTCATACTATGGTGGGTTGGTGGGTTAATCAATGACGGGCTCTGTATTTTCGGACATCAGTAGAAAATTGATAAATCCGCAACAAAAACGTATATTTCCACGACAAAACTGTCGCTATAAATCGTTTCACCATCGTTAGACATCTATAGCGACACTTTTGTTCACGAAAGTATTAACTCACTAAGAGCATGTTCGACAAATTTTTACAAGTTGGTCAAATTAATTTATAAGTTATTTTTTTTACTGTTGAAATGTTTGGGGATAACTTATTAAAATGTGACTTATAACTCATCTTAAAATAAGTAAGTTCGACCAAATGTAAAGACTGTTCTGCCCTTATTTTAATAATTTTTACATCTTATTTTAACGTATAAGTTATTGTAGTCAAACACCTTCACATTTTATTTTAACTTAATTTATGACTTATAAGTCAAAAAATTGTCAAATTATAAGTTATTACTTAATATGACTTATAAGTTATTTTAAATTTTAACTTATAAATCATTTTAAAAAGGTAACATGCCCTTAATATTGGTTGCTTCCTTCCTTTGAAAAGAAAATGGACCAAATTGTAGTTATACTTATACCATTAATTCAAAATCTTATATTTTGTACCTCTAACATTACATAAAAAAAAAAGAAAAAGAAAGAAGAAATTCTTATGCACCAAACAATAGTTCGAGTTAGCGAAAACAATACATATTCCATCCTGCAATTGGATTGAACTATTTATTTTTATATTTTTGCCGTGCACTTGTTTGACTTTTTAGTATATTGACTATAAATACATACTCCTATTTTTATGTATTTTTTAAAATTTCAAGGTCCAAGACAATTACTAAGGTGCTGTTTATTTACATCTGATTGCCTTTTAATGGATTGTCTCTTTATTCATTTGAGAGGCATGGTCTTTGTTTTTCTATTGGGATTTGAGAGTGCAGGTCATGATTTTTGAGTCTATAGACCAAGCCCAAGCCCAAGACAAAAGTCTAGATTTGAATCTTCAATAAGTAAAATACAAAGAAGCCCAAACCCATTGTCCGTTGGGGTCCTAAACCTTTTCCATAAGGATCCAAAGCTCTAACTATTGGGACACATAGGGTCCAAATCTTAAATTTTCAATTAATATTAGACATAAATCCTAAATTATTATTGCCTATTTAAAGACATAAAAAAATTCTTAAAAGAATCATTGTTTTAGATATTATCACTAATTATATCCTATTTTTAGTTAATACTTTAGAGATGTGCTGTTTATAAAAAACTAAAATTGTAGTTTTAAAAATTTATCGGAAATGAATTTAATTAATATGGGATATTAGCTCAAAAAGACAAAATGATCAAGTAAAAGGATCATTTTCTCACTCCTTCTCTGGAGACTGGAACTGAGACGGACAGAAAGATGAAGGCAATTGTAATGGGAGGCGGAAGGGTTGAAATTGCAGGAAGTGGAGGACCCCCAGATCGGAGAAAATGAAGTTCTGATCAAAGTTGAAGCCACTGCTATCAACAGAGCAGATACCCTTCAGCGGAAAGGGGCTCACCCACCTCCAAAGGGTGCCAGTCCCTATCTGGGTCTGGAGTGTTCTGGGACTATTGAAGCCGTTGGCCAAAACGTCACCCGCTGGAAAATTGGCGACCAGGTAATTTAGAGAATTTTCAGTTCAGTCTTTGTAGATTATGGATTCCTGAGCAAATTGTCAGTTTCTTTCAAGAACTGCAATTTGGGAACATTATATTTGATGGGTTTTGTTGTTTTAATTTGTTTTGGGAATCTGAGAAAATTTGTTTGATTGTTTTAGTTTATTATTTCTTGAATATACTCCTATAGTTCCTTAAAGAAAATAGTAAAATACCCATCTGAATGTCAAGCTTTCAGTTATAGTAGTGTACTATTGCATGTTCATGATGGAGTTTAGTTTAGATGGTCAGTATTTGAATTATCATACTCCTATTGTCCCAAAATGAGAGTCCACTTGTGAAAGTTTGAGTTTTTAAGCAAAGTTTGAGTTGAATGCAACTAAATATAGATGATAGTTTCTTCTTACTATAAACTGTTGAAGTGAAACTGCACCAAGTTTGAAATAGTAACTCTCTAAGAAAGTAGAGGGATGGAAAGGAGACTAATTTTTTTCTTGTGTTTCTAAAAAATAGTTCAGTTGAAAACATAGTGTTTTCAAACCAACTTAATGAGAGAATGAGTATTCAGCTGTTGTATTGGAATTTATCGTGCTAGTGGTTTTTTACTTTGTCCTGAATGCTGGGAAGTGGAGGAGAAGTTAAAAGATGATGAAAAGTGGATCTTATGCTTTATTCCTTATCATTCTTATGATGTTTGTAGCACCTAATCTGCTGAAACATAGTACTTCCAGTTTTTCGTTCTTCCATTTCAATAGGGTACTAAACAAACCTTTTTTCTTTTTCTTTTTGTAAAAGGTCGAGTAATTATGAAAATTCTGTTAATCAGGTATGTGCTCTTCTTAGTGGAGGAGGGTATGCCGAAAAGGTAGCTGTACCAGCTAGACAAATTCTTCCTGTTCCACATGGTGTTTCTTTGAAAGATGCTGCAAGTTTTCCTGAGGTAGCTTGCACTGTTTGGTCAACTGTGTTTATGATGAGCAAGCTATCTTCAGGGGAGACATTCCTGGTAACTTAGGCCCCTTTCTGATGTTATTTTGTTAATTGCATTGGAGAAATATTTAAAGCTACCCAATTTTGCAAGCTACTAATGCCAATGCTGATATTTGACAAAAAAATTACATGTGTTATATAATCTTAGCAAAGCCAACTGCAATCTTTCTGATATAAAAGCACACATAACTTTTAAAGATTTTTCTCTTTAGTTGTTTTTGAATTTATAAAAGTCATGTGAAATGGGTAAGATCTTGCTCAAGGAGTTAAAACATTCCTGCCTCTCACGTTAAGTATTTGGATCACAATTAGTCATCTTCCACTTTTAAAAGTTGCATTAGGGAAGAAAACTGTAGAATGAGATAATCATGTTAAAATTTTTAGATTGGTGACACTGATAGTTGTGAGGTGATGTAACAATTTAGATTTTCTAAACTGGGAACCTTATCTTCCTGGTTGTATATGGTTTTGTCTCTCAGCTGGTATCATTTTGTTGTCAATCCACTAATGGAGGCTTCACCTGAATACTTCTAAATTTCAGGTACATGGAGGCTCTAGTGGAATTGGTACATTTGCAATTCAAATTGCTAAGCACCTAGGAGTTAAAGTATTCGTCACTGCAGGTCTAATAGAAAATTTACTCTCATGAGAAGTTATTTAGGTCAGCTTTACACTAGTTTCCATGTTCTCACATTATTTAAACAATCTTGTTCATCAGGAAATGAGGAAAAATTAGCAGTTTGCAAGGATCTTGGGGCTGATGTTTGCATCAATTACAAGACTGAAGACTTTGTTGCACGAGTGAAGGAAGAAACAGGAGGGAAGGGTGAACTCTCTTGAACATAACACTTTATATAGAGCTTGATTGATTAAAGTTGTTGCTCTTGTTGCAACCTGAAAAAGATTTATCTAACAGGAATTTAACGTATTCTCTATATCACATTTTAGGTAGAGTAAATCTAACCCATAATGTTCATAACAGGTGTTGATGTTATATTAGATAATATTGGCGCATCCTACTTTCAGAGAAACCTTGACAGCCTAAATATTGATGGGAGACTTTTCATTATTGGCTTTATGGGTGGTGCAGTAACACAAGCAAATCTTGCTAGTTTGTTGGTAAAACGCCTGACAGTGCAGGGTATGTACAAAAACCCTTTGTTTATCATGGCTTTATTGTTTTTAAGTTACAAAATATGTACAATACAATCCACTTCAAAGGTGAATCCAATTAGTTTTGTGATCCTATTTAATAATGTTTTCAGTTGAAAATAATAATGTTCTTAGTGATTAGTTTTGTAAACATGTCTGCAGATGTAAATGCAACCTAACATTAGCGTTAGGTATATCTACAAATTAAAGCTATCTTGAACCCAACACTAGAACAATACAACTGGAACATATGGAGAGGCTGTGATTGACGAATCTGAATCTATGTAAAACTTCATGCAAGTATAGTAGTACTTAATTCCAAAGCAAAAAACCACAGTAGCAGACACTTTATTTTCAGGAAAAAATAGCGGTCTTACTTTTGAATTCTTCAGAAAGATGGTTTCTTGTTCTTCAAGAACAATTTCATTTCACAAAAAACTGAAGAGCTCTAATGTTTATCTGTTGTTTAATTACTTGGATATATAATCTCTATCTCTATATTCTTTAGTTTCTTATATTTCATATGGAAAATTATATAAGCTCTTATATTAAATTATGACTTATGCAGCTGCTGGTTTGCGAAGCCGAAGCGTAGAAAACAAAGCTCTGATTGTGAGTGAAGTGGAGAAGAACGTTTGGCCAGCAATCATAGCAGGCCAAGTGAAACCTGTGGTCTATAAATATTTACCATTATCTGATGCAGCCGAGGCTCACCGCCTCATGGAAAGCAGCATACATATTGGAAAGATACTTCTTATTCCATGATGGCATGGATGATCTCACTGTGGATGAAATGACTTTGTTTGTTATTATTGGTGAAGTTTCATCACAGATGAATCTCGTTATTCGTTCAAATAGGGTCTCAATTAATATTAAAACTCTTTCTATGGCATCTCGGAAACATGTAGTAGCTATTTTATCTGTGTTTTTATTATATAACACTAAAAATTTGTTTACTGAATTTTATGTTCCTGATGTTCTACTATAACCATGCTAACCTCTTTGGATATTTTTGAGCTCTTCAACGTGGACCGGAAAATTAGAATAGAGAATATTTGAATTTTACTTATTTGTATTTTTATTCTCCATTGAGGTCAAAACACAAATAAATGAAATTCGAATATGTTTATGCCCAATTTTTCTGTTCACAGTGTTTTTGGATTTTTTTTATATACAATATACGTACATGATTTATGTACATATCTAAGTTCCATTTGAGTGTTGGAAGAAACTAATTTGCCCTCAAATTTGTGATTTCAAAGTTTTGTTTGTAGAAATATCCTTGAATTTGCTTGCTATCAAGTTGCTTATTAATGTGAACTTCAAACTGAGGTTCATCTAGAAGGATTCTGAAATGGTATTTTTTTTTAATTGCATCAAGTAGCTAGCTTACCATTGAATTCACAAAGTGCGAAATTTCATACACTGTAAATTCAACTTAAAGTGAGAAGTATATAAGATAGTGAAGTTGCTGTGCATGTAGAATGATTACATTAGAAGCATACTCAACAAATGGCACAGCAGGACAATCCACTTTTTGGAGCATCACAAAGCTTCTACCACAAATTCTTCAGACCCTATCGTTCTTCATTCACCGAGTAGGGAGTAATTTTAAGCACTACAAGAAACTTCAATTGCCAAGCTTTTCAGAACTCCGGGACACGGGTCCCCAAGGTTAGCTGTGGAGACGGGAATTGAACATTTTTGCTTCCCAATACAAACCTACAGTGCCCGTTAAACACATTAGGAATGTGATATTAAGTAGTAAGGAGATTAAAAAACGGTAAAATTAGTACCAAATGTATACGAACAAGAAAGTTTCAAGTAATGCAACTATGAATCTCAAGTTGGCAAGTCTAGACTGAGTAAACTACAGATTTTTCATAACAAATAGGGAAATGTAAGAGCTTTATTACCTGCTGAACAACTGATAACACATCGGCATGACAACTCCCAGGACCGAACGCACCACAAACTCCTTCGGGAGTTCCATAGCTCGCAAAGTGAATGGAAGTAATATTCCATCCTTGCTCACATGCTAGTCGAACTTGAGGGGTTTGAGACTTGAAATCTAAGTGTGGTTTCCAGGAATCAGCAGATGGAGGATCAGCATCTGACACATGTCCACATAGATCTTGCCCAGTTTGCGTCAGTAAAGAAAGTTTTGAAGGGTCTCCACCAATCTCTTCATGGAGAACAAGTAGGTTCTCACCTGGATGTACCCAAGTGCGTGGTATATGATACCTGGATAATTTGTCTTCCATTTTAGTTGTAATTCATTTATCAAAAAATAAGAAAATTTAGCATATGCGGTAAGAAACTGGATTTTGTCTAAATTGGATATTAGATGGATCATAGGATAACAAAGAAAAAGAAAAATTAAGTGATCCATCTGAATTTTCATTAAAAAATAAAATCCAAATTTTCAGTACTCTGGTTAACTAAGATTTAGTTGAGCTCCAAAAATAGTTGTCTTTTTATAATTCTAGGCTGTAAACTGTAATTGATTTCCTTTCCTTTTTCGTTGATGAATCCATGATAAAATATGTGCTGTGTGAGTGTGATGCATATTGTATAGAACATATGAATTATTCAACGGTGCACAATTATGTTGAGTAGTGCACATGCACATGCACTACAGAACAGAACATCTTTATTTCTACTTACAATGTTTGAGCAGGTTGGCCACACTTCTTTAGACATTTCGATGGATCATAGGTTCCCCTGTAATCACATTTCTCGGAGCAGCCAGTTGAAGGTGAGAGATAGGCAGACCAATATCGACCTATGCCATGTCCATTAATCCATGCTTGACCCTTTCCCATGCTAGAAAGATCCAGGGATAAGGGACCCTTACCTCCAGGAGCAAGGATTGTAGCCTGATGATGAGAATAAATTTTCAAACTGATCCAGCCTTCTGACTAAGAACCCTCAGAATGTGAACTGAGTCTCATGTTCAGAAAACAATAGCAAGGATTTTGATTAAGAATTTAAAAACAGCAAACATACGTTCCACTTAGACCAAGTCTAATATCTAAAATCTTCAGGAGCTTGATTTTAGAGTTGGTACTTTTTTGTGATAAATAATTTAATAGTTAGATCATTCAACTAACTCCTCAGGACTTGAACTGTCTGTTACTGGACATGCTCCACACAATGCTTTTAGTTGTTCCACGTATTCAAACACAGGAGCTGTAAGGCCACATATCACTATTACTACATTATATTATGGGGAAAAATTCTTTTGACTTGATGAAAATTGATCTCACTTGATGGACAATCAAATTATGACATCGGTCAATATAATCATCAGGTCTCTAAACCTATAATTTTGTACAAACCTCACTCAGGTTAGCAAGATAAAAGTTTAATATATATCTAAAAATAGAAGTTAATCACTACCAGAACTGCAGACCCTCTGTTACGTACTAACAAACTAGAGTTTGATGAGTTGACTATCAAGAAAATAAGGTAAAAAGATTATCTGAAAAAGAAAGGAAAAGAAAATATCTTCCCTGGTAATTATGCGTTGAGCATCATTATGTAAACAATAATGAAAGATTCATGTCATTCGTCTTACTTTCACATATGCCAGGTGCAGTGTTACATCCTATACTAAGCATATAGCCAAGTCACATATCAATGCCTTTTAGTTACCGGAAAAAAATCAATGCCTTTTTTCCAATATTAATTTCTATAGTAGAACCCTAGCATGATTATACCTTGTACCATATCAAACTCTTATTAATAGGCAAGGAACTCCCATGGATCCATAGCGAATTATTTGCAAGACTTATTTTATCAAGCCCAAGGTATTCTCCTTCAAGTCCCACCTGAACATAAGGAAATAGGTTAGGCAACAATCTAATATAAAAGATAAAATAAAGAACATATTATTTTGCTTGATGAAAATAGCAAGGCTTCCCCCTCCACCATGCCCTCAGATTTCATCCCCAAGCCAGGTAATCTGTATCAATTTCTCCCTTATGGTAGGTCCATGGAAACAGAATTTAACCTTACGGTCCAAGCTAAGAAGGAAAAAAAGTACAGTGTCTGTCTCATAATAAGGCAGGAGACAAGTCATCTACATGGTTGGTTGGGTTTAGATGAGGGGATGGAGCGTCCAGGGTATTATTAGGCTGGTGCAAGTCTTCTATCCTTTTTTTTTTAATATGATGAGTTGTTCTATCCTTTTTTTCTCTCAATTATTTACTGTTATTTTCAGATTTTTTTTCTTTGTATTATAATGGTGGATGAGACCGCCAGTTACTTGATCTGGAAAATTCATGAAGGCAGTTTCCACTCATTATAAGCTACATCTAAGACCTTTCTATGGAAATCTTGAACTTCTTGTATTTTAATGTGTCACATATTCTCAATAAAAAAACTGTCTTTTAACAAAGTTCAAACTAAGGAATGTTGTATCATTGTTGCAGATAAGTCATATATATATATATATATATATATCATAATGTTGTATCATTTTTATATATATATAAAAAATATATATATATATATATATATATATATATATATATATATATATATGTATATATATATATATATATGTATGTATGCAGTGCAAACAAATAATTAAATTTGTTCAATACTGTGCAAGTATTATTACTGAAAGAAGTTCAACATATTTTGATAATTTCTAACGTCAAAAGGATGTAGCCTAAATATGCTTGTATTGATTGAATAATCAAAGTAGAGATTGAAACCTGATAGGTCCATTCTCTATAAGAAAGATCCTCCTTCGCATTCCCCATACCAGTAAGAATAACAGAAAAAAGTCCTGCTCCCGTGATGTCAAACCATGGTCCGTAGTTCTGGACAAGGACATTTCAAAAAATAAATAAAGATTCAATCGGAATTTGAAGCAAGCAAATTTAATACATGAATTTTCAGATCGTGCAACGTAATAATGCGAAGAATCTACATTTTTTGATTATGCATAAATAATAAGGAAAATAGCGTTTTAGAATGGTGAAATGATACAGGCTACTGTTCAGTAAGCAGTTGCTATTTATCTCACAACATTTGGATATAAACATAAGTCCTACACAGCTACACCCTACATATTAGGATAAGAGAAAATCCTTCTGAGCCCTCAACAGAGCACATGAAGCAAAAGCGTGAACTGTAACAACCCAGAAATCAAGCCATCATTCCATTAGTTGGAGATTCAAAATGGGGTAGGCTCAAAACTCAAAAATTTATTTACTACCACGTGTTCGTCAAGTATGTTAAAAGGATTGGTTTAGGTGTCAATCTAAGAGTCAAAATACCATGCAGAAGTGAAGATCTCTCTTACCTGTATACCAATCATCATACTCAGAATGTCTAGTGTGTTACTTCCATAGTTGAGACTAATTTTCTCACTCAGTATGAAGCTTGCATCATCATGATTACCATAACCAAATCCTACAAGAAATCCCAAATAAAGTCCAGTCAATATATGAATTAACAAAAGTTTGACACTTTATAATTTCTAGCAGACTAGCTCTGGAATAATTGCAATTTCATAATTGATTGGCAAGATATTGAATTTGTACACTTTTAACAGCCTACACTTTTGGAGTGTGGTAACTTGAAATGGTATCAAAGAACTGACTTTACCAAGTCTTTCACTTGAGAGCGGGTGTTACACATTAATGGGGTTTTAAATCATGGTATAAACTGTTGGGCCCATTCTCTAGTAGCTAAAGCTTTTAGAGCAATATGGTATAAGAGCTTGGGATTATAAAGTTTTGAGTAAAAGTCATCCTGCTCACATTTGTTTTTTCTATTGTGTTGTGAACTTAGTTTCATCACAAGTGGCCCACGTGAGAGGGAGTAGTAAAGCATCAGATAATTTGTTGGGTCTATTATCTAACAAACTAAAGCTTTTAGCTAAGTTATGCAATCAAGTCTTCACATGAATACATCCTATAATCAGACTTTCTGCCATCATCTTCTGATAAAAACAAAAAATTTAATGAGACAAGTACAAAACATGCTTGAGAGTACCTTGTCCAATTTCAAAAAAAAATAGACAGAAGCAAGATTAGCTAAACATCATGGGAATTGTTAAATCCCGAACACTTTTTGTTATTTTCACAACAAAAGTGTCGCTGTAGATGTATACGGAAAACCGCAAGATCTATAGCTTTTGTTGTGGAACATTTAACAATTTCCAAACATCATTTTGCATTTAATAGAGTACCTACCAACTGGTTGTTTGTTCACAAAAACAAGAGCCGCATGTCCTAAGCTCTCAATAACTAAAAGTGCTTCCAGTGCTTGACCATGCTTTAAGTTTTCAGTAACATTTATACTGCCAAAAAAGTAGACAAAGGCTAAATGTCGCAAAAAATCTAAATAATAACCATAAAACAAAGCCTTATCACTTGATATGAAAAAAAATATTGCATATATATATATATATATATATATATAATGCCAACAAGTGCCCGGGGGCAACTTGTTAAGGAGAATTTGATGTTTAAAAATCTTCTTTAGAAAGTATTGAAAAGTGTTGTTATAAGAATTTGTTAAATAAATTGAATGTAGGTTATCTAATTAATTAGTGAGGCTTCCCATAGCAATTTTTCTGAAAGTAAATGCTTAACAAATGGTCCTAGGGCACCCATTAGTCTGTCCAAGCACGTGCGTGTGTGTATTGTAGAAGACAGGAAATACATAATAAACTATACAGGTCCATCTAGTTACTTATATGAGTTCAAATTTGTCTCATAAGGACTGATACTAAGATATCAACACCTGCATTTGAAGACTGATACTAAGATTATTGGATGAAGAAATTTTTGGAAAAAAAAAAATCTCCAGCAAAGCAACATCACATTTTGTTTCAATTGATTAAGTTCATATTTAGGAAATATGAACTGGAACTCATAAGTTGGAGAATCTAATCAAAATTCTTGACCTTTTAAATTCCTATTTTGCAGTCCTCTATGCAGCTTAAGCAGTAGATACAGTAAAAACCTCTGTCGAGACAAATTACCTTGTTGTGTACCACAGAAAATCACTAGTATCCTTTGTTGTACTGATTTGCTCCAGTAAACTTGATGCTTTAAATGAGTTTTTACTACCAACACCCACTTTCTCTTCATACCAACCCCATGGTATTGATTCCAATGACAACTCACCCGCCCTAGTGTTGCGAGCAAATTCAACATCAAGACTTCTTTGTGAAACAATCTGTTGCCCGTAATCAGTGAAATAATCAAATTTTTGTAAGATATTAGTAGGCCGATGTAGGAAAAATATAGTAGCTGTTCAAAATTGTAATTCTAATAATAGAAATAATGGCAATGCAAGTCGAGGAAGTATTGAAAACAGCAAGTTTGCCCCCCCAAAAAATAGCATCCCTAGTTTTCTGTTAATATTTTTTTTTGACTATCATAGTTTTATGTTGATATAAATCCTAGGAATCAGGGGGGAAATTATAACTACAATGAGCGAAGCATGCATTGGCAGTGAATTGAAGGACATGGAAATGTAAATGATAGTACCTTTGCTGTGTTGAATATTACATTCTTACAATCTGGAAGTACGCTCACAGACCAAGCAGGCAGGAAGTAAGAATTCCCTTTAAAACTAACATTTGCATCTGAATTACTGTCAAAGTTAGCAAGAAAAGCTGCACAGTCGTTGGATGTTTTATAGTATACATGTGCCTGATAAAGAAGTCAATAGCATCAAACAGATGGTTACAAGTAGAGCAAATGCATTCTACATAAGTTGTAGTCACTATAAACTATCGTATTCTCCACAGAAAAACAAGTACTCCATTAGGCATATATATTCCGCGGACGACATTAAGCATCTAAACTTGATTGCGTCCAAAATGTAGGCCTACTAAGTTCATGTTCAAAAAAACAGATGCATGCTCATAGATGACTTAATCCTCTGGAGTGGTGGAACAGGGTTTCAACAAAACATAAAAGTCAAAATAGAAAAGTAATCAGCAGGGTATGCTATATAGTTCAGAGTGGTATAAAATGCAACAGAAGATAGAATACAAAGTTTGGAGATCTTTTGAAAGAAAATAATTTTGATTGTTTCCATATAAAATTGTTTTGGAAGAAGTTCAATCGTCATCTTTGTTTCTATCAATTATTTCCCCACATCTTGTATCAGTACCATCTGTAAAATGTTTCTTCTTAAGATACGTAGATCATCAAATCAGATCTAAATGGCTTTGAAGAAGTTTAGTTTTCGTATTCAATTGCCACTCTGATATTTAAAAATACACATTTGTTTTTTATATGTAGTTTAAAAGATAGTATACATTTATACAAGGTAAACTTCAACATACCTCTAGATTCACACCAAGCTGCTGGTGAGTCGGATCTGCATTGACTAAATATTCTTCACACTGCTTTATTGCCAGGTGTAAGTCCCGCAGGTGGCCCCACTTTGGTTGCCTAGTAAAACCTGCATAAATGTCTCTTACTAGGCAGTAATTGGCACAACAATCTCAAACTTAAGTTGTCATATGAAGCACATACAACTTTTAATAAGGCAATATTTTTATGTCCAACACATAACAATCACCAACTCTTCAAGGATACTCTTTCATGCATTGCATTACCATCAAACCTCAAGTATATGTTGGATACAACAAAATTAATTTTTCAATATCTGACCTAGCTAAAGGAAGAATATAAGAAATACTTAAATATTACCATCCACATACTTTGAACGTCTAGCACATTATGGACATATAGAACAGTGCAATTATGTTGATGCATGAATTCTTGTTAAAGTTTTGATATTGATGAGTGTCTTAGCCAAATGTCAGGGAGTTTACCATACTCATCGATCGGGGCATCATAGTCATAGCTTGTTGCAATCAGAGGACCTCCCGCTGTTCGTCCAAAGTTGGTGCCACCAAAATACTGAAAAGAGATATCTTAACTAACTGATGGTACATTGTCTATATATGTCTTTATCAAATAGATTTAAGGTAAACCAAAAATCTTATGAGACTCACCATATAATAATTTTGAAAAGTTCCACCTTTTTCAAAAAAGCGGGCAACAGAGAAAGCCAGATCCTCAACTGGTCGAAAAGGAACTTGGTAGCCAAATGAAAGGAACCTAAACATCAAATAATATGTCCAACAGACCACCATTAATTCTCTATGCACAAGAAGTTCCAGATGTATTTCAAGAGGCTTAACCAAAAGGTCCAAAACAGATTCTTACCATCCACTATAGTTCTCTGTCCACATCTTTGGCTTTGAAGGGGAATTTGGGGTGAAGTCATCACAATAACACCCATTACATGTGTTTATCTACATAATAAACATTTTAAAATTTTAATTAGGCAAGAATAAATATTCAAGACTAGCTTCTAATAGTGCAATTTAACCTGTTCCATGAACACAGAAAAATGTTGGAACGATATCAAAAATAAATTCCAACTCAATGGTTGCTCGTTTCCTTTTCATGTTTTTCATTCCCTACACAACCCTTCAAACGTTAGCCGACTTTATAGATATCAGAACCAACCATCTAGTCAGAATTTATCACTTGTGCATGCCTCTCTAAGCTTTCCACTCACCATGAAAAACATAACAAAAAAGCTACAAACTTCAATTTGACAACTTCGCATTTGGGGTAACCAGAAATCAGTTGACATCCTTAAGAAAAAAAATGAAAATTTCATTCCTCTGTTCTAAGAGAACTTATGCTAACCTCTTGTATCATTCTTAGTTGCATACAGTGGACAAACAAAAACAGGATGCCATTGCATCGTATGGTTATGATATACTACCAAGAAGATGAAAGAAACTAAATGCAATGGAAAGAATAACAGCCAGATGTGTTCCAGTAACATGATATATACTTACAATTGGATCAGGTGCATCTTCCTGCGCACACATCACCCAAGGAACAGTAGTATTAAGACTTACAGCAGTTTCTGCAGCCCATTTGACATATAATTCTCCGCCGATTCCATAAGCATACTCAACATTTCCATATTCATTCTCAACCTACTCATGAAATATTAGATGTAAATTCGATAAAAAAGTAAACATCGACACACCTTCAGCATTTGCATTGACTTATCTATGACACAGGTTTAACGTTGCTATTTATAACTTTCTAATATCCAGCC
This sequence comes from Panax ginseng, assembly GCA_020205605.1. Taxonomy (NCBI): domain Eukaryota; kingdom Viridiplantae; phylum Streptophyta; class Magnoliopsida; order Apiales; family Araliaceae; genus Panax; species Panax ginseng. The sequence goes on from CM035150.1 coordinate 93,686,683, forward strand.
TAAAAGAGCAGATGCTGATAACGGACAAGAAGATATTTTATAAGGGTATAAAATACATTATAATAACATTTAACATCAAAAAGTTTTGTTACTGGGAAATAGTGCCTTGACAGACTCTCGACAGCAAATGATGGTCAAACAATGTAGGTCCCATAACTCAGATGTCAATACATTAAAATACACATAAATGAGTTTTTGCAAGCTGAATCCATTCACAAGTGATATATTCCTATTAAGACTGGCAACAAGATAAGAATAAGCCACCTGAGCAAGTATGATTGGTCCACCTTGAGACGCAAAAAGATTCTCCTCCTTCATTAAGTTAACAATTTTTGCAAGAAATATCTTCATTTCTTTCTGCACTGACAATAATACAAGTTTTACAGGTAACTTAGAATGTGAACATCTATACAACAATTGGAAGGAAAATATATACATGCAAATATAGTGTAATAAGAGAAACTATATATCATATTTAAATGTAAATAAAAATGGACAAATTTATCTAGATGTCAGTGTGTACCTTAAAAGGATCATTTGTTGTCCGGAACTGGATTCCAGGGATGAAGTGTAACCAAAGAGGAAATCCTCTGCCCATGAAAAAATAAAAGGAAAAAAGTTTTAAATGCACCATCATTTGAACACAAGTATGTGTTCAAATTCTGAACTTTTCGAGCGGATAGCTATTATGGACTTGGCCTCCAACAGAACTGCATTGTAGTCAATGCAGCAAACAACCAATCTCATCTCTACTTTAGTGTTTAATGAGTCGGAAAACAGATAAAGCTCCCATTTTTGATAGTTAAAGATAACAATTTTACAAAACTCGCAAGTTTAACATTTTAGTGCCAAACTTACATGTGCATATTCCAGTCATGAACATTCTCCACAAAATATATAATTTATTTCACTAAAGTCCTAAGAATATCTTAGCTACTTTCTTTTTTAACAATAAATTTACAAGCACGAGCATTTTCCATCTGAGTATCACATCTAAATATTAATTGGGTAATATAATGATTTTACTCATTGTACGCAATATCTCTTAGCACATTGGTGTGAAGTTAGTCCCTCAACAACTATTAGGAATTATTGATCTTATGACTACTAAGTATAGTTAAGTAAATAGTAATAAAATCAGACATGAGGAATTAAAGGTTTACTTCTAGCTTTCACGTCAACTGTCGTTTAGTACAGAAGAATAAAATCAAAGAGGAAGAGTCGGTGCAAAATATAAGTAGATGACCAGAAACGGACCCATAGTTCCATTCAGCACAAGCATATGGGCCAATCCTTAGATGCACAAAAAGGCCTGCTTCCTGCACTGTCTTGACGAACCTTACTAGGTCAAACCTTCCTTTGAAGTTGTACTACAAAACACCAAATAAAGACTGTTATAATGTTGAAGATGATAATGAGGAGGAAGCAGTAATCTATACTGATAAAACCAATGCAGAGTGCTCAAAATTACCCCGTAAGCAATGGCATTGCTAGTGTACTAGGCTTTCGCTAATCACTATACTCAACCCATTTAGTATCTAGTGATATATTTGAAATGATACATAGAATTAAATTCTTTGGAATTTAACTTTTGAAAACAAGTATATTTCACAACATTTTGAATAAAATAATGCCAAAATTTATACCTCTCCCTTCACGGGCTCATGATAGTTCCAAAAAACATAAGACTCAATCACATCCAAACCTCCTTCCTTTGCTTTCCTAATAATCTCGGGCCACACCTAAATTTCATCACAACAACCATAGTCTAAATTATCACAACACACAACATTATTTCCCAAAAAAACAATGACCAATAAATATACACAAAATTAAGCTCACTTCAGGCGTGGTTCGGGGATAATGTACAGAACCAGACTGCAAAATCCTCCTCTTTCCATCAATAACCAGTGCTTTACGATCATATGTCACTGAAATCGAAAGACCTATTTCAAAGTATAATCCTTCAAAAACTAATATGACTAATAAAAGTAGCACTAAACTTCTATTACTCGTCATAATCTAGTTCAGCTAAAACTCAATTGCACAATTTGAATATGCATGAACTGTGAATATATGCAATCAAAAACACATACATATACATATTATATACAAGTAAAATTGTTTTATGTGGCTGGTATAGATTTTTTTGAGCATTTGTTATTATCGAACTGCAGAATCTGAATAGAGTTATTGAGATTATTGGAATGTACCTTTGAAGTTATCCGAACGATGTTTACGAAGCTTGGATTTGTGGATATTGTAACGGCTAGAGTACAAAATATGAGACACAGACGACGGAATGCTTTTAATAGTTTTCTGATTTTCTCCTTTGGCGCTAAACGGGAAATGATTCCCCCTAATTTTTTTAACCTCGTTTTCCATTTTGCTGAACTGTAATGATTACTTTTATGAGAGGAAATTAATATTTTTATATTATTCTTTTATATTTACGCACGTAACACCCACTTATTATAATTTGTATTAACTACTAGTCTACTATGAAGGTTATAATATAAAATTTTTATTTTTTTTTTCTTATTGAAAATTATGAAATTTATTTTAATTAAAATGTAAAAGCACATGAAAATTCCTTTGCTTTTATAATATTTTTATGAACATTATTGAGCATATATTAATTTATTTATATTTTTTTAGAATATTTTAATTATAATTACAATTCATATAATAATTTTCTATTAATCGATAAAATGATAAAATAAAAGTTATACTTTACGAAAATTTCAGCCAAATTATAATTTTAACGTATCTATACATAATATAATATAAGTAAAAATTAAAATTAATTTTATTTTAATTTATTCCACCTATAAAAATCACAAATATGGGAATAAAAATTTATTTTTCTTTTTTTCTCAAATAAATTAAATTTTGTTTTGTCTGATCTCTTCTCACACTCGAGTGTTAGACTTTGACTAACCGTGCAAGATTGCGGCGATTTTTCTTTTCTTTTCTGGCCTTTTCATTTTTCAATATCGCAGTTCGCAGGCTAACGTATAACTGAGGTTTGATAGGTCGGTCTCAGTTCTTACTGTAAGAATAATCTATGCCTCTTGACGCTTTTCGAGTTCAATTTAATCGAGATTATTATTTGTATAGTTTATACTCCTTATAATTGATCAGGTTTATGCTCTGTTTGGCTGCCGAGAAAACTCACGGAAAAGAGAAAGAAAATTAGAGGTACGCCAGTTTTTGTCTGCGTGTTAATGGGAAAATAAATTACTAGTTGACTAAGCTAAATATGCATAAACCTCAGTTCAATTAATTGTTCGTATTCATGAATTAAGCAAATGAATTATTTAAGGTTCAGTTATTTCTTTTCCTATTAATTGTTAATTCAAGGTTGATTGTTTGCTTTAACTTCTAAATTCATGTTTTATTTTGCTTTATCTTGGTAATTTTACTTAGTTTTTTGGGACTAGATACTTAACTGTTTCTAAAAGGGTATAATTTTTGGAATTTGTTGTATTGCAATTTGATGTAAACATTTTTGTTAAGATCCAAATCTTATAGGCTATAGCTAAGATATTAGAAAACTCTGTTCTGAAAATTTAATTGAAAACGTTGTTAATTTAATATAGTGAAACTCATAAAAATCATCATTCTGCATCAATTCTATATCCTTGAAATGTGTCGGATTAAAAAGAACTCAAATATTTTTAACCCTTTTTCCCCCAGATCAAGCTGCGGGTTCGGAACCACTACTACATGATGGATATAACTACAATGAATCGTGGAGAAATTACTAACCTAGCATCTGCTGGTTGTGTGTTCCTTTCAATGCACTTCACAATACAGCTTCTATCACAACATCTATTTTACTGGAAGAATCCAAAGGAGCAAAAGGCCATACTTATAATTATCCTTATGGCTCCCATATATGCCGTTAGCTCTTTTGTTGGTTTGTTGAATTTTCGACGAAGTAAAACATTTTTCATGTTTTTAGACTCGATCAAGGAATGCTACGAGGCTGTGGTATGTACCTTTTGTTATTCCTAATATATTTTGCTCTTTCGTCAGCAGATCAAAGGTAACTTATGTGTGGTTTCGTTGGTGTGTTTTCTGTTTTCCCAATTGCAGGTGATCGCTAAGTTTCTCGCCCTAATGTATAGTTACTTGAACATATCCATTAGCAAAAACATAGTGCCTGATGAAATTAAAGGAAGGGAAATTCACCATTCATTTCCAATGACTCTTTTTCAGGTGTGTAGCTTCAAATATAACACTCTTGCTGATAGAATCAGTCAAATATAAATGTGAGACCTTTTTCATACCTTTTGCTTGTTTACTCCTGCCACAACCCCAGGTGGGAAGATTGAAACACGAGTTTGGTGAAAAAATTGTAGCACAAAATCACATCTATGCAAAGATGATTTGTTTTAGAAGTAGTTAATCTATGACCTCTCTCACTTCTATCCTTAGTTTTTCCTGCTCGTCTAAAATATTAAATATATATGGTTCAAAGAACTAAGAAGACAAGTAGAAAATTGGGGGTGGCAGTCGATGTTCCTTAATTTCTGAAAAGCTAACTATCTAAGAAGGGGAGGTCCAAGCATATAGCTCCATAAGCTCAAACCCCAACTTCCTCCTGAAAAGCTAGCTATTCAAGAGGTTTCAGCTAGCTATTCAAGAGGGGAGGTTCAAACCTATATCAATCTCACATTGATATCTGCCCCCATATGACAAGCTTACATTGGTATTCATAACATTCCATCACGCTTCCTTACCGACGTCTACAACGAATGTTATGAATATCAATGTGAGCTTGTCATATGGGGAGCAGATTCCACATCGGTAGTATGGGATATCAATGTACTTTTCATCTGATATGGTTAAGCCAAATGGGATCATGTCAGTTTGTGTACCAGAATCATCTGGTGGCTTTGGTTTTATGAAACAGTTTATCTTCAATATAAATGCCATCATCTAGAACTGTTATATCGTTCCATACAACATGTCCATTTAAACCCAATCTATCCTTCAGTACATTGTTTTGATTATTCATTTGCATAGTGTATTTGGTTGGTATAGAAAATGATGAATTGAAAGACTTTTTGTGAACTAAGAAAATATCATTCTCTTCCATTGAAACTTACCACAATCAGAGGCTTTGATTATTTTCTTCACTGTTGCTGGTATTACTTTAGGAGCATCATGATTGTCAGTCGGTGATAAACTAGAACTGGTCGTCTGATTTGACTGTGGACTTTTATCAAACAGCTTAGTCGCAAGAGAGAGCTCTTGTTGTTTTACCAAATCAATTGCTCTTTGCAAGGAATTTTGGGGAGCACCACTGCACATACTCTCTAATTTCCTCCCGTGGTCCCATAACAAAGACACTCACAACCCAAATCTTCAGTTGAGTTTTCTTCGCTCCAAATCTCTGCCCAGCGTTTAGTCTCCATGAATGAATTCTCATAATCAGCAATTGAGTTGGTTTGTTGCTGATACATAAAATAATTCATCACATATTCGTTGTGGTCCAACTCAATCCTTTGAATTTCAGCAACAGTTAGAGCTCGCCCCTTTTCTTTTTCGAATCTTTGCAAATGATCTAAGAATTTGTTGTCTTATTCCAATTGTTTTTCATTTGATTCGACCATGGAAATCCCTCAATGAAAGATCCATTTGTTACGGATTTTCGAGTCTCCGAACGAACTCCAAGCGATCCAATTCGAGTTTGGATCGAACTCCAGAAATTAGAGAGAGAAAATTGAAATTGTTCTAATATTTGATACTCAATTCAGTACATAGCTACCATTATATTGGCTTCATTTAACAATCAATACTAGCCATCCGTCTAAGATTAATCTCAGTCCTACATTTATTTATATATATAGGCTATATTTGTTACATTACCAACCCCTCAAAATCCACCTTGTCCTCAAGGTGGAAATGCAAGCTGCTTGACAATTTGGACCCATCAAAACTCTTTCTAAGTTCAGATGACCACCTGGGGTTTAAGCGGTTTCCCACTTAACCATCTGTAGTCAGTAAAGCTACATTTAAACTCCCGACTTTTTGAGTTAAAGTGAATAACTACTTTCTGTTATAACTCTGTTACTTAAGTTGGATAAAGACTTAATTACCCTCCTTATATATAAATAATTCTTCACCCAGCTACTCTGTTTCAATGACTACTACTTTTTGGTACCACCATTACCAAATGACTACTCTGCTTTTTTCTGTGGAATCAAGAGATCGGGAAAGCCAAGCATGATATCCAACATTTCGGTATCCATACAAGTTCAATCTCCCCAAGGTCAACAAACCTTTCCCTTTAAATTTGAAGTACACAATTCAAATATGACCAAAAAAAGCAAAAATTACCAACTGTTGAAGGTCGGGATCCTCAATTGTTAAGCAACTAGGAACAAATTACAAATCTAATTATACTACAAAATCAATAGCTCTAGCAAAAAATCCAAAATTTCACCGGCATTACAAAATTAAAATCAATTATCCCTCCCAAAAGCTTAATCACACAGCAACCAAATTCACAAGATCATTAAAACAATTCACTTATATGTATCTAAATGAATACGACACGTAAAATCAAACCAAAAACAAGTAAAGAACAAATTTTGAGATATATCAGAAACTAATTACCATTAACAAAGTAAAAATCTTTAAAAATGAATACAAATCTCACCTGGTTTTGCTTGAGGGAGCTTGCGATAGAGGAAATCGATGAAGCTGTAACAGAATCCATTTATGGACCGAATTAGGGAGAAAAAGAAGAGGAATAGATCTGAGAAAATTAATCAAAAAATGTTTGGAGAGAGAAAAATATGAGGCGGAGAGCACGAAGAGTGTGATGGCTAGAAAGACGGGGAATTTCATTTTATAGACTTTTCCACTGTTTGTTTGTCCTTCATCTAGAACTGGAGTTGCTTAACCTTCCTCTAAGATTTCTTCAAAAGTGCTTCCAATTCATTCTTCACAACCTCCGCTTTGAGTCCTAATGCTGCTCTCAAGCGCAATCGAGTCCAAGGCCTTGGTGTCGCTTCTTCAATTTTTCTTTCTCGGACTCAGATGCTTCGATCTCCCTTTTAGTTTCTTCATCCTTTGGTTGATGACTTCGCTTTCGTGCACCAATTCGGTTTTCTCTTGCTTGAAAGGCAGCCGATCTTCTGCATCAAGGTTGGAACTTTTGAATCGTTGCGCCTTTATCTTCAACTTCAACTGCTCGATCATCGTGATTTATTCGCCGTTGATGATCGTCGAATCTGCCATCGTGAAATCTTGCAAAAAACAAAGACCGACGGCGGAGATGCGGTGGAGGAGAGAGGAGACCGTGGGGTTCTTTTTGGTGGTGGTGGTGTCTTTGAAAATTTTGTTTATGGTTGAGGGTTTGAGTATGGGGTTTGTTGGTGGCGACGGTGGGTTTGAAGGTTTAAGGGAGAAGGAGAACAGAAGAGGAAGAAGAAGGGGGTATTTCAGTCTTTTTTAATCGTTAAAGTCCATTTTCACGCTTTTTTGGCTTCTGACATACACACACAGTTAAGTTGGATGGAAAATGTGACGTTTTCACTTCTACTCAAAAAGTCGGGAGTTTAAATGTAGGTTTACTGACTATAGGTGGTTAAGTGGGAAACCGCTTAAACCCCAGGTGGTCATCTGAACTTAACCCTAAACTCTATTGTAAAGTAGTCATCAGCACACATGCTCTAACCAGGAACTCTTAGAAACCAACATGGGAAACATGCAAACTGCTATGCATTAATCCAAAATTTGTCCTTCCCAAATGCATGTGCATAATCACTAGTTGTTTCCTTCATTAAAGAAAGCACCATGTGAATCAAGCATGACAATGAGTGGACATTAGTCATGAGAATTTCAGCTGCTGACCATAAAAGATAGGAAGACTTTCCATAATCTGCTGCTCTTATGGTATGGGTATAGGCTTTTGAAGTTCCAGATAATATGCTAAACTTGAGAGACCTTGAATCACCTAGTACATCTGATGGTGACACACCCGGGGACCATTCTGCTGATATATGGACTGCAGTGGTAACCAATTCTAAATTGAGAAGCTTCTATTTGAGTGGAGTCAGACCTCTTGATGAGAAAGAAATCACATTGTAGTTGAACCTTAAAACTCCTTGATATTACATCTGTCATATTGTAGGTTGAATTCATGTAGTTGTTAATGTTGAGCTCATTTTCAGCACTACCAAAGTAACCAATTGTTGCACCGAGTAAAATTTTCTTTTCCACAATTCTAATAATCTCTACCCCACCCGTTGACAACCACCTTGTCATCCTGGTGATTTGAAGATAGTATCTGCCCTCTCCCGTAAAAGTGAGTAAAGAAAGTCCTCCTGGATCAAGACTAAATCCTAAAAAATTATGAAGTGTTGTGTTCATAGCAGCATCCCTTAGTCACAATGAAAAAGTTTGTAGGATCGACATGCCCTTGAGCAGGGAAAATATAATGAAGAGAGAGAAGCAATAGAAGTGTTTCAAGTTCTGCATCCTTTTTCAGAACTGGAACCATGCCCATTATAATAGAACTTAGAGCAACTGAAGATATCTTATCAACAAATGGAATTCCCATCATTAAGCAATTTGTGCCAACATGCTGTTGCAACCAACTTAATAACATATGCTTCAAAAGGAATGATTTTTCAATGATCATCTGCCCATTATGTGTTGGATTGAAGCCAAAAACTTTGGTAGTCAGCTTCACAAGTCCCATTTCTTCTCCAAACTTTTTAATTCCACATGGTAGAGAATTTAATTTCATTCCGAGGTTATGGGGCAACACGAATGCACTCGTAACCAGAAAATTAGTTTCCTTGCCAATTGCCCAATGGTCACTAGTGAGCATCTTTACATACATACACAATAGTGCATTGTTTAAATTTTGACTTCCAAAATATAACCCCACAATTATATGAATTTCATAAGTCTGAATAAACCCATATAAGAATGTTGAATTCCAAGAAAAAAGAACACATATCTTGACTTTATCTCGGAGTACCAGCGAAGAAGTTATCAGGTACAAATGGTACATTGAGATAAAATAACCAGAAAAAACAAGATGATTGACATATGCAACATCATTCAACCGCACACCACTTAAATCCAACATAGCATTAAAATGATCAGGTGGCTTTGGTCTAATGGCAACAATGTATTCATGTTGCTCATTAATCATGTCCTCATATATATGCCAACCCTCATCAATGTGAACATGTTGAATTAAACAAAATAAAGTTGAATTCCAGACCACTACTAAGAGCCTACTACCACACATTGCAATTTCTTCAATAATTCGCATTCAAAGAGCTTTAAAGAATCTGGTGTTGGGGTTACCTTGTTAGCGTGAAGAAAAGTCTTTGTAAGCTTAACATTGAAACAAGCATGCAGAGTATGGTCAAATAATATGTTTGATGTACTTGTGAATAGAAGTTTTATACCCTTCCTTGGGAAAATGGAACATCAGGCCCTCCTGTTAGCTCAACAGCAACAACTCCAACTAACTGATAGAAATCACCATAAGAGAGGATAGGGAATTGCTCCTTGATAGGCTCCAAAAGTCTAACATCAATGTCAAGGCCATTGTTGTATGCATGAGATTGCTCACCCTTGTGCCCCATCGTACCAAAGGGACTTCCCCTCTTAGTGGCATAACAGCCTTTATAACAGCCCTCACAACACGAAGCTACCTCCTGGTAAATTTCAAAACCGCATTATTCACCTGTATACATAGCTACCTTGCATTCAAAGCCATTCCACAGCTGTCTCTTCTGTGGACTTTCAGCAATCAATTTCTTCTCCTTTTGGATATCAAGATGTAAATGTGAGCTTGTCATATGGGGGCAGATCCCACATCGGTAGTATGGGATATAGGGATATCAATGTGGGGGTTGATATAGGTTTGAGCCTCTCCCTCTTGGATAGCTAGCTTTTCGGGAGGAAATTGGGGTTTGAGCCCATATCGTAACAGTCAACTCATTGGCATGTCCTTGAACCACAACTTGTACTTAATTATGGGATATAGTAACTTACTGTGCACACCAGATATCTGATATCTACATATTTTGCCCACTCCCAAGCAATTGGCTGCTATGTATACAATTATACATTAACTAAATATAAAATATAGTGACTCAATGTGCACGGCAAAGATCTGATATCTACATATTTAACTCCCAAGGAATTGGCTGCTATGTATACATTAACTAGTTTTCAAGCTTTTTACTTTCTACTCCCCTTCCAAATAATTTGGATAAGCAAGAATCATTTAGTTTCAGTTGGTATTCCTTTCCTTTGACACTCAGCTCAAATGGCTCATGGGAATGATAGTATATGCTTCAATTTCTTACCAGCATTGTCATTTAATGATTCTAGGATCAGTGCATTTGTAAATATGGTTGTACATTTTATGGGTACATCTTATAAATTTTCTTTTTGCCAAATGTAGCCCCATACTACTCGTCTGAACCACCATACTTTGAAGCTCCTCAAGTACTGGACATGGCAATTTGTCATTACCCGCCCAATATGCTCCATTTTGATGATAACATTACAAATTCTTGAGGTGTATCCTAGTTGGTTGAGCTGGACATTCACCATCATTCTCAACATTTCGGTTTCATTGGCTCTGTATTCCTTGGTGATATTTTACCATGTGTTTGCGAAAGAGCTGGAACCACACAAGCCACTTGCAAAATTTATCTGCATCAAAGGAATTGTTTTCTTCTGCTTTTGGCAGGTAAAATTTCTTAAACCATTCATATTATGTAATTTTACTTGGAAAAGTTGAAACAGTTTCAAGTGAAAGCTCTTTAACAGCTTTGATTTGCAACATTAACAAGTTCAAATATTTGATATTCTGAAATCTGAAATCTGAAATCCTATCAGTGCTCTCCTAGACTTGCAATGATGTCTATTATATGTGTATGCTTGAGCACTGGCACGTACATTTGTCTGTGATGAATGATTTATGCTTGACATAAGTTAGCTTCTTCAAAACAAAGTGAGGCATGAGAGTGAGGTGAAGTTTTTGCGTCTAGTGAATGAGATGACCAAAAAAGAACAATATATGTGATATGTCTAAAATCAAACGTCCAAGGTAACGACAGAAAGTTTCACCAACGAAACTGCTTCTCTACTTGACCAAGTTTGGTCTATAGTGTTCGACAGTAGTTCAAATACTGACAGAAATATCCTTTTTCACCTTATTTAATGCCTTGGCATAAAAAGTCAATAAAATCTTCTATCAAATAAGAAATTCACCTAGAATTACCTTAGAATCTTAAGCATAAAGGCATCTGATATGCACAAAGCACTTCTGCACTCGGCTCAGAATATTGAATCAACATTCACATTCATAGTTTCTAGCATTCTACAGATTCCGTCGGTGGTGATTCTTGAGTAACCAATTGAATGAGGCATTTAGAACAATTTGAGTCATGATAGTAGTGAGATGGGCTGTGGCCTAGGACTAATAGTCGGAACTTTCAGTAGTTGATCTTTATTTGTAGAAAGCCCATACGTCTAGGACTCTAGAGAGTAATGGCTGGTGAAGAAATCCCCAGACTTTAGCTTATAAGCTCATAGAAATCCTGGAACTTTAGCTTATAACTCCATCGTGAGGTTGAGTCAGTTATGGTCGCTGGTTTTTTCTTTGTTGGGATTAGCATATGGATGATGCCTGATTTGTTGGTCAAGTTCCTGAGTGTTTGGAGGGGAGTCAGAGTTCCGAAGCAAAGCTGTTCTAAATGGAACATGATTTCTCATTGTATTTGGTGAGTTTTACTGAGGGAGCGAAATTGTCGATATATTGAGGAGCAGGAGAGGTTCACTTGTGCATATTGAATTTTTATTTTTCAGTCTAGTTTTGTTTGGCAGAATGAGATTTATCTTGGTTCAGTTGTTACTTTTGTTGATCTTTTGTTGGTGTTCAACCTTGGAAGCTGACCATTGTTGTGTGACTTTCCTATCCTTCAGCTCTTTTTTTTTTATTATTATTATTATTATTATCTCCTCTTTTTTGGGGGAGAGGGGATAAGTAGTTCTTTTCTTATTCTTTTTTTGTGTATGGCACATGCAGGGAGTGGTGCTTGACATCCTAGTTTCAATGGGTGTAATCCGATCTCATCATTTCTGGCTGGATGTGGAGCACATTGAAGAAGGCATTCAGAATATGTTGGTTTGCCTTGAGATGGTTGTGTTCTCTGTTCTCCAGCAATATGCATACCATGTTGCTCCTTATTCTGGTGATATTGAAGCAAAATTCAAACTACGGAAAAAGAATGAGTGATGAAGGCCTGCCTTGAGTTTTTTCTCGGTGAGAATCACTCAATTTAACAGTGGCAGCACCGAGAGGCTTCATTGATTACTGCTATTATTCCTTTTCAATAGATTCAGACCTGTTGAACTTGTATGTATCACAGAAAATAAGAACAAGAAAAATATTTTTTATTTTTACTTGGATGAGAATTTATTTTTATATTCATTTCTTTTGCTACGTGGTCCTATGTAATCTTTTATAATACACATGCTATAAGTAGTCATTGAAGGAAAATTAAGTAGACAAATAAAACTCTTTTTTGTAAAATAAATAATTAAATAGGTTAATTATTAAACATATGTATATCTTATGTCACGTACGTTTGTGTGCTTAGATAGATATGATGGAATTAACATGGAGCCTAGCTAGTTATTAATTAAAGATATCCCATGCATGCAAAAAGGTTAAACACTCAAATCATCCGATAGTTACGTTGGACGGCTAGTAGAGAGAGACTTTTGACTTTGAGGTCATACAAGTTAGAAACGAAACTACCTAACAATTTCGCATCGTCAATACTCGGCATGCAGTAGAACACACATGCAGTGACGGAAAAAGATCACCTCAATACTTCTAACCGACGCCCTGGTTCCTGGCAGTGGCGGATCCAACCTCATAATTGGGGGTCAAAATCAAAAAAAAAAATCTAGAATAAAAATTTAATAACATGAAACACAACTAAATAATTCTCAAATATTATTTACAATAATATTTTTTGAGATTTTAATAAACAGTCATTCATTTATTCATTTCTCATTTGGTTATAGAGTTTATTGTTCAAGATATTCATGACTAAAAATGTCCTTTTTAACATTTGCAATAGCAACGAGCAATAGTAGAGCCAACTTTAACAACAAATAGACTTGAGGATACACATCATTCTTTCAAAATAAAATGTATTCATATCAAAATTAAAATGTATTTTCAGGTTTATAATTGATATGAATACATTTTAATTTTGATATGAATACATTGTAATTGTTAAAAAAAGTACAATTTTTTTTTTAAAGAAAAAATAAAAAGAGTACAATTGTTTATTAGTTATACGCAAGAGAAAAAATAAAATTAGATAATTTTACGAAAATATATAATTGATATTTGATACTTTAATATGACACAGTATAAATATTTTTCTTTATATCATGTAGTATTTATATATATATATATATACAAGAAAGTTGAATTGTTATCAATTTTAACATGTAAGTTCTGAATGGAGTACATATCCGGACTCTTGTAGAAAAGTAAAAGTTAGTTACAATAAGAATTGAGCATCCTCATAGTGAAATACTCGTATTAAATAGTCTAACAGACACCATCCCCCCATGAACTCATCCGACCAACTAACTGTATACTTATCCTGCACCAAATGAGGGAAATTAAATAGTCCACTCCACACCCACGTATACTTCCAACGACCAATACCTATGTCTTTACAATACGTACGGTATCCGCATTACGAGTGTATAGCTGGCATGACCTAAATTAATCCTACTTATTACCATTTGACCAAACCAGTTTGATTAACTAAAGTTGACCATCATATATACTAATTCATGGTTAGGAAAATATCAATAACTAACAATACTAATATCTAATGACTCACATACTTGAGCTAAAATTTTATATAAATGATCCCGTTCCTAGCTGCTCCCTCCTATTCATATTAAATGTCGTTTTGAAGAGTTTTATTTTATTCAATATAAGTGTCGTTTTGGAATTCCTATGCAATATCGCACTATTTTTTCCTAATTTATCCCTCTATTTAATATGTTTAGTAAATGCAATTCCATAGACCATTGTAGAGAGAAATAATTTATTAGGGATACAAAAGATATTTTGTGTTATTTCTTAATAAGTGTGCTTAACTCTAAAAAGACACTTAATATAAATAGGAGGGAGTACTATATACTCCACAATCATTAATTTAGGAAATTATCCTATTAATAATTCTTTCCTCAATCTATCAAGTTAATTAAATACTCTCTTTGTTTCAAAATTAGAGATATAATTTGACTTTTGAGTTCAAATGACAACATATTAACCTTCAAATTAATGTATGTAAATTTATTTATTTTTAATAGATACAATTATTATATTTGTATGGTACTTAGTACTCCCTCCGTCTCATAGTTATAGGCTGATTTCTTTTGGCACATAGTTTAAGAAAATTAGTTTAAGTGATAATTTTAACATAAATTTTTCACATATACCCCTTAATATAGAATTAATGAATAAGTTATGGAACTCTCAACTTCATTGATTGACGTGTTAAAGTCCACAATCATAGAATTTTAACCAAAGAGAATACAACAACATTAAATATAGTGATAAAAATAATGACATTGAATGTTATTTCTTCAAAAAAAGAGTAATGATTGAATATTTATTGTAAGACCCCAAATAATTAATAAATAAAATTTAATTTCCTCTAATTATTATTTTGAAATAGTAAGAGTTGAAATGATTAATGTGGATAGTTATGGGTAAAATACACAAATATTTTAAAATAAGCAAGTAGTTATAAAATATTCATTATTGTCGGGGAATATTCGTTTGGTGGTGGAATATTAAATCTTTGTCGGGAATATTAAATGCGACGGTAGCGACCGTAATGTGGGCCCCATAACTGAAAGCGATTGGAGGAAGAAAACGACAAGAATAAGTTGTTTAAAAATAACGGCGTAGTTATTCACAGATTAATCTTTGTTAAAATACTCGATGGTTAAAATACAAGAAGCACGGTATTGTACCAATTATTGATTCTTACGTAAGTGAAGACACTATTCAATAATTGTTACAGTATAATTCTTATTCGATATTTTATTTTATTAATTCAATAATTCTTTGTGTTGATATTTTATATTCTTAGTTGTTTGATAATTGTCACTTACTGCGAAGTATTTTTCATTATCGAAGCAATAATTCATATTATCTGAATAATATTATTGGATAACATTATTGGCAATGTCTAGAAAGTTACATCTAAGGAGAGGTTTGTCACCTAATTGCGCCATGAAGTGAGAAATTCTTATTGGAAAGCCCTCTTTTCTGGGAATTGCACAGGTTGTCAATATTGTGATTACGTAATATTATTTGTGAATAATTAATTATTGATTCATATGATGAGAAAATATTGATTTTATGTGGATATAGATGAAGAAAATTTTTAATGTGACAATTGTTAAAAATTGAAATTTT
Source organism: Panax ginseng (assembly GCA_020205605.1). Classification (NCBI taxonomy): domain Eukaryota; kingdom Viridiplantae; phylum Streptophyta; class Magnoliopsida; order Apiales; family Araliaceae; genus Panax; species Panax ginseng. Next base: position 93,702,209 of record CM035150.1, read on the forward strand.
ATCTTTTACGATAAAATAATTCATTTAAATATATTATTATATTTTAATAATATAATAATGATGATATTTTTATGATGAATGTGGGATATATATGAGTATATGTGGAGGAGGAGTATTTTGTTACCAAAAAATATTTAAAGCATATTTTATGTGTTAAATTGGACCCCATTTCTTGATCGAAATTTGATTATAGCACAAAAATCGTCTGTTTATGGATTTCGGTCAATTTTTGTTTGGAATTTGGAAAAACTTTCTTACGCAAAGTTGTAGAGAATTGAATTTTCTATAAAAATTGCGAGATTCAATTTTCCGACAAAATGGCTATTTATTGTGAATTATTGAAGTTCCAAAGCTCCGAAATAATTGATTTTTGGAAGTTTAAAATAATTTAAATTAGAAAAACGTTTTTGTTGTTGTTAGTATTGTGTAGTGGGCTGGTTGGTGGCTGATGTTGAGCAAATTAAGTGTGCGTTGGAAATATATATATATATATTATTAATTTATTAAATTTTCTACTTTGGTGTTTAAAGCATTTCTTTATAAATAGGGTGCTTAGGTTAGAATTGAAAATCACACCGAAAATTGAAGTTTTCTCTCTATATTATTGAGTATTATTCTTGTGAGTATTTTGAGTATACTTTAAGTATTGCTATACTGTGCAAGTTCAAGTTCATCATGCTTATATCAGGTTTTTAATTTAAAAGATCGATCTTTCGAGGTAAGGATATTATTTTTTTGTAATGATATTATTTCTTCAATATCATTATCTTTGAAATATTAATCTGAAGTTTTTATCAAATTTGGAACTTTTGGTGTTGAAGTTCTTATTCACGTATACGACCTTTATTCACGTATCTGACATTATTCACGAATCGACCTTATTCATCGAAAAATAAAAATTTTCCTTTTCGTCTAAAATATCTATTGTGGATACTAGCTTTGATTGTATCCATGTTTTGATCATTCTTGAATTTTACACCATTATGATTATTTTTGAGGTATTGTTGGACATGGATAAAATAAAGTACTGAATCCTTAATCCTTAATCCTTGTCATTTGTTTCCTTTGGATTCATTTCTTTAAAAATATTTTCATCATCCTCGGTCTTAAATGATGATATTATTGAATATCTTTGGCCTGTAGTGCAAAGATGAATGATTTTTGATGAATATCTTTGGCCCGTGGTGCAAAGATGAACATGTGTTTAGATGAACATGACCAACTGATGAATATCTTTGGCCTGTAGTGCAAAGATGAATATTTGATTTCAGATATATATTGATTGATGTTATAGGGATAAAGATGAGCGATGAACTTTTAAATTCATACATAGAAGATAGTAGTTTGCATCTCTTACTTAACTCTTCTAATGAATTATTATTTCATGCATTAATATTGATTTAAAACTTGTTGTCTATTGTATTACTATTAGATTTTTCTCTGTTGAAGACTAACGATAATTTGTTGTATATTATCTTAGTCATAATATTCTTCTTGAGCTAGTTGAGCTCACCCTTTTCCTTTTGTTCCATTTTTCTTCTCGGGAGGCGAGAATGTAAGCGATGCAGTCGGGGGTATGGAATGATGGTTATAGAGAGTTGTTTAGTAGTCCTCACCATTTTTGTAAAATAATGTATCAATAAATGTGATGAGGATTTATTTGGGTATAGATATTGTCTAGAAGATAATATTTGTATTCAAACTCACAGTTTTACTATTGTAATAATAAAGTTGTAGTTATTTCTGTACCATATATTGACAACTCAGAATGGGTGATGTATACCTATTTTGGGGGCGTCACATTTATTATAAGGGCATAAAAGTAAAACAATGAACCAACTAAATTTTATAAATAGTAAGTATGTGACGCCCCCAAAACAGGTATACATCACCCATCTTGAGTCGCCAGATACATGGTACAGAATTCAAATACAACTTAATAATACAACCTATGGTATACAATACGACAAAACATAAATCGTGAGTTTGAATACAAATATTGTCTACTAGAGAGTATACAAACTCAAAAGGAGTCCTCATTACAATTATTATCACACTATTTCACGAGAATAGTGAGGACTACTAATGCACCATCTAGGAGCATCACTCTGCTTCCCGACTAGTCCCAGTTCGTTCTTCATTTCACGAAGAGAACGGTGAAAGAAAGAAAGGTGAGCTCAACTAGCCCAATGAAATATTATGACTAAGATAATGCGAGAATAATTTATCGTTAGCCTTCAACAGTGTTAAACCGATAAAATATAATAACTATCAAGTTTAATCTGCGGTAACAATGAAATCCATTAGAAGAGTCAAGTAGAGAATAAAATCTACTATCTTCTATGATTTAAAAGTTTTTCATCACTTTTATCATTTGGGACTCGACAATAAATAATCCACATCATCGAATCACCCTCGCACTTCTGGCCAAGGATATTCTTTGAGTATCACGACCACGAATTATCCATGCACTACTACGACTAAAGATAATCATGTTTTCATCAACGGTCCTGATCATGCCATAAAATAATTCATCTTTGCACTATGGCCAAAGAGAATCCATAGTCATAATCATACCAAAAACTGTCCATCAATGCACTACGGGCCAATGAGGACTTTTTCCACATCATTTGTAATATTACGGTTATGATTATGCCGAATAATCCCTGGTCATAATCATACCAAGTCCATCTATGCACTACAGGCCACAGATGACTTTCAACAAAATATAAACATGAGGATGATGACAATTGTGACGCCCCCAAAATAGGTATACAACACCCATTCTGAGTCGCCAAATACATGGTACATAAAGCAAACTACAACTTCAATAATACAAATGTCGTGTGAAATAGGACAATACATACTGTGAGTTTAAATACAAATATTGTCTTCTAGACAATATCCACACGTAAATAAGTCCTCATTACAATTATTCAAACACTATTTTATAGAAATAGTGAGGATTTAAAAACATCTTCCTAGAACCATCACTCCATACCCCGACTCGATCCTGCTTTATGTTCTCACCTCCCGAAGAAAATGGAACAAAAAGGAAAGGGTGAGCTCAACTAGCCCGATAAAGAATATTATGACTAAGATAATATACAACAAATTATCATTAGTCTTCAACAGAGAAAAAAATCCGATAAAATATAATAGACAACAAGTTTTAGATCAACAAATGCGTGAAGCTTGACAATCCCATTAGAAGAGTCACGTAGAATGAATTCTACTGCTTTCTAAGATTTAAAAGTCCATCATCAATATTTCATCCTCAACAACAACAATCAATATAAATCTTTAATCATCTTTACACTACAGGCCGAAGATATTCATTTGTATCACCGATTGGTCATGTTCATCTCAACACTGCTTCATCTTTTTACTACTGGGCCAAAGAGATTCATCGATTTAATCATTCATCTTTTGCACTTATAGGCCAAAGATATTCATCAAGATATCACCATTAAGGACCGAGGATGATGAAAAACATTTTAGAGAACGAATCCATGAAGAGCGGAAGGACAAATATTAGGGATTCATATTTTGGTTTATCCAAATTCAATAATAATCCATAATAACCAAGTGTGAAGTAGAATTCACAAATAAAGATCAAAACATGGATACAATCAAAGATAGTAACCATAAAAGACATCTGGAAGAAAAAGAAAATTTTCATTTTTCTAATTGAATAGTACCATATTTGTGAATAGTCTTGATATCGTGAATGAATAACCCCCACACAAAAAGATAGAAATTTCATAAAAAAAATCTTCTTCACGCTTAAGTGAATAGTACTCGTGAATAATAACTCATGAATAGTAACTTCGTAAATATTAACTCATGAATAGTAACTCAGACATGAAAAAGTTCCAAATTGATAAAAGTTCGAACAATATTTTGGCATAATGATATTGAAGAAGATAATATCATTTAAGAAGAAACAACATCCACTTACCTCAAAAATAACCGTACTTACATTTGAATTTCGGTATAGTCTTGTGAAAACTCTTCATGATAGTATAACAACACTCAAAGTATACTCACAAGAATACGCTCGATAATATAATATAGAGAGAGAAAACTTTGTTTACGGTGTGATTTTCAATTCTAACTTAGCCCTCTATTTATAGGAAAATGCTTTAGAACGCATGAAAGGAGACTAAAATAATAAAATATCATTTTCTTTTTCTTATTCCACACCAACCTTCACCAACCAATTTTGAAAGCCATCAACTATCTTTGAACAAAAATAGCAAATTTCATGTGTATTACACACCAACCAAAAAGTGGGTCCCACCCATAAATTAATAAAAATTATTTTATTCTCCTCAAACTTCAACAACTCATAAAAAATAGCTCGGTTATCGAGAAAATTCAAAACTTGCGACTTTCCATAGGAAATTCCATTATCTACAACTTTGCGAAGGAAGTTTTCCCAAATTCCAAATGAAATTGACCAAAATCCATAAGCAGTAGATTTTACGATTACATAATAAATTTTCATTCAAGAATTGTGTCCATAAACACACAAAAACATGTGTTAAACATTTAATCCAACAAAATTTCTTTTCCTCCTCATTTATTCATATATCCCACATTCATTGTAAAAACTATCACCATTAATATATTATTAAAATAATATATTTAAATAAATTATTTTATCAGAAAAAGATAAAATATTAATTTTCAACAATTGTCACATTAAAAATGTTCTTTATTTATATCCGCATAAAAATTAATATTTTTCTCATCATATAAATCAATAATTAATTATTCACAAATAATATTACAGAATCACATTATTGACAACGAGCGGTTCCCTGGACGGAGGAGAACTTCCAATAAGGATTTTTCCTTACTGGCGCGCAATTAGGTGACCAAACCTCTCCTTGATAGAACTTTCTAGACATTGCCAATAATGTTATCTAATAATATTATTCAAATAATATGAATTATTGATCTGATAATGGAGATCTTGTGCGGTGACAATTATTGAACAACAATAATATAAAATATCAACGCGACAATTATTGAATCAATAAAATAAATATTGAGCGATAACTCACGCGTGATAATTATTGAGTAGTGCCTTCTTACGTAAGGATCAATAATTCAACAATCTTGTGTGCAATACCGCGTGTTCTTTCTTTGTGCGACCACGCGTATTCTTGTATTTTTAACCACCGGTAACCCAACGATGTTAATTGGTAACAATTTACGCCGTTTATTTATAAAACTCAATCTTTGTCGTTTTCTTTCATCCATTTGTTTTCCATTATGGGGCCCACAAATGATCTAGGCCAGCAGACGGAATGAGATTCCCTTGACAAAAGAATATTCCACGACCAAACGAATATTCCCAAATAATAATGAATATTTTATAACAACTTGCTTATTTTGTAAACTTTGCACATTTCACCCATAACCAAAGCATTATATCAAATTAACCCTTATTAATTTAGAATAATGAATAGAGGAAAATTTAATTTATTTATAATAAGTTGGGGTCTTACAACCTCCCTCCTTATAAAATTTAAATCCTTGAAATTGGCATACGTGCACAGTGTTTTGAACGGGTGAGGTACTTCGCTTTCATTTCCGATTCCAACTCCCATGTCATTTCCTCAATTGCATGGTTTCTCCACAAAACCTTAACTTGTGGTATAACCTTCGTCGCGTAAGACATGCTCTTTTCTATCCAAAATCTCAAATGGTATCTCCTCGTATGTTAAATCTTTAGCTATCTCAATGCGGTTCTAACGCATAATGTGGTTCGGGTCTTTCACATATTTACTGAAGCATAGATATGTGGAATACATTGTGAACACGAGACATACTTGGAGGTAACGCGAGTCTATAGGCTACGTTTCTATTCGGTCAAGAATCTCAAATGGACCAACAAATCTTGGATTGAGCTTTCCTCTTTTCCCAAATCTTGTAAGTCCTTTCCATGGAGCAATACGTAACAATACATGATCTCGATATTAAACTCCACGTCCTTTCTATGAAGATCGGCATAACTCTTTTGTCGATCTTGTGAAGTTTGAATATGTTGTCGAATCATTTAGATCTTTTACGTAGTCATGCGTCTTAATTACGGTCCCAACAATGTTGCTTCTCCCACCTTCGTCCAAAGATCTTTGGAGAATCGATTTTTTCGTCATATCAACGCCTCAAATGGAGCCATGCCTATACTTGCTTGATAACTGTTGTTGTAAGAGAAATTCCACCAAAGGGCAAGTACTCTATCCCAACTTCCTTTGAAATCTAGAACACGAGTCTTAATTGATCTTGAGGTTTGAATAGTCCTCTCTCGATTGTTCGTCCCATTTGAGGATGGTATCTTTGAATCGAATAATAAATCCGTGCCCATAGCTTTACTGTAAGCTAACCCAAAATCTTGAAGTGAATCTTGGGTCACGATCCAAACTATGGATCTTGGCATGCCATGCAATCGCACAATCTCATTCACGTCGTATACGAGCAAAATGTTCAAGGAATAAGTTTCTCGTATAGGTAAGAAATGAAGCGGACTTGGTTAATCTATCAACAATAACCCAAATCGCATCTATGCCTTGAGAAACTTTGGGAAGACACATGAACGAAATCCATTGTAATGTGTTCCCACTTCCATTCCGAAATCTCAGTGGTTGCAATGGACCCTTTGGCACTTGATGCTCGCCTTTACACGTTGACAAGTTAAACACCTCGAGATAAACTCTGCGATCTCTCTCTTCATATTGTTCCACCAAAATGTATGTCGAATATCATGATACATTTTGGTACTCCCGAGATGGATTATGAAACGGGGTGTTGTGTGCCTCCATCATGATTCTATCTTCAAGTCGAATCGTTCGAGCGCAAAAGTCGAGAGTTGAATCGAAGTATTCCTTCTTCATCGATTCTTGCTTCCGGAATAGCTCCTTCTTGCACTTTCTTCTTCATACGCATCTGCTCCATGTCCGTAGCTTGAGCAGCTTTAACTTTATCGATTAAAGTCGGTTCTACTCGTATATTCGCCATCATCACGTGGGTACCTAGAGTTTTCATCTCCATCTCTATTATTTGTAAGTTATACGAAATGAGTCTTTGACAATATCGTACTAAGTGATCGATATCGATCTTCTACTCAACACGTTAGCTACCACGTTTGCTTTTCTAGGATGGTATGGTCAGAACATGTGCCGAAATGAGTCTCCTCTTGAGTTCTTCGAAGCTCTTCCCACATTCCTCGCTTCATTCGAATTTTGTATCTCTACGAGTCAGCTGAGTTAATAGAGTAGTGATTTGAGAAAATCTTTCCACGAATCTTCGATAATAACCAACTAAGCCTAAAAAGCTACGTATTTCGATTACTGACTTAGGTTGCTCTCAACTGTGACTCATATCCCAATCTTGGATAGCACATCACAATAGCACCTATCAGTTTACTACCGCACGAATATGGCATCCCCTACGGAGAGTTTGGCTTTGATGCATTCCACAAAGGAAGTCATAAGATAGAGGCTCGGGTATCAACTTCTATAATTGGGTTTTTAACTCCTGGAGTTCAATAGGAGCCATTCGATATGAGATTTTAGAAATGGGTTTTGTACCGGATTTAAAGTCGATACAAATTCAATATCACGCTCTGGGAGTAGGCCAAGAAATTCTTCAGGAAATTCACTAACAACAAAAATATCATTCAAATCTGACGTATTATTGTTCAAGTCCATAACATGGCTAAGAAAGCTTGACATTCGTTTTTCAATAAATAAATAGCTTTGTGGTTTGATATGACAGTGACTGATTTTAGTGGTTTAGTGGTTTGAATTTGTATGACAGGTTGGTTAGGAATATGAAAACTAACAACCTTACGAAAACAATCAATTTTGGCATGATGAGTGGTTAACCAATCAATTCCTAAAATCACATCAAAAGCAAGTATCTTTAAAGAGATAAGATCAACAGGTAATGTGATAGTGCCAACTTGGATCATGCAAGATTTATAAACTGTAGATGTAACGAAGGTTTCACCCAATGGAGTTTCAACAGATAAATCAAAATCTAATTTCTCCGGAGTCAAGTTTAAACGTTGAGCACAAGCGGGAGATAAAAGAATGGGTAGAAGCAAAGATCTAGTAAGGTATAAACTTCGCAAGAATTCAAGATTAAACTTACCCGTGATCACCTCGTTTGGGTTCCTCACGTTTTGGCCGATCCGACAACAAACGCTTCTTCCGAGAACCGTTGATTTCGACTTATCCGGACACCCTTTGGAATCACCACTCCGCTGAACTTGGTTTCGCTTATAAATACAATCTCGGCGATGTGGCCTTCCTTTCCACAGTTATAACATACCTTGGATTGTTGTGGGCGACGGTTTGGGTGATATGTCCCTCCTTCCCGCATTTGTAACATCTAATCGGCGGTCGTTCTCCTCCCTAGAATTTGTTGTTGGTGTTGGTCTTTTCTTCTTGATGTCTTTCCGTGGTCATTGTTGAATCTCCTCTTTAAAATTTTCACTTGAGTCACCTCTTCTATTATCATGGCCACGATTTCCACACGAATGGTTACCGCTTTTGTCCGTATTCTTTCCTCCTCATTGGTTATCATTGTTACGATGATTCATTGTCACCGATATAACCACAGTTGTGGTCCCTCGGTTGAGTATACTCACTATCTCACTCTAATAACTGAGCCCTATTGACAACATCTGAATACAGAGAAAATTTATGAGAGATAAGGTATTGACGAATCTCGGGTTTAAGACCTCTCAGAAACATACGCGTCATTCGTTCCTCATTCTCCACCAAATGAGGTGCAAACCGGGACAACTCAAGTAACTTAAACTCATCTTTGGGAAACCGTCATGTTATTATTACTGCTCCAGGTCTAATAAACTCTACCTCCTTCGTATAGCGAATACTTTACGGAAAGTACTTGTCATTGAAAAGTTCTGAAATCTTTTCCAAGACATGTCGAGTGCATCTGGTATGCAACTGCACATTCCCACCAATGTCTAACTTCACCACGAAACATAAAGGTGGCGAATGGAACCTTCTCATTCCTCGGTGCATCCCAAGACATCAAATATCTTGGTAATTTGCTTGACCCACGTTTCTGCCTTGATCGGATCCGGCTTTCCATGGAAATCTGGTGGTCCCAACTCTTTAACTGCTTGGGCGTGATGCATCAAGCGCGTTGCCATCATTTCCACCCGTATTTTGTACACGAGTCTCCCTCGTCTGATTTTGCATGAACTGTAAAAAGTTCCTAAACATTCCATCGTTCATCGTTTGCTCGGTAATGTTGTTTACAGGAGGAATATTGCCTTCATGTTGCACGTTCTCCTGGTTTGTGACTAAAGGTTGTTCCACAGTCTCATAAACTCCATTGTTAACGTTCTCAGCAGCCATTCTTAAATACTGCCATAAAATAAGGGTTAATTAACCAAATTAACATGTCATATAATATGCCTATATTATGACCTGACCAACAAATAAGCTTAGGTAGGACACACAAGCGAAGGATTTACTCGTCTCTCCCCTCCTAGTTCTATTCCCCGATCTCCGCCAGAGATCATATCCCTAAGCTCTGATACCAACTGTGACGCCCCTAAAATAGGTATACAACACCCATTCTGAGTCTCCAAATACATGGTACATAAAGCAAACTACAACTTCAATAATACAAATGTCGTGTGAAATACGACAATACATACTGTGAGTTTAAATACAAATATTATCTTCTAGACAATATCCACACGCAAATAAGTCCTCATTATAATTATTCAAACACTATTTTATAGAAATAATGAGGATCGCTAAAACATCTTCCTAGAACCATCACTCCATACCCCAGGACTAGATCCTCGCTTATGTTCTCACCTCACGAGAAGAAAATGGAACAAAAAGGAAAAGGGTGGGCTCAACTAGCCCAAAGAAGAAGAATATTATGACTAAGATAATATACAACAAATTATCGTTAGTCTTCAACGAGGAAAAAAATCGATAAAATATAATAGACAACAAGTTTTAGATCAACAAATGCAATGGAAACAACAATCCATTAGAAGAGTCACGTAGAGAATGAATTCTACTCTTCTAAGATTTAAAAAAGTCCATCATCAATATTTCATCCTGTAACAACAATCAATATAAATCTTTAATCATCTTTTACTACTGAGGCCAAAGATATTCATTTGTATCACCAGTTGGTCATGTTCATCTCACACTGCTCATCTTTTACACTCTGAGCCAAAGAGATTCATCGGTTTAATCATTCATCTTTTTGACTACAGGGCGAAGATATTCATCAAAATATCACCATTAAGGATGAGGATGATGAAAAACATTTTAGAAACGAATCCAAATGAAGGCGGAAGGACAAATATTAGGGATTAGTATTTGGTTTATCCAAATTCAATAATACTCCATAATAACCAAGTGTGAAGTAGAATTCACAAATAAAGATCAAAACATGGATACAATCAAAGATAGTAACCATAAAAGACATCTGGAAGAAAAGAGAAAATTTCATTTTTCGGGTGAATAATCACAGATTTGTGAATAGTCTTAGTATCGTGAATAGTAATCCAAACACAAAAAAGATAGAAATTTCACAAAAAAACGCGTCTTCACGACGGTACTTGAAATAGTACTGCGTGAATAAATAATCTTCGTGAATAATAACTCATGAATAGTAACTCAGACATGAAAAAGTTCTAAATTGATAAAAGTTCGAACAATATTTGAAGATAATGATATTGAAGAAGATAATATCATTTAAGAAGAAACAACATCCACTTACCTCAAAATAATCGTACTTTTGGATTTGAATTTCTAGATTATAGTCTTGTGAAACTCGCATACCGTATAACAACACTCAAAGTATATTCACAAGAATACGCTCGATAATATAGAGAGAGAGAGATAAAACTTTATTTACGGTGTGATTTTCAATTCTAACTTAGCCTCTATTTATAGGAAAATGCTTTAGAAACATGAAAGGAGACTAAAATAATAAAATATCATTTTCTTTTTCTTATTCCACACCAACCTTCACCAACCAATTTTGAAAGCCATCACCATCTTTGAACAAAAATAGCATTCCCACATGTATTCCACACCAACCAAAAAGTGGGTCCCACCCATAAATTAATAAAAATCATTTTATTCTCCGAAACTTCAACAATTCATAAAAAATAGCTTGGTTATCAGAAAATTCGAAACTTGAGAATTTCCATAGTAAATTCCATTATCTACAACTTTGCAGAAGGAAGTTTTCCCAAATTCCAAACAGAAATTGACCAAAATCCACAAACGGCCGATTTTATAGTCTATAATAAATTTTCGATCAAGAATTGTGTCCACCGACACACAAAACATGTGTTAAACATTTAATCCAACAAAAATACTCTTCCTCCTCATTTATTCATATATCCCACATTCATTGTAAAAAATATTACCATTAATATATTATTAAAATAATATATTTAAATAAATTATTTTATCAGAAAAAGATAAAATATTAATTTTTAACAATTGTCACATTAAAAATTTTCTTTATTTATATCCACATAAAAATCAATATTTTCCTCATCATATAAATTAATAATTAATTATTCACAAATAATATTACAGAATCACATTATTGACAACCGGGCGGTCCCAGGACAGAGGGGGGCTTTCCAATAAGGATTTCTCCTTACTGGGCGCAATTAGGTGACCAAACCTCTCCTTGAACAGAACTTTCTAGACATTGCCAATAATGTTATCTAATAATATTATTCAAATAATATGAATTATTGATCCGATAATAGAATCTTTGTGCGATTGATAATTATTGAACAACAATAATATAAAATATCAACGCAAAGAATTATTGAATCAATAAAATAAAATATTGAGCGATAATTCTTGTGACAATTATTGAGTAGTGCCTTCTTACGTAAAGATCAATAATTCAATAATACTGTGAAATACTGTGTGCTACTGTGCAACCACGCATATTGTGACACCCCCAAAATAGGTATACATCACCCATTCTGAGTTGTCAATATACTGATGCGAAAACAACTATAACTTTATTATTACAACAAAGAAACTGTGAGTTTAAATACGAGATATTGTCATCTAAACAATATCCACATACAAATAAATCCTCATCATAATTATTGATACATTATTTTACAAAATGGTGAGGACTACTAAACAACTCTCTAAAACCATCATTCCATACCCCCCTACTCGTACTCCGCTTACATTCTCGCCTCCTAAGAAGAAAAATGGAACAAAAAGGAAAAGGGTGAGCTCAACTAGCCCGATAAAGAATATTATGACTAAGATAATACGAACAAATTATCGTTAGTCTTCAACAGGAAAAAAAAATCTAATAGAATCTGATAGATAATAAGTTTTAAATCAATACTGCATAGTGAAAAATATTAATTCATAGAAGAGTTACGTAAAGGATGAAATCTACTAATATCTATGAATTTAACAGGTCCATCATCAATATTTTTATCCTCAGTAACATCAATCAATATATATCCGAATCATATATTCATCCTTGCACTACAAAGCCGAGGGCATTCATTCACCATTAATCATGTTCATCTAAACACTGCTCATCTTCTTTGCACTACGGGCCAAAGATATTCATCGAAATCATTCATCTTTGCACTACTGCCCAAAGATATTCCATAATATCATCATTTAAGACCGAGGATGATGAAAAATATTTTATTTTTTTTTTAAAGCGAATCTAGTGAAACAAAATGACAAGGATTAAGGATTAAAGATTCGTACTTTGTTTTATCCACGTCCAAAATATCTCAAAAATAATCATAGTGGTGTAAAATTCAAGAATTATCAAAACATGGATACAATCAAAGCTAGTATCCACAATAGATATTTTGACGAAAAGAAAAATTTTTATTTTCCAGATGAATAGTGCCGTATTAAGTGAATAATCAGAGTATCGTGAATAAGATCGTATCGTGAATAAGAACTCAACACCAAAAGTTCCAAATTTGATAAAAACTTCATATCAATATTTCAAAGATAATGATATTGAAGAAATAATATCATTACGAAAAAAAAATAATATCCCTTACCTCGGAAGGCACAAAGACTTAACCCCTGGAATCTTGGATATAGCTATAACTTGAACTTTCACCGTATATAGCAATACTCAAAGTATACTCAAAATACTCACAAGAATACGCCGATAATATAGAGAGAAAACTTGAGTTTACGGTGTGATTTTCAATTCTAACCCAAGCACCTATTTATAGGAAAATGCTTTAGAACACCAAAAGCGAAAATTTATTAAAATATTAATATATATATATAATCTTCACGCACACCTTGGACAATCTGATCTCACTCTTTTTTTCCATTCTAGTCGCACACACTACCTTTGTTAAAAACGTTTTTATTATTTAAAATAATTTAAACTTCCAAAAATCAATTATTTCGGAGCTTCGAAACTTCAATAATTCACAATAAATAGCCCTTTTATCAGAAAATTCAAATCTCGCGTGTTTTTATAGAAAATTCAATTCTCTACAACTTTGCAGAAGAAAGTTTTTCTAAATTCCAAGAAGAAATTGACTGAAATACACAAACGGGCGATTTTAGAGGCTATAATAAAATTTCAGTCAATAAATGGGGTCCACCGACATGTTTAACATGTTTTAAACATTTATTGCAACAAAAATACTCTTCCTCCTCGTATACTCATATATTCCACATTCGTTGTAAAAATATCACCATTATTATATTATTAAAATATAATAATATATATATTTAAATGAATTATTTTATCAGAAAAAGATCAAATTTCAATTTTCAACAATTGTCACATTAAAAATTTTCTCCATCTATATCCACAACCAGTGCGGTTCCGAGGAAGGGGCTTTCCAATAATAATTTCTCTTACTTGCCAAGTAATTGATTAGGTGACCAAACCTCTCCTTGATGAACTTTCTAGACATTGCCATAATGTTATCTAATAATATTATTCGGGATAATATGAATTATTAGCTTCGATAATGAAAAATACTTGTGTAATGATAATTATTGAAACAACAAACGAATATAAAATATCAACGCAACAATTATTGAACCAATAAAATCTTGAGCAATGAATTATCGTAACCATTATTGAGTAGTGCCTTCTTACGTAAAAGTCATATTTGGTGCAATACTGGTATCTTCTTCATCTGACAACAACGTATTCATCGTGTTTTAACCACCGGGTATTCCAACGATTAGTGTAAGCGGTAACAACTACTGCCGTTATTTTTAAACAACTTATATTTGTGCGTTTTTTTCCTCCAATCGCTTTTCAGTTATGAGGCCTAATATTATGGGTGTGGTAAATCGCATTTAATATTCCCGACGATCATGAATATTCCCAAGCGATCTGAATATTCCACGACCAAACGAATATTCCCACAAATAATAATGAATATTTTATAACCACTTGCTTATTTTGAAATATTTAAATATTTTACCATGCATAACTATCCACATTAATCACATCAACCCTTACTATTTCAAAATAATAATTAGAGGAAATTAAATTTTATTTATTAATTATTTGGGGTCTTATACATATTACTGTATTTTAACCACCAGGTAACCCAACAGTGTTAACGGTAACAATTTACGCCGTTATTTATAAAACTCAATCTTTGTCGTTTTCTTTCATCCATCTGTTTTTCGTTATGGGGTCCACAAATGATCGCTACTTGGTCAGTCGTTTGAGATTCTCCGAAAAAGAATATTCCACGACCAAATGAATATTCCCCGACAATAATGAATATTTTATAACCACTTGCTTATTTTATAAATTTTGCACATTTCACCCATAACCAAAGCATTATATCAAATTAACCCTTATTAATTTAGAATAATGAATAAAGGAAAATTTAATTTATTTATAATAAGTTGGGGCCTTACAACAATGATATAAGAATTCAATAAAATAAGTTCAAGAATTAATTTATCTATGAACTGATAACGTCCAAATTATCAACATGATACTGCTTTGTAGAGTAAAATTCAAGAATGCTCAGAAGAATATTTTCATGAAAGATCTTTGGATGAAGCCATGAATATCAAGGATATTCCACTAATTTCATGGAGTATAGAAGTCAAAGTTTTAACCAATGAGTATAATAAAGAATGGAATAACAAAAGAAATCACCATGCATGCGATAGGCCTCACATATGCGAGTTATTCCAACGAATAATAATAAATAATTTGCAGAGCGTACTAAAGCGCCGCATTGCGACGGATATTCCAACGAATAATAAATAATAACGGAACCGAATCCCGGCGTAAAAGCGCCGACAAACGGGATATTCCAATGAATAATAAATAACGGAACCCGGTCCCACGTAAAGCCTTGCGCATGCAGAATATTCCAACGTAATAATAAAGAATGGAATATTAGAAGAATTTCACCACGTATGCGATCTTTGCGTGATGATTATTCCAACATAATAATAAAGAATGGAATAACGAAGAATTTCACCAAGTATAGGGTAGCCGCGTATATAGGTTATTCCAATGAATAATAAAGAATGGAATAACGAAGTTCTCTTCATAAATAAGAAAGAAAGAGTACCCTTACTACTTAGTCTGAAATAAATAATATTTCCTACCTTAAAAAAATTGGATACTGGAATAGTGAGGTAGCAGACTTCTCTTCTTCTTTCTTTTTATAATAATTGCTTTAAAGCTTTTATGAATTGGTGAGAAATGAAAGAAGAATGAGCTTCTATTTATAGAAAAATATAGTTTCGATAATTACACATTTTTGGGCTCGAAATATTACAGTATAATACCTTCCTCTTTTTCTTCCGTTTTAATTTAGTCCTGCAAGTATTATCAAACTTGCACCAACTCCCCTAATAGTAAATAATATGAATCAATAGTAAATCATGTGACTCAATAGTTCTAATCATGTGATAAAAATAATTACAGTATAGTACCTCCATCTATACCTCCATTTTTAACTTAGTCATGCAAGTATTATCAATTTTGCACCAACTCCCCTAATAGTACAAGAATGTGATTCAATAGTACACACATGTGAACAAATAGTTATATAAGCATGTGAATTAGTAGCATTTAATTGCTTATTTATCCGATAAATTACCCGATTTATCAATATAACCCCCAGACATCAATTATCATCGAAATAGATGTCGATTTTCACTAACACAAACAATTCCAACATAATGAAACTATTTTTATCAACAATATAAATTTTGAAATTTCAAAGTTTGACTTTTCCCGAAAAAGTCAACTGTTGACTTTTTGACCAAATAGTGAATTCCAAAATTTTTTGTGTTTATAGACTATTTTTACTAATTTCATCGTTCCGGACTCAAATATCACGTCTGCGTCTCCAAATTCAACTCCAAACACAATTTCAATTTTAATAACATTCATCATTAATATTATAACTCACAATATTTAACAATCAGGTCGTTCGTTCGAAGAAAGGGGCTTCGATAAGGATTTTTTTATTGAGTACGCAATTAGGTGACCAAACCTCTCCTCGATGAACTTACAGACATTGTCAATATTTCAAATAATAATATGAATAACTTTGTCGTCTCAATCATTGATTTAATAATATATCATATATTATGTAGATGATCTTTATAACAATAATTGAATCAATAATATGAAAGATATAATCGTGAATTCTTCGTAGCAATAATTGAGTATAACCGAGTGACTTCTCACGTAAGCATCAATAATCAATCTTGTGTCTTTCTACGCAACCACGCCAGACATTCTTGTACTTTTAACAACGGGTGTTTTAACGCTTAACGGTAAAACTTCCGCCGTTATTTTCATAAAGTATTTTTTGTCATTTTCTCGATCCGAATGATAATTCCGTTCTGAGGGTCCACCAATGATTGTCTGAAATCGCATTTGATATTTCCCGATAAAAAGAATATTCTCCGACCAATCGAACATTATATAACAATTTGTGTACTTTGCAAAATTTATAAATATAACCCACAACTATAACATTATATCAAATTCACACCATAATATTTAAAAAATTATTTTGAAAAAATTAAATATTTATTCATAAAATCTGGGGTCTCACAAAGTAGCCTATATATTGGGACATCTCAAAATAAAAAATCAGCCTATAACTATGAGACGGAATGAGTATATAACAAAAACTATAAATCCCAAAATTTATTTCATTCTATAATTTTACTTGTTAATTGTTATGTTGTTGGGTCTTCACATGATACCTTGTTCATTGCATCGACTTTGTCGTCAATATCATGACCGTTCATTTCTTCAGTTTATTTAACTAAGTCAACTATCAACTCTTCATTTCTCTCCCTCTAATGGCAAAATCAACATGAATAGTCATAGTATTACTAATGACCAAGTAACATGTGAAGATCAAGGTAGCATGTTATTTTACAAATGGCTGATGTGACATACTCCATCTTAATATATTGATTAATAAATTATTTTAATATAATTTTTGGACCCACACAACATGATGAGGTAGAATATGTCACATCGACAGTTTATAAAATATTGGTAGAATAATTTGTCTCTAGCATTATTTTATTCAAGGAAGTATATATCTTTGTCAATTAATTAGTAATTAGGTGGACAAATATAACTAACTACTCTCTCCATTTCTAAATAAGTGACGTTTTGGAAGAAAAAATTTGTTCTAAATTATCTGTCGTTTACAACTTTCAAGGAGAATAAATTATTTATTTTTCTATATCACACTTACCTTCTCTCATTGTCCCAAGAAATTCTTAGTGATGAAATTTCACACAGATTTTAATTATTAAATGATAGTATTAAATGACTTTCTTAATCTATGTGCAAAAACTTTAAAGGATACTTATTTTGAAATGAAGGGAGTAATTTATAGAAAGAAGTACATGAGAATTAAGCTGTCTTCTTAAAAATGGAATTAGACATGAAAAGGCATTGAAGTGAGTATGATTATTGTTTAGAGTATGTAGGAGCGAGCCTCCCACCGAGGAGGGGTTTGGGACTGAGATTTTCTTGAATATTGATTGTGAGACCTACTCCTACTCCTACTCCTACTCCTACTCCTTTGGTGTAAATCGTTCCACTTTTTAGGTTTTGTTCCATCTTTACACTTCTTTAAAATTAAATAAAAATTGAAACCACTTTTAGTGAATGATTCCAGACAATATTAACATTTTTAAAAATATATTTTTTGTTTAAACTGTAAAACAAATAAATAAATAAATAAATAAAAATTCTTAAATTTCATTGATTTATTTTTAAAAGGTCGATCAGAAAGGTGCACCGACCAAGTTGAATGGCACGTGATTGGTCCCAATGAATTCCCCATACTGCTACAAGCCCCTTCCTTAACGGTCATTAATATAACCGTTGTGTTATGAGTGGCTGGCTCTTTCAAATATAGTAGTAGTAGTAGTAGTACTTATTAAAATGTTTCTTAAATGTTAAGTTAATACACTAATACAATACCTTCATTCTCTGCCAATTATATCCACTCCTGTGGAACTTAATTTAAAGGCTCCTCTATCTCAAAATTAAATGTTTAATTATTATTTTTTTAGTTTAATTGACTATTTTTAAAATTTTATTGTTTTTTATTTTTAATAAAATTTAGATAAAATCCATGTTTTAATATAAATCGTGAAACGATATAATATTAAGAGATAAACATACTTGTAGTAAGCAACCCTTGCGCTCTTTCCCTTTCAAATTACTATTTCCCCCATAACCAACGGTTCACACTTCCACAAACCTCATCCCCCAACTCCACCTATATATATATACAGTATATATTTTTCTCAATTTTTCTTGGCACAATCAACTTTTAGTCTCACTCCTAAACTCTCCCCTAATTTCTCCCTCCCTCTCACATGTACACAAACACAACACAGAGTAAAGGTTAGAAAATGGGGTCTTCGAGTACTTTGATTCTCTCTCTAAAAGCTATATTGATTTCAACTGGGGTTGTATCTATAGCTGTGTTTTTGAAATTATCCATTCCATACCTCATGGAATTCGCAATTTATGAAATCCCCCTCATTTGGTCCACACTTCTTTCGTGGCTCAAACCTCCATATCTCTATTTCGTAATTAACGCCATCATCATCACCATCGTAGCCTCATCTCGCTTCCACCCAAAGCTCGACGGCGAATTCAGCAACTCTGAGCCGTTAATTCAGGCCAAACCTCCGCCGCCATCAGATCTGCAGTTGGAGTTTGCTCCGGTGCAGGTAATTGAAAGAATTGAAGCTCCGGCATTGGATGTGATCACGCCTGTGGTGGTGAATACCATAGAAAAAGTCGGACACGAAGATGAAAATGAGTTCGTGATATCCAGATCTACGTGGACACCGCCGCAGAGGATTAATTCGCCTGAGGAATATCAGTTTCCAGTATCGGAGAAACCTCTTGTTTCGTCGAGGTTCAGTCACCGGAAACCTACAAAAGCCAGTCCTGAAGG
Source organism: Panax ginseng (assembly GCA_020205605.1). Taxonomy (NCBI): domain Eukaryota; kingdom Viridiplantae; phylum Streptophyta; class Magnoliopsida; order Apiales; family Araliaceae; genus Panax; species Panax ginseng. The sequence continues at coordinate 93,721,728 of CM035150.1, forward strand.
TATGTAATTTGTATGTATATATATTTTTTATTGATATTAATTTTATTAATGTTTGATATCGTAACGGCTAGATTTGAGTTTGACCTTTCCCCATAGTATTTTAAAATATTAAAGCAATTCAGTGGCCGTAGATGCGAGATTCCCGGCAATTATGCGGTACACGTTGCCGGGATATCGACGCTTCTGATTCTTTCAAGGCTAACTGAGCTAGGCACACAAGCAACGCCGTCGTTTCAGTGGTGTTTAGCTTGGCCTGCGTCTTTTGCACGCTTTATAAAAAGCAGTAGCTAATTGTAGTTTCGAGGGTAATTATGTCATTCAGAGATAAATAATTGTAGTTTCGAAGATTAATTATGTCATTTAGAAATTGATCGAAATTTTTACAGGAGGAAGGGCACTGCGGGTGACGAAGCCGAAGAGGCAGGAGACGTTGGAGAGCACGTGGAAGACGATAACGGACGGTCGTCACGTGCCGCTCACGAGGCACCTGAAGAAGTCTGACACGTTTGAGAATCACGGCCGCCCCGCCGCCTCCGCCCATGATTCTCCTTCTCACCGGAATGTGATGAAATCGGAGACGTTAAGGGACCGCACGAACTACGAGCCGGCGGCGGCAGTGAGCTCGTCTCCGGGATCAGGGGGAGGAGGGAAGCTGAGAAAAGAGGCGTCGCTGAGTCAGGACGAGTTGAATCGGCGAGTGGAAGCGTTCATAAAGAAGTTTAACGAGGAAATGAGGCTGCAAAGGCAGGAATCGTTGAACCAGTATATGGAGATGGTAAACCGTGGGACCCATTAAAATTCAATTCAAATTATGGGTTCCAAATATAAATTCATTACTATTAAAATTCTATAGATATTCAGTGAGGGGTTTATTATTGGTTCTCTTGTGTTTTCACTTTTTTTTTTCCCTTTAAAGGGTTGGTTATTGTGTTTTTTGGTATTCATTTTTTTATATGGAAACTGTATGGGGATAGAAAGTTGGTATTCAAATTTTATTTCAATGTAATCATGGAATTTTATTCCAGTATGTAAATATGATGGGTCTTATTTGAAATGGAATGGAAAAATGATTTTTATCATATTCCACTGTGTCTTTAGACTTTTTACAATTTTGGACCATTCATTGGTTTTCTTTTTTCTTAGTAAATGTTAACTTCATTTATTATATCAAAACACAATAGTCAATATATAAGATATAACTAGGATATATATTATATGAAAATTGTTATTTTCAGAAGTAAAATGTGTTATTTTCACGGAAATGAGTGTGGATTCTATTTACTTTTATTTATGTGAAAATTATTAAATTTTCTTGTAAGAATATTAATTTTCTATAATAAAAGCGAATTAAAAAAAAAGAGAAAAAAGTTGGAGCATTGATCAGCTTACTAACAACAGTCAACAGTTACATTGTTTGGATCATTCGGCTATACAACACAAGAATAACGTTATAAAACATAATAAGCATAAAATAAATTTTACAAAAATAATAGGTTGTTAGTTAATGGAACTTATCTAACTTCAATTAGCAAATTGAAAACAATTTTTACATCCAAACGTGGATAAGTATTATTGATAATTTTTTTGAATATATATATAATAAGTGAAGATAAAGTTTTTATATCTCATATATCGATAAATTTCATGATTATAATTTATAATAAATTTATCGTAATACATAAAAACTCTTTTTCTTTTATCTTTTTCAATCTTTTTCATCCTGATTTTTGTTTGAATTCATTATCGAGCCTTTTACACACCACCCATCACAATTGGCCATGCCCGAAGCCGCAAGGAGGAGATGCCAAAGGCTTAACGAGTTGATATGATAGTCAATTATATCAACTTTTAACTTATTTTGATTGATTAGGATAAACCAAGCTTAGCCCTGAATTTAGTCAGCCCATATTGAATTCAAACAAGTAGTCGTCCAAGAGAAGTCGGTGATACGCTGGCTGACCGTTTATATTGACCAAACAGGAAAATGGATGTGAAATCTTTAATTAAAAATAGTGAATTGATATTTTTATAAAAAAAAAATTACATGAAATTTATTTACTATTAATGTAACTTTGTGAAATTATTGTTGTTTGTTTGTGAAAATATTAATTTCTATTAAATAAACTGATTATTCATCATCATCAAAATTTATTTTGACCAATTTTTTTACAAAACTTGGATGAAATCATATTAATTTTGAATTTTATAAATTAACTTTAAAAATTAAAAAATACATCTCTAATATTAAAACTGATGTAATAATATAATCATTAAGTGTTCACGTGATTAATAACACGTAACATTTACTCCAACGTGGAAGATGAAGATGCTGGGGACTCCACATTTTAAAATAGTTATCCTTCAACTAAATTTGGTAACATAGTTCTCATTAGGTAATTGTTAATTTCATCTGAAAATTAGGCACCATCATTGACATTGAAAAGAAAAGGAAAATTAGGCATCTTTTTTATTTAGTTTATTATTATTATTGGCTAAATTTAAACCTACTGATCTGTTTTGGTTTACAATTAATTCTATTTTTTCCTTTGTTGTTCAGATACACACACGACAAACTTCTTGGCTTTGGCTTTTAGGCCTTAAATTGGTTCAATATTCTTTTAGCTTTTGCGGCAGAAGAGGTTGTCTTCTCTTATTAGTTAACCCCATAACATTTTGTATTAGTTGTACAATTTTAGCTTTGTCTCTCTCAATCAATTAATCCTTAAGAATGTTTATATATATTGCTATAAACTGATTTGTGTTTATGTATACTGATCCTTCCATTAGAAATGACAAATATATGCTTCACTTCCTGTGCGAACGATTGATTTAAACATCACAAGTCATAACAGCAATCGAATTATGGAAAGAAAAATATGCAATAATTGCAACAACAATAAATTCACACAAGGTAACAAATTTATATATATATATATTATCCCAAGCAATCAACATGTCTAAAAATTCAGCAGCAAGTGATTTCTATTGTAATTTAGGGGCGGAATCATAATATGTATAGAAGCATCCTAAATGATTCTATTCCGGGGGCAGCAAGGTGAGCTTCTAAAAGCAAAATGAAGTACCCACCACCCACCACCCACCACCCACTACCCACTGTAGTTGTATTAAAATCATTTTCTTTTTCTTTCTGCTCTTCGGTACCTCACTTGCACAACCCTGTAGAGAAGAGAACAGGAGCGAGGATGACAACATAGCACAGTAATCAGCACAACCACAACCTAACTCTCTTTATGTACACATCTAAAGCAGAGCAGCACGATCCTGATGTGTGGATAAATGTACATCACCTATTTTTATCTTAAAACAAGTTTGACCTGCTCCGGCAATCTTTTAACTTTATTACAGCAAAGCAGTACTTTTGACTCTTAGTTGCTGATAAAGTCGGACGATGGTCTGAGTCGCCATTCTGGTGACTGCTATCAAGAGGGATAAACAACATTGCTTAAATTCCCTACTCGAACTCCAGCCGGATGAGTTTGACTTGCTACTGAGTTTCTGTCCCAACAGAGCTTGAAATTTTTTGCTGCTTGAGATACCTCTCAGTGGCATCTTGGAGCAACCTCATCATGCCACCAGAATCTGAAATAGGTGATAAATCTTCCTCTCGTTCCGGTTGTATGTTCAGGTCAATTTGAACTTTGAAAGGAGAAGTGGACGATTCTCTCTTATTTGGGTCATCATCAGAAACCTCATTGATCACCATTTTATGGCTCGGACTACAATTTCCGGTGTCACGACAGAGCAGGATGTCCTCATCAGCCAATTGCTCAGGCTGCTGCAGCTTTTGGCGTGCAGTTTCTGCATCTTTCTCTGATTGTTTCTGCTCACGGCGTAACATTAGGGTCCGGAAACGGCGCTTCACTGTTAAGCAGACATTACAAGTACATGTTTGCTTGTGCTTAGGACCCTTCCCACTTGGGGGTTGAATGCAAACTATGCATGTACAACCAGGTCTATGCCGAGGGTGTTTAGTCGTCGCCTGGGAGTGTGATGGGAGAGCATCTCCCTCGTCCAGTATAGCTAGGTTGGCAAGTGCATCCAGCCCCTCTAAAGCCTCGAGTGAATCAAACTCCTCTTTATCAACTTTTATTTTCTTAGTTCCAGCTGCATGACAATCATGTACCAGTTGCAATATGATAAACCAGGTTTGGAATGTGCACATCTCTAAAGAAGTACTAATCATCACCAAGATTACAATATAGCATAGAGAGGGATAAATAAAAGACCCCGGATGTGGTACTCTACTAAGTGCATCCCTTAATGCCTTTAAACTCCTCAAGTAGGCACACAGTCACCAAGTAAAACTACTGATAAGAATAATATCATGTTCAAGCAATTCATACCCTGATTACCAGTGGATAGCAGATCTAGCTCTTCCTTTGTTAATTCTTGAGCTGCAGAGCAAAGAGATCTGGAAGTCAACAGGAAACAAACATATTAACCAACTTCTGAATTGCTCCATGGACTAGATCAAACTGTAATTGTCAAATTTTGGGAGGAAGTAGGGATAAGGGCATCATGATGTTTGAATTTTCCACGAGAGAGAGGTATCCCACGAAAAATTGAAATTAAAATAAATTTATAGGACAATATGAAACTGGTGCTGTGCAGTTTTCTCAGATCTAACAGCCCTTATAGACCCATGCTTTACATGACAATGTTGGTTCACCAATCTGGACTGCATGCAGGCCTTACCCCCAGTCCACTTTGAAGGGGGGAAAAGGACTATACTGAATGCATGAAGGTAATAAGAGAATCATCTTTTTTTATATATATATAATATATATATATATATATATATATATATATATATATATGGGGGATATGATGACTGCGGTCAAGCAATCTCCATGTCGTTTCTTTTAATTGAAGGGTAGTTTTGTCAATTCACTAATTTAATTAATGGTATTTTTGTCATTTTACTAATCAAAACAAAGTCATTTTGGGGTGGTCTTTAAAACCAAGCTAACCGTGGTGACCACAGCCACAGTTTTTCAAAAGAAGGGGATGTTCAACAACATCCACCCCATACATGGCAAAATACTGGAATCAAATTTATCCACAGTTCTAAGCTCAGCTACATTTAAGCAAGCTACACAAAAAAACTCTAGGAAACAAAATATTCAAGAACCGAAACAGGTCTGCAGAGATCCACAATTACCATCAAAACACAGCATCAAGACCAGAGGCCTAAAACAACAATCAGCCAATTGAAACTTTAGTACTCTTCTAAAGAACACTATGCACAAATGTTCATAATAATTTTCAGTTACACAACCAGACAAGCCCTCCAAACAAATAAAGGATTATATGTGGGTTCTGAAAGTGCAAGTTCTAAAGAAGTTAGGTGAATTCTGTACCTTTCTGGATCCCACAAGTTTTTGGAGCAGGTCCATCTTGAAGGTAAAAGAACATCGCTAGGCACTTTGCGCCATTTAAAACAGTCCTCGCACTGAGCCCATTGGATCTTTCCACTGAAGCAGGAGAAAATAGAATTAGCTTCCAGGTGGTGATACGGCGTAAATTAAACTAAACAAGTAAATCACATGTCAGTAGAGGATATCTAGGGATTTGAATAAATAATAGTCATCTAAAATAAATTGTAGCTATCTAGAATAATTAGTAGTTACATTAATGCCTGAGGACTCATCTGTTTTTAGTTGGTAAGTAGTTGGCTTAAAAATAACGAGTAACTAGTATGAGATAAGCATGCAGAACGATGTAAATGAACGAGTAAGAAGTCTGTCTTCTCTCTACATTCTATAATATGTTTCTCTCTCTAAATGAATGGCAATTTGTTCATTTTATACTTCTCTCTGTCTATATCTATCTCTATTCTCTAATTTCTCCCTATTTCCTTTATTTCTGCTAGTTGAAAAGTCCAGATCATGAACTGACTAGCTCATGACAAATTCCATCAATGTGAAAGCTTCAGCTTTAGAAAAATTGAAGTGGAAAAATGCAGAATGAATATTATTCAACTTCCAAAGAAATTATGAATGCATGAGAGAATGAATCAACTATCAAACGTTGGTGAGCCCGTTTAGAAACTTACACAGATACACACCACATTGAACATCTACTTAATGAAACTTGGGAGCCGTTGACTATTTTGAAAGTTGAAAATGCCGGTAGTTAATAGCATACTAATTTCCCAATAATTCATAGCCACAATCTTCTTTCGGCATTATATGCAGCAGTCTACTAATCAAAAAAATTATGCAGCAGTGACTGTTTAAAAGAATACTTTTCTTTTTTTCTTTTTTTCCTTTTTTACAAGTCACCTAATTAATACTCTATTCTTGAAAAAAGTTTCATTCACAATGGAAATTACAAAAAAACGCAAGACTCTTTTTCATGTTAAAAATATTATATTCCAATGCCGGAATTTTTAATTATTAATGAATAGTTCAAATATTCAATAGAATTGGAATCATCAGTTGTGGAAATACAGAAGTTACCCTTTAAGATGTACATAAATGGATAACATAACAAACTAGTTAAATTAAAAAAGAAGAGCATATGAGTGCCTTACCCTACATGATCTATTGCTAAAATAGTAGGCCTTCCTATAATCGGTGGCTCCTGCCAAAGCAAATCATGTCAGAAATCCCAAAGTGTCTTATCAGGCTTTAACATCAATTGAATAGTTTCAAAAATAAGTATTCAATACGCCGAACAATATTAACATATTGACTTACAAAGTTCATCAAGACTTGAATGTAAAAAAATATGGAGTATGTATATAATCACAAATCATCACTTAGTACCTCAAATTCCTCAAATTCGTAGCCTTCAATAACCACAATCCTGGGGACGTGGTTAGGAGGTGGGCGGAACAATCCTTGAGCTTCTTCCCACGTGAGCTTCAGCTCTATCATATCCTCGTTTTCAATTCGTAGGCGTTTACTCTTTGAACCTAAGGTGCTGTTCTTCCTCTTACTATGGAAAACAGGTTTAGCTCCAGGTACTTCCCTTGCAATGTACTTGGATTTATCAACCTCAGACCATGTACTTTCTGGATCCGCCAAGTTTGCCTGGTTGATTGCCAAAAGGCTAGATACTGAATTACCTTTGGAATGATGACGAACTGAAACAACTTCACCAGGTTTAGTAGCCTTAATACTAGCATCTCCATGTGTAGAAACTCCATTACCAATGTTAATTGATTCTTTGTTCTGTGGATAAAGAACATAAGCACACTTGATGTTCATTTAAATCCGAATAATCTAGTCAGCAACTCAAGAAATTGCTGCAACATTCTAAACCCAATAGGGTTCCAGCAAATAAAACGAAGACAGGTTGCAAAATTTCCCTTATTTGGGACTTAACTATTGGCAACTTCTCATACTTGCAATGAAAATGTAGATCCTATATAAAGAATTTACACTTTCTTAAAAACAACAACCTTACCAGCCTGATTGCTGTCAACAGTTAATAATTCATAAGATAGTTAAAGCATTATCGAATTTGGTGATAACTAAAATTGCATACAATTAAATGACATATGCTTTAAGTTCTAATAGGGTTTTAGTCCGACTAGGATGGGCACAAATCGAACACAACCATAATCGATTGTAGAATCACTACACCTAGCATTTGAATGAGACTATATGTAGCATTAAGTTATTGATAGAAGACCCAACAATGCAATTGAAAGGAAAAAAAAGTGGGGTGGTGGGGGAGGAATAGCTTACATAGTTACATTCCATGGTATGCCCTTAATTACTTAATAAAAAATAATAAGCATATACAGATATACTACTGAATTTTAGGAGTACTGCCGAGTCTAATCCATATTGAAATAAAAGATAGTCCAGCCAATAATCACACATACAAGCTTCATCATTGCAATATGACATTTGATTCAACTTATTAAATTGTTAACTTAAACACTGAATAAAAGTAAAGGCCTGAGTTTTCAAAGCCTTTGCAGGTAGGAAGATTATTGTTTGGCAAATATTATCTTAAGTTAATTATAAGAATTATTGTAATTACATAATATAAACAGTCAGCACATCTGTTACAGTTACCATTATACATATTGCATTTCACGTTTTTTTCAATTGAATTGAACATAGAATCTGTTACATGTATATACCAAATATACTAACTTATTCGAATCCTCAGCAAAACATTAACTTTTAACAGAGAAATACTAAATCAACCTGATCTGATGGAAGAGCGGAAGCCTTTCTGCATCCCAGGACCAACTTTCCTTCTGGCTCTAACCTACTAAATGTTACTGAAGAAAGAAGAACATATCTCAGTTCCATTTCAAGCCACATCAAGCTCATTCATCAGAAAGTCACATTAGACACCATAGAACTTGCTTTATGGAGGCAAAATCGCATGAAATAGAAATTGGAAAACAACAAAAAGGAATAACTATGCATGTTTTATGAGACTGACTCAGCACAGCACTCGCATAAAAGAAAGAAGGTGGAAAAACAATAGTACGATGAAACAAGGCACGCATCAAATGAAGCTGTAGTACGAAAGTTTTTTAAAAAGGATAGTGGTGGGCAAGGAGCAACTCCATGCGATGTCATTGAAAAGACAAAATAAGAGTCACAAAGTTGTTTTCCCTTCCACATGAATCCTAAGGCAACCCTGAGCTAGATAATGGAAGAGAACCCATTTAACTTAATACAATAAACAACTTAGCCCAAGAAAGTAAGAAAAAATAAAAATGTAAAGAACTACCCTAACATTACTTTTTGGTGGCATAGATTTCTTACCTGTGTCGCCTGCTTGCAATTGCATAGACTGTATACAAGGAGTGACCCCCTCTAAAACATACATTCTGCTGTTATTGTTGGGCCAAAATCGAAACTGAAATACCCACTCTTTCCCTTTCAAATCTTGCACCATGAGAGGTATTCCTTCAGGATTAGAAATTGTTGGAAAGTAGGCCTACAAAGAACATATTAGGATTAAACATGACCATAACATCCTTATTTATTTATTTTTATTGATAAGTTGAACATCACATTTATATTAGGACTATGAAAACATGACAAATAGATATTTATTCATAATATTACGAATTTAAATAACAATCATATCATTTTAATTAAAAATACTTCTCAATACACTTTTAAGTTTATATATAGAAGATATATTTCTATATTGAGACTTCTCTGATATAGGTCTACTTTATTAAGATCACCGTGTCATTATATCAATACTTTGTCATATCCTTGCTAAATAGTATATAAAAGTTTTGTTTAGCTGTTTGTTTGTATGAGTTTAGTAAAGTGGTTACAAATATATAATGGTTGGTTACAATCAATATATAATGGTTGGTTAACAAATTACCAAAATCATCCGAAATTTTGACCTAAATACCGATTACCGGAGGAGCAGCAAAATTAAAAATACAGCAGCAGCAGTGCATCATCGCATCAGCAAATAAATCGGGAATGAAGGTCATAATAAATACAGAAGTTATACAATTATCAATATCAAACACCAAACCATCCCATGTAAAGACGATTTTCTGTTCTGTTTATCCAGCTGATTTCAATATTGTTATAAGAAAATTGTAATTGGTAGGGAAAAGCTACTACTACATTTAGTTTATCTAGCGACCTCAATATTGTTATAAGAAAATTGCATGATAATTCATTGGAAACATGATTATCATTGGAAAGATTATCATTGCAATTGGTTTCACATTATTTCAATAAATAGAAGTGTCTATGCATACAGAAACTACCAGAATTACGAATGTATATTCAGAATATAACATGCTTAACATATATAATATGGATGCATGATATCTACAATTAACAGTGTGTCAACATTCCAAGTTGAACTTGAAGATTGGTGTCCTGCGAAATGAAAGATTAATTAATATAAACTAAAGATTCACCTCTGCACATTTTTTGGGAAGTACTAAACGCCCTATCCTCCCAGCATCGCTAGCACTTAACATCTTCTCAAATAAAGGAGTAATTACATAATTAGAACTAAGATCTGGTCAAGGTTAACACAATGATAGACTGCAATTCTTAATTCTTAATAGTAAATATGTCACCACCCAAACTTTATATTGTTAGATTTTGTGCAAATCATAATTCGTTAAGCTGTACATATATGACAAGGAAGAAGGTGATCCAAATAAGAACTGATTTTATCATGAAACATTACCCATCAACCATATTTCATGAAATTAAGACAACCATTTTAAAATTAGGATACTCTCCAGAGATTTGTTGCAGCTCCTGGTCCGTTATCCTGGGCCAGTACCGTGGAAGTAACTGGTTTCGACCTCGAGAGTCTCCTCTAGGCCTTCCACTGCGAGTTTGAGCTTCACCAGATGAGTCAACTCCATTAGGACTAGAGAATTGCTTAACTGCTGCAGGTGGAGGGATCAGTCGTTGGGCATGAGTTCCAGCCTTGGTTTGCTCGGTTGTTTCAGTTTTTGATGCAGGATTTAGAGTCGAACTAAAATGAGGTATAGAAGGTTCATTATTTGAAAAGGATGACTGCTGGGAGGCATTCACATATGTATTAAGTTGCTCCTCACACTTGCTACCTGTGACAACAAGATCTCAACAAGTTAGCCAACAACTAAGTTTTGATCAATAAAGTGTTTCAACTGCATGGTGCACCACAAATATGCCACACAGTAACTAGTAAGCATATTTTTGTATCTATACACGACATATACCAGAAGTTCCATTCTCAAATATCTGTAATGCCCCATTCTTCAGGCTTCCATTCATTAATCTTTCTAAAGAGTCCCCAGTTTTCTTTTTATCCAGGAAGAGGCAAAAAATCTTTAAGCTGGAAAGTAGTCTATCAATGCCACCGGTATGTCAACTTCAAAGGGCATTTTTGGATTCAATTCTGACTGTGCAGTAGAATTATTGAACGAACTAGGTGCTTGTCGACAATGTACAGGTCCTGATCCAGCTATTGAACTCCAATTTTTTACCGAGAGATCTTTGATTCTATCAGGCAGTTCAGGAAGGATACGTGAAGGTGGCGGCCATGCAGGATTTGGTGTCTGAAACAAAGAACATAAATATGTAACTGGAAACTGGCAATCAACAGACTATATTATAATATTTTTGTTCTTTATAATATAAGTTCATTGCGTCTTCTACAAATTTTTTACTTACAAAAAAATTATCGGGAGCCTCTTGTCCACTCCCAGGTTTGCTTATCCAACACCTCCAACTAGCTAAAATTGTATTAGGATATAATAGTGCCTGTAGTACACTGGGGCTGGTGTGGAACACAACCCCAGTAGAATTTTAGAAATTCCAATTACATACGACACTGAATTGGTATGTATCACATATAGCTCTTTTATTTATATTGTAACCCTACCAACGCCTAACAGAATAATAAACTCAAACCCTCGACTCTATGAACATTTTTACTAATGTAAAATTGACCAAACCACCATTTAAATTTTTTAATTTTCTTTAAATTATTATTGTTGGTAGAGGGGGCATAGAAATTAACCTAGAACCCTACACAAGGGGAAACCAAGTCATATCGGCTATAACTAAGGCCTTCACTGAGCCTCAAAACCCTGACTGCTCTCATCCAAGGGAGGGTCAAATACCAGTTGAACCTAAGCTCCTTGTTTTAATATACCAAACAATCCTCGGTAAGGAATTACATCAACAAGTAGAATTTGAAGTGGAAAGGCTGAAATTGTGGCATAATAGTTTTCCAAAATTATCATGTTCAATAAATATAAGATAATCCATACCAAAATGAAACTTTTCCTTGCACAGGTTATGCACTCAATCCCTCCGGCATCCAATAGTACAAACATATGAAATGATACAATACATCCGCAATGTATTTGCTGCGAAAGAAAATTTTATCATTAGAAGAAAAGAAAAGAGGACAAAGTCTTCACATTCAATCTCTACAATTTAATATCTAATACAGAAAAAAAAATTTGCCAAATTAGTATGAAAATAATTAAAATTTTCTGCTGACCTTCCCACAGGACTCACAACACCTCCACCCAGAAGCATTCAAATGAAAAGATTCGCAGAAGTTCCCCTCCTCAAAAACAGAACTAGAGTCAAATAGAACACGGGTCAACATCTTTAGCTGACACATTATAAATACAACAGTGATATTTCAAGATGTCATTGAATATAGTAGTACAGCATTCAGGGGTGGCATATATTCCAACAGGATAAATCTCTCCATTCCCTCTCTCTCTCTCTCTCTCTTTCAGTTTGTGTACGAGTGCAAGCTCGTGCTTGTGTTTTCTTCTCCTCTGTGGTGAATAGGGGTAGAATGGGGTAAATAGGAAGAGGAGCATGCCATGCCAAGACATAAATAAAATCTACAGCAACAAATTCCAGGCTAATGCAGAAGTTAGGAAGAGTACCATATGACTTTTTAACACAAAAGAAGATTTGTGAAGCTACCTCCTTAAACATACTTTTTTCCCATAAAATTTTCCATCACAAATATCAATCTTAAATTTTAATATTGAAAAAAAATATATCTATTAGAGATTTCTGGTAGACTTTAACATGCATTTTTATTAAAATTTATTTTTTTATATTAAAAAAATGTCTGGAAAACAATTCCTGAAAAAATTTCTCCAATTCTATTTAGACAATCAACATTAATGTTCCCACAAAATAGTTGAAAACATAGCAAAAGTTTATCACATTTCTTACTTATCAAAAAAGTAAGTTTATCTTTTCCCCACCTGTTCAAGAAATTACTACTTTAATGAATTTATTACTCCCTGCGTTCCCAATTGATTTTTTTCTTGGTCATTTTACGAAATCCTAAAATTATAAATTTATTTGATTTTTATTAATGCAATCGTTTTTAAAACTACTTAAAAATATGACTAAATACAAACTTATTATTTCAAAAAATAAAATTTTTCATATCAAAATATGATTAAATTGTAGGATTTTACAAATTAACTACGATCAAAGTCAAATGCAAGGAATAGGGGCAAGTACACATATTCTCAAACTTCAAACTTTTAACAACTAAATGCATATACCTTTCAAACTCTTCAAAATTTAATCTTGCACTTCAAACCAGAGTATACACACTAAATACAAGTTTACATAGCAACTAAATTATAAAACCAAGAAAGAGCCTGTTCGGCAACAACTTATAAGTTGTTCAAACCAACTAACTTATAAGTTGATTTTTACTGTTTGAGTTGACTTACTCTTTTGACTTGTATGTTATTTTCCACAAGTAACGAATTCTGACTTATTAAAAAATGACTTATAAATCATTTTAAAATAATGAAACTTGACCAAATATAAAGATTATTTTACGCTTATGTTTACGTCTTATTTTAACTTCTAAATTATTTTAGCCCAACACCTTCACTTATAAGTCAAAAGGTGGCAACTTTTATTTATAAAATACCACTTAATATGACTTATAAGTTATTTAAATTGTAACTTATAAGTCATTTTAAAATAAGTCATCGCCGAACAGGCGCAAGGGGAAAACACCGAATTAGTCCAGAGCAGTAGTAAAAAATAAATACGGAAGAGTGAGAAATTGATTATGCTTACGCGCATCTATCGCATAAGTCAGCGTACCCGCCGGTACGGCGGCGCCAGCCTCTCCTCGATCGCTCCAACACCTCTCTGCAGTTGGAATTGAAGCAAAGCTTGGGCGAAGACGGCGACGCCATCGAAGATGACTAAACAACCTAGAGAGAGAAAGCAGAAAGGAGCGTATCAAGTAACCGACCAGCAATTTCTCATGTCTGTAAGTTTTTCCTAATTGAAGCAACTGCTCTTATTCGGAGTTGAAAATGAACGAGGATGGAAGGACGTAAACCCTAGGACAGAGAATCGGAGAGAATGGCGGAGGTGGCCGGCGGAGGCTGATCTGTACTCATGAGAGAGGGGGTTGGGGTTTGACGTTTGCTTGCGGAGGGCTATGTGAGAGAAGACTAATAAAAATGTGCATTTTATATATATTCTATAGTAGCAATAGCTTTTCTTTTTAGTACCAAGTGAAGTACTATATATATATATATATATATATATATATATATGTGTGTGTGTGTGTGTGTGTGTGTGTGTTATGTACGTAAAGATATAAGGCTTCAAAGCCACGTACTAGATTTGAGTCGTGCGGCTCGTGCCTCATTTTTGGCGTCGTCGTCTTTCTCTCTCCTCTCACTCATCAGTCATCCTTATTAGTCATTATAAATTTAGCGATACACCTTTTAAAAATTAAGTTAATGTATTCATAAATTATTTAATTTCAAGATAAATATTTATTCAAAATATATTTGTTAGTACTCCAATGATAATAATTTATTTGAATTTCATACTCAATTTACATTGCTCAAAATTCAAAATTTATGTAATAAAAAAATTAATATTATAAATTTAAAGTGTTTATATCTATGTTTTATATTTATTTTTAGTCTGTTTCAAAATTAAATTTTTTTTATTATTTTAAAATTATAAAGTGACATATTATTATTAATTTATCGATACGTTTTCACTATCATTTTTAAATCACACCATCACAACCAAATTATTAATTATTAAAGACTATATTAAATAATATAAATTATTCTTAAATTTTTCGTTTTAAAATATATATATATATATATATATATATATATATATATATATATATATATTATATATTATTTTGGAACCGAAAGGAGTTTTAATTTTACACTATTGTTTGAATTTTAAGATTTTATACATTAATAATGATCAAAATTAAATGGGGTTCATTTGTAAGGTGGAGAAAGTACTTTACTTGTTACTTTCAAGAGTTAAATAACTTTAAATTAATTTAAGGTTTAAGGAAGGATTTAGGAGGGGAGAATGGATGAAAAGAAAAGGGTCTTCTTTTTGAAAAGAAAATTTTTCTCTTCTCATTCCTTCATTTCCTCCCACAATAAAACTCACATACATACTGGGGTAAGTCTCAAATATAACCGTTATGGGTTTATTATTTTCAATTAACCATGAAGCTTTAATTATTTTATAGAGCGAAAGTTTGTGGTTTTTTATTTTATTTTTTTATAACAAGTGAAGTTTGTGGTTGATGTAATTTTATCCTGGTTAGTGCTAATTTAGTCATATTTACACAACTGTGTTAAATGACTGAAAATATTGTTGGGACCTGATTTTGTGGTCCAAATAATTTGGTGGAATTATCGTCAGCGTCCTCAAAACAATTGATATCATCACCTATTTTGAGTTACAAATCGTGAGTACGTAAATAACTACAATTTTATTATTACAACATATAAATCGTGAGTTTAAATACGATATTGTCATCTCTAGACAATATCCACACGCAAATAAATTCTCATCATAATTATTGATACATTATTTTATAAAAATGGTGAGGACTACTAAACATGTAAGACCCTCGAATTTTATGAAATAAAAAAGTATTCAATTTTTCTTATAATTACAATTCAATAAATGGTTAAATTGATAAAAGTTAAAGTTAAGGATGATATATAAAATTTTTTTTTTCAAAAATACGCAAGTGGTTATAAAATATTCATTGTTGTTCCGAGAATATTCGTTTGGTCGTGGAATATTAAATGCAATATTATGCCTTTTGATCTGGGGCCCATAACGGAAAACGATTGGATGAAGAAAACGACAAATATAAGTTGTTTATAAATGACCAGGCGTAGTTATTCACAGATTATCTTTATTGGAATACCCGAGTGGGTAAAGTAAAATGTCTGGCGTTGTTGCTTGGAGGACACACGGTATTGCACCAATTATTGATTCTTACGTGAAGGCACTACTCAATAATTATTACGAATTATCTTGCTTCGATATTTTATTTTTGATTCAATAATTGTTGCGTTGATATTTTATTTTATTTTAATAATTGTCAACGCATATTTTTTTCCATTATCGAGCAATAATTCATATTATCTGAATAATATTATTAGATAACATTATTGGCAATGTCTAGAAAGTTACATCTAAGGAGAGGTTTGGTCACCTAATTGCGGCCAAGAAAGAAAATTCTTATTGAAAAGCCCCTTTCTCCAGAACCTACTTTGATTGTCAATAATGTGTTTCTGTAATATTATTTGTGAATAATTAATTATTGATTTATATGATGAGGAAAATATTGATTTTATGAGGATATAGATGGAAAAAAATTTTTAACGTGACAATTGTTGAAAATTAATATTTTATCTTTTCTAATAAAATAATTGAATTAAATATATTATTTTAATAATATATTAATGATGATATTTTTACGATGAATGTGGGATATATGAGTATATGTGGAGGAGTATTTTGTTACCAAAATATTTAAAGCATGTTTTATGTGTTCGGTTGGACCCCATTTCTTGGTGAAATTTGATTATAGCCTGTAAAATCGTCCGTTTATGAATTTCGGTCAATTTTTATTTGGAATTTGGAAAAACTTTCTTCTGTAAAGTTGTAGAAAATTGAATTTCCTATAAAAACACGCGAGATTCGAATTTTCTGGCAAAAAAGCTATTTATTATGAATTATTGAAGTTCCGAAGCTCCGAAATAATTGATTTTTGGAAGTTTAAAATAATTTAAATAACAAAAACGTTTTTTACATTTTGTTTCCCTCATTTAACATGTGTTAGGGGCTGAGTTCTGATGTTGAGAGCATACGTATGAAGTCTTGGAAAAAAAAATATAATATTATTATTTTAATAAATTTTACTGCTTTTGGTGTTAAGCGATTTCTATAAATAGGTCTCTTGGGTTATAATTGAAAATCACACCGCTGAAGTTTTCTCTCTCTATATTATAGAGCGTATTCTTGTGAGTATTTTGAGTATACTTTGAGTATTGCTATCTCGGTGCAAGCTCGTTCAACGTTATTCCAAATCGGAAATCTTTGCTCTTTTGAGGTAAGGGATAATAAGGATT
This sequence comes from Panax ginseng, assembly GCA_020205605.1. NCBI lineage: Eukaryota > Viridiplantae > Streptophyta > Magnoliopsida > Apiales > Araliaceae > Panax > Panax ginseng. The sequence goes on from CM035150.1 coordinate 93,738,646, forward strand.
TTAAGGGTTATTATTTCGAAATTCTTCTGAAACTTCAAAAATTCTGGAAAAATTTGAAATGATAATTTGATGAGTTTTGTTGATTGTGTCCAAAAATGGCGATTTTTGGATTTATAGATTAAGAGTTATGAATTTTACGAGGAAAAACTATTTTAAAAGAAAACCCTTATAACTCCTTGTGGTTAATTCCAAAATTGATGAAATTTTTATTGGGAGTACATCTATATAATATAAGTATATCGTGTAAATTTTAGAATTTTTGGATAAAAGTACAATTTATGATAAATGTTTAAATATTCGATGGTTTTGGCCATGTGAAAAATAGTAAATGACTTTTAAAAATTTTGAGAAAAATATATGTTCAATATAGGACTATATTCTGCTAAATTCCAGAAAAGAAATATTTTTAAAACTGATTTGGTATTTTTCATGAAAATGTTCTAGTTATGAGTAAATGAATTAAATATGTTATGTGAAGTAAGAAAATTAGAAAATATGATTTTATGGCTTGAAAATCATATATGAGGTATATGCAGATTTTTGATGAGGGGTTTGGTTATTGGTGATGAGATCTTATGAGTTTGGCATTTTAAGATGATTAAATGCATTTATTAGTAAAGTGTAAACAATTAAAATAAATTGTTTATAAGCCTAAGAAATGATTAAAATATTGTGGTAATAATAATAATATTAGATTATGAGATTATTAAGTGATTTATAATATTTTAATTAAGGTGTTATGAGATCATTGATTTATGAATCTTACTCTTGAGATTAAATCTATATGTTGGTTATATTGTTTTTATATAACATTCTTATAACCCTAATGATGATATTTTTCTTTTACTTGAGTGTAAAGATGGGTAGATTGTTGGTATGATCATGACTATAGGTTCTCTTTAGCCAGTAGTGCAAAGTTGAATTGTTGACCGGTATGATCATGACCATTGAATTTATAATTGAATATCTTTAGCTTAAGTGCAAAGGTGAATTGATCAACATATATGGTTATAATTATGGTTTATATAAATTCTGAAATGATTATGGATTTCTTTGAGATATGAATATCTTTGGCCTGTAGTGCAAAGATCAATTATTGATGAATATCTTTGGCCTGTAGTGCAAAGATGACTTGTTGTTGAATATCTTTGGCATGTAGTGCAAAGATGAACTGTTGATGAATATCTTTGGCCCGTAGTGCAAAGATGAATTTATTAGTAGGATTATGAACATAAACTGTGATTTGGTATAACCATAATCTTTGATGTTTCAGGTGATGAAAATTATCTTTGTCCTGGATGAGAAAAAGGAATTTAGAACTACAATTACGATTACGAGTTATCGTGTGATTGTGGGCGAGAATTGTTGATTGTTGTCACGAGGATAAAACATTGTTGGTGGACTTTTAACATGGAGAAGATAATAGACTTTATAGTCTATTTGACTCTTCTAATGGATTGCTTCGTTCAACTTGCTGACTATGGTTGAAAAGTTTTATCATCTACCGTATGTTCTAAATCTACGATTTATTATTGTTGAAGGCTATTGATAATTTATTTATCTTTAGTCATGATATTCTTTCTTGAGCTAGTTGTGCTTCACCCTTTTGCTTCACAATTCCTTTCGGTAATAAAAGTGTAAATTTGGGTTGAGCGAGGGAATAACAAGGGAATAGAGCGGTGGTCTATAGACGTTGAGGGTGAGGTGAATTTAACTTGGAAGGGTGTTTTGCCACTATCATATAAGATGTCTAATGACATACAACCTCGTGTCATCATAAAGGCGAGTTGTCTTTCATCCACTTCTTTGAGTATATCTACCAAAGTACTACTATATGATCTTGGAGTCTATTTGAAATTTAACTCTCAATTAGAGAGAGAGAGATAATGATATGTCAAGAAAACTCACCATTGGGAAAAAATATGATAGTAATCTTCTCATTTTTCTTTTTGGGGTCTATTAGATCAACCAAGGATAATTTTGTGGCCATATGATATCTATCATAACCTTTAAAGCGTGGCCTCCCAGTATGCGAAGGTTTCTTGAGCACTTCCCAAAGATTCTTATTTCTAAAAGCAGTTTTTTGACTATACCTTTATGTAAGGTGTCATTGTGACATACTACATGAGTTGGTATATATTTGTATCCAAACTCACAGCATATGTGTTGTTGTATTTTGCACGACAATTGTTGTAATAAAGTTGTAGTTATTTTCCGCATCATGTATTTTGACGACTCAGAATGGGTTGGATGGAATGGACCTATTTTGGGGTCGTTACAAAACAACTCTCTCTAGAACCTTCATTCCATACCCCGACTAGTACTCGCTACATTCTCGCCTCCTGAGAAGAAAAATGGAACAAAAAGGAAAAGGGTGAGCTCAACTAGCCCAGTAAAATATTATGACTAAGATAATATACAACAAATTATCGTTAGTCTTCAACAGGGAAAAATCTTATAGAATACAATAGACAACAAGTTTTAAATCAATAACTGCAGTGGAAACAATAATTCATTAGAAGAGTTAAGTAGATAATGAAATCTACTATCATCTATGAATTTAAAAGTCCATCATCGATATTTTATCCCTGTAACATCAATCAATATACATCATAAATCAAATATTCATCTTTACACTACAAAGCCAAAGATATTCACCAGATTGGTTATGTTCATCTAAACACTGCTCATCTTTTTTACTCGGCCAAAAGATATTCATCAAGAAATCATTCATCTTTGCCTACTACAGCCAAAGATATTCGATAATATCATCATTTTAGGGGTTTGAGGATGATGAAAAATATTTTAAAGAAAAACGAATCCGGTGAAGCAAAAAGAATAAATATTAAGGATTCGTACTTTAAAACAATTCTCATTCAAAATACTTCATAAATAATCGTAGTGGGGTAAAATTCAAGAATGATCAAAACATGGATACAATCAAAGCTAGTATCCGAATAGATATTTTGGACAAAAAGAAGAAATTTTATTTTTTCGGTTGAATAGTCAAGTATTCATGAATATTGCCGGTATCGTGAATAAGTAACTCACGATACCAAAAGATAGAAATTTCATAAAAAACATCATCATCGCACTTACGTGAATAAGACTAAATGAATAGTAACTCATGAATAGTAACTCATGAATAGTAGGCTCATGAATAAGAACTCAAACATGAAAAAGTTCCAAATTTGATAAAAGTTTCAACCAATATTTCAAAGATAATGATATTGAAGAAATAATATCATTTGAGAAGAAAATAACATCCCTTACCTCGAAAGACAAGTGCTTAGTTGAAACACCTGGATATAGGTTATGACTTGAACTTGCACCGTATAGCAATACTCAAAGTATACTCAAAATACTCACAAGAATACGCTCGATAATATAGAGAAAACTTTAGTTTACGGTGTGATTTTCAATTCTAACCTAAGCACCCTATTTATAGGAAATGCTTAGAACACCAAAGTAGAAAATTTAATAAATTAATATTTTTTTATTTTTTCTACATCTTCCTACGTATCAAGCATCTGAATTCAACAACTTGGTATGTGTTAAAGATGCCCACCAAACACAAAAAACGTTTTTCTTATTTTAAAAATTTTAAACTTCCAAAAATCAATTATTTCGGAGCTTCAGAACTTCAATAATTCATAATAAATAGCCCTTTTATCAGAAAATTTGAATCTCGCGAGTTTTTATAAGAAATTCAATTCTCTACTGCGGAAGAAAGTTTTCCAAATTCAAATAAAATTGATCAAATCCATAAGCAGGCGATTTTACGTTATAATCAAATTTCTCAATAATAATTGTGTCCACCAACACACAAAATATGTGTTAAACATTTAATACCACAAAATACTCTTTCTTCCTCATATACTCACATATCCCACATTCATTATAAAATATCACCGTTAATATATTCCTATCCAAGATCTTGGATGTACTCACTCGTACGTTAAGTCTTCTATTTATCTCGTCCGGCTCTAACTCAATGACGTGATTCGAATCGTCCACATATTTACGTAAAATTGATCGTGAAAAAGATTATGAACACGCGTCATACTTGGCGATAAAACGAGTTTATAGGCCACGGTTCTATTCGATCGAGCATTTCAAATGGATTAATAAATCGAAGGTTTGAGCTTTCCTCACTTTCACCGATTCTCGCTTTTGAAATAACAACTTCTTGCGCCTCCTTCTTCAAATTCATCGAGCCTTGCAAGTGTAGCTTGAAACGACTTTTAACTTTATCGATTAAAGTCGATTATACTCAGATATCATCACGGGTACCTAGAGTTTTCATCTCCATCACTATTATTTGTAAATTATACGAAATGAGTCTTTGACAATATCGTACTCGTACTCGTATACGATCTTCTACTCAACACGTCAGCTACCACGTTCACTTTTCCAAGACGGTATGGTCAGAACATGTGCCGAAATGAGTCTCTTCTTGTGTTCTTCGATGCTCTTCCCACATTCCTTGCTCCATTCGAATTTTGTATCTCTACGAGTCATCTGAGTTAATGGAGTAGCGATTTGAGAAAATCTTTCCACGAATCTTCGAGAATAACCAACTAAGCCTAGAAAGTTACGTATTTTGATTGCTGACTTAGGTTGCTCTCAATTGTGACTCACATCCCAATCTTGGATAGTACGTAACAATGACACCTATCAGTTTACTACCGCACGAATATGGCGTCCCCTACGGAGAGTCTGGCTTTGGTGCATTCCACAAAGGAAGTCACCAGATAAAGGCTCGGGTACTAACTCTTGTACTTGGGTTTTTAACTCCTGAAGTTCAATAGGAGCCATTCGATATGAGATTTTAGAAATGGGTTTTGTACCGGGTTCAAAATGATACAAAATTCAATATCATGCTCTTGAAGTAGGCTAGGAAATTCTTCAGGAAATACGTCAGGAAATTTACTAACAACAAAAATATCGTTCAAATCTGACATATTTTTGTTCAAGTCCATTACATGGCTAAGAAAGCTTGACATTCGTTTTTCAATAAACAAATGGCTTTATAATTTAATATGAAAGAGTTTGACTTCAATGGTTTGGTTGCTTGAATTCGAATAACAAGTTGTTTAGGAATATAAAAACTAACAACCTTACGAAAATAATCAATTTTGGCATGATGAGTAGTTAACCAATCAATCCCTAAAATCACTTAATATCCCTATATACTAACCAACTAACAAATAAGCTTAGGTAGGACACACTAGCGAAGGATTTACTCGTCTCTCCCCTCCTAGTTCTATTCCCCGATCTCCGTCAGAGATCATATCCCTAAGCTCTGATACCAACTGTGACGCCCCCAAAATAGGTCCATTCCATCCAACCCATTCTGAGTCGCCAAATACATGGTACAGAAATAACTCCAACTTTATTAATACATTTGTCGTGCAAAATACGACAACATATATCTTGTGTGAGTTTAAATACAATTATTGTCTTCTAGATAATATACATACCCAAATAAATCCTCATCACAATTATTTATACATTATTTTACAAAAATGGTGAGGATTACTAAACAACTCTCTCTATAACCATCATTCCATACCCCAACTCGTACTCGCTACATTCTCGCCTCATGAGAAGAAAAATGGAACAAAAAGGAAAAGGGTGAGCTCAACTAGCCCAGTAAAGAATATTATGACTAAGATAATATACAACAAATTATCGTTAGTCTCCAACAGGGAAAAATCTAATAGAATACAATAGACAACCAGTTTTAAATCAATCTTCGCAGCGAAAATAATAATTCATTAGAAGAGTTAAGTAGAGAATACAAACTACTATTTTCTATATATGAATTTAAAAGTTCATCGTCGATATTTTATCCCTGTAACATCAATCAATATATATCGGAATCAAATATTCATCTTTGCACTACAGCCAAAGATATTCATCGATTAATCATGTTCATCTAAACACTGCTCATCTTTGCACTACGGGCCAAAGATATTAATCGATCGATAAATTTTCATCTCAACACCGCTCATCTTTGACTCAAGCCAAAAGATATTCATCAAGAAATCATTCATCTTTGCGACTTCTGAGCCAAAGATATTCGAGAATATCATCATTTAGGACCGAGGATGATGAAAAATATTTTAAAAAAACGAATCCAAAGAAAACAAAAGAACAAATATTAAGGATTCAGTATTTTAAACAATCCAAGTTCAAAAATACTTCATAAGTAATCAAAGTGGAGTAAAATTCAAGAATGATCAAAACATGGATACAATCAAAAGCTAGTATCCATAATAGATATTTTGGACAAAAAAAAATTTCATTTTTCTCGTGAATAATGTCGTATTCGTGAATAATAGTAACTCACACACAAAAGATAGAAATTTCACAAAAAAACATCTTCACGCTTTCGTGAATAAAGACTTTAATGAATAATCCTCGTGAATAAGTAACTCATGAATAGTAGTTCATGAATAGTAACCTTAGAAGCATGAAAAAGTTCCAAATTTGATAAAAAAATTCAACCAATATTTCGGCATAATGATATTGAAGAAATAATATCATTTGAGAAAAAAAATAACATCCTTTACCTCGAAAAGACAAAGACTTCTAAAGTTGAAACACTTTGGATATAGGTTATGACTTGAACTTGCAATTAGTATAGCAATACTCAAAGTATACTCAAAATACTCACAAAATACGCTCGATAATATAGAGAGAGAAAACTTCAGCTTACGGTGTGATTTTCAATTCTAACCCAAGAATGACTTTATTTATAGAAAATGCTTAGAACACCAAAGTAGAAAATTAAATAAATTAATATTATTTATTTTTTTCTACATCTTCCTACGCATCAAGCATCTGAATTCAGCAACTTGGCATGTGTTAAAGATGCCCACCAAACTTCCAAAAATCAATTATTTCGGAGCTTCGGAACTTCAATAATTCATAATAATTAGCTCTTTTATCAGAAAAATTCGAAACTCGCGTCTTTCCATAGGAAATTCCATTATCTACAACTTTGAAGGAGGAAGTTTTTCCAAATTCCAAACATAAATTGACAGAAATCCACAAACGGACGATTTAACAAGCTATAATCAAATTTCAGTCAAGAAATGGGTCTACCGACACAAAATCTGTTTTTAATATTTATTGCAACAAAAATACTCTTTTTCCTCGCATACTCATATATCCCACATTCATTGTAAAAATATCACCATTATTATATTATTAAAATATAATAATATATTTAAATGAATTATTTTATCAGAAAAAGATAAAATTTTAATTTTCAACAATTGTCACTTTAAAAATTTTCTCCATCTATATCCACATACAATCAATATTTTCCTCATTATATAAATCAATAATTAATTATTCATAAATAATATTACAGAATCACAAATCTTCTTGTAACTAGGCCATTCCTGCGGGAAAGAGGGGGCTTTCCAATAAAGATTTCTCTTCTTGGCGCACAATTAGGTGACCAAACCTCTCCTTGAAGCGTAACTTTCTAGACATTGCCAATAATGTTTTCTAATAATATTATTCAGATAATATGAATTATTGCTTTGATAATGGAAAATACCGTGTAATGACAATTTATTAAACAACAAAGAATATATAAAATATCAATCGCAAAGAATTATTGAATCAATAAAATAAAATACTAAATAAAGAATTCTCGTAACAATTATTGAGTAGTGCCTTCTTACGTAAGAATCAATAATTGGTGCAATACTGCATGTCTTCTTTTGTCAACAACGCGTATTAGTGTGTTTTAACCAACGGGTATTCCAACAATGATAATTCGGTAACAACTACGCCTGCTATTTATAAACAACTTATATTTGTCATTTTCTTCATCCAATCGCTTTCCAGTTATGGGGCCCATAAAAGATCGCGTAAATGCGAATATTCCCACAAAGATGCGAATATTCCACGACCAAACGAATATTCCCAAATGATAATGAATATTTTATAACCACTTTAACTTTATTCGACATATTTACATATTTTACCTATAACTATCCACATTAATCAAATCAACCCTTACTATATCAAAATAATAAATAGAAGAAATTTTAATTTCATTAATAAAAATTTGGGGTCTTACAGTCGTGATACTAAAGAATATCCTTGGCCGTAGTGCAGGGGTGATTCGATGATTTGAAATATTTATTAAGTCGAGTCTCAAATGATAATGATGATGAAAAACCTTTTAAATCATAAAAGATAGTTGATTTTATTTTCTACTTGACTCTTTTAATGGATTGCTTGTTCACCGCAGCTTAAACTTGATGTCTATTATATTTTATCAGTTTAACATTGTTGGAGACTAATGATAATTCATTCTGCATTATCTTAGTCATAATATTTCTTCTTTGGCTAGTTGAGCTCACCTTTTCTTTCAATCATTATCTTCAAGAAATGAGAATATAAATTTGGGACGAGTCGGGAAGCGGAGTGATGGTCCAAAGGATAGCATTAGTAGTCCTCACTATTCGTGAAATAGTGTGATAATAATTGTAATGAGGACTCCTTTTGAGTTTGTATAATCTCTAGTAGATAATATTTGTATTCAAACTCATAGCTTTATGTTTTGTCGTATTGTACACAGCGATTTGTATTAATAAGTTGTATTTGAATTACGTACCATGTATCGGCGACCCAAGATGGGTGATGTATACCTAATTTTGGGGGCGTAATAAATTGTATCAAAGCTTGGGGATATGATCCTGGCTAAGATGTGAGACTAGAACTAGGAGGGAGAGACGAAATTCCTTGCTAGTATGACCTACTTAAATTTATTTTGTATTTAAATTGGTTGGTCAAAGTTTAGAGATATTATGTTACATGTCAATTAGCCTTTGTTTTATGGCGATTCTGAAAATGACATCCGAAAATGTTGAGAATAAGAATGGAGCACAAGAGACCATTGAGTCTCCACATATCAATAATCGAGAAAATGTGCATCGAGAAGCGACAATCCTCACGCAAAAACAACAACACCGACCAAATCTTTGAATGATGGATTGTTCGAGGCTTTATGTAATTCATGCAATGTTAGAAGCGAGAAATGGCTCTCATCCAAAATGTAGGTGGAAACACTGAAAACTCTCGGTGGTCACCGCTAAATGATTCGGAGCTGGGACCACAAGAGTTTAAGGAGAAGCCAAAACCACTTATGGCGAGAAGCATGAATAAAGCGAGATCACCAAGATATTTAATGTCTTGGGATGCTCCGAGGAGCAAAAGTTCCTTTCTTAGCTTTTATGTTGCGCGGAGAAAGATTCATGGTGGGAATCGGTAAAACGTACTCAACCTGCCGTGTTAAAGATGTATTGGGAGAAGTTCCAAGAGTTGTTCAACGACAAATACTTTCCTGAAAGTATTCATCACATGAAGGAGGTGTAGTTTATCAAATTGGAGCAAAACAATATGACCGTGTCGCAATACGAGGCAAAATTTGCGGAGTTATCCCGGTTTGCGTCCCACTTGGTGGATAATGAAGAGAGAATGACGCGAATGTTTTTAAGAGGTTTGAAGCCAGAAATACGTCAACATCTTATTTCTCATAAACTGTGTTTGTATTCAGATGTTGTAAATAGGGCTCGATTGGTGGAAGCGATAACGAGTCAACGCAACCAAAAGAGAAAGCGTACGGCAAGAAATGATAATACCGAAGTGAGAAGCGATCATCGAAGCGGTGACAACAAGCATGGAGGAATCAACAAGCCAGAAATGGTAACCACTTCGGTGGTAATCAGGGCTAAAACAATAAGAATGGACATTTCAAGAAGAGGAGATTCAACAATGATGGAAAGACGTCAGCACCAACACCCATTGTTAAGGAAGAAGAAAGACCACCTATCATATTCTTCAAATGCGGAGGAGGACACATCGGTCAAATTGCGCGATGTCAGTCAAAAGCATGTTATAATTGTGGAAGAAAATGTCACTTAGCTTTCGATTTTGTCGTTCACCAGAAGACAAATTCAATTAGGATGGAGGCACCAAAGGTCATCCCGAAAAGTCAAAGCCAGGTAGTCTGAGGAGAGAGTTTTTTGTGACCTCCCAGAGAGCAAGGAACCCGAATGAGGTCATCACGGGTAAGTTTATCATAAACTCTAGCGAAGTCTATACTCTATTTGATACCGGTTCTACCCATTATTTTATTTCTTCTACTTGCGTTCAACGATTAAATTTGACTCCGGAGAAATTAGACTTTGCTTATTTGTGGAAACTCCGTTGGGAGAAACCTTCATTACATCCATGGTTTATAAGTCTTGTTTGGTTCAAGTTGGTACCCACACATTACATGTCGATCTTATTGCATTAAAAATACTTGCATTTGATGTATTCTAGGGATTGATTGGTTAATTACTCATAATGCAAAAATTGATTATTTTCGTAAGGTTGTTAGCTTTCATATTCCTAATCGACCTATTATGAGAATTCAAGCAACCAAACCATTAAAATCAATCATCGCTCATCTCAAGCCATAAAGCTATTCGTTTATTAAAAAGCGGATGTCAAGCTTTCTTAGCTCATATCACGAATCTAAACAAAAATACGTCGGTTTTGAATAATATTTCTATTGTTAATGAATTTCCGACGTATTCCACGAAGAACTTCCCTTTACCCAGGCGTGAAATTAAATTTTGTATCGACCTTGAACCCGTACAAAACCCATTTCAAAGCCCCATATCGAATGGCTCTATTGAACTTCGAGTTAAAGACTCAATGGCAAGAATTGTTAGACATTGGCTTTATTCGTCCTAATACTTCTCCTTGGGGTGCTCATATTACATTCGTGAAGAAGAAAGATGGGAGTATCGACTTTGTATTGATTATCGAGTTGAATCATGTCACCGTCCAAAATAAAATTCCATTGCCACGTATTGATGACTGTTTGACCCGGTTGCAAGGAGCCAAATTCTTTTCAAAGATTGATCTTCATTCCGGATATCACCAATTGAAGATTAGAACCGATGATATTCCAAAGATGGCTTTCAGAACTCGGTACGGGCATTATGAATTCCTAGTCATGTCCTTTGGATTGACTAATGCTCTTGCTGCCTTCATGGATATGATGAACCGAGTATTCAAGGAATATTTGGATCATTTTGTGGTCGTCTTTATTGATGACATCCTCATATATTCCAAAAGCCGTGAAGATCATGAGGAACACTTGAGGCTGATACTCCAAAAGCTTCGTGAATACAAGCTTTATGCCAAGTTGAAGAAATCACGAGTTCGGCTTGAGGAAGTAGCATTCCTTGGGCACGCGGTATCATCAGTCATGGAATATCTGTTGACCCCAAAGAAAGATTGAAGCTATTCAAAGCCGGGAGCAACCTAAATCGATGGATCGAAGTCACGTAGTTTTCTCGAACTTAAATTTGGTTATTATCGGAGATTCGTAGAAGGGTTTTCTCGAATCGCTACTCTACTAACTCAGCTGACTCGGAAAGATACAAAGTTCGGTTGGAGCGAGGAATGTGAGAAGAGTTTTCAATAACTCAAGAGGAGACTCATTTCAGCACCTGTTCTAACAATACCATCTGGTTCGGAGGGATTTATCATCTGCAGTGATGCTTCGGGCAAAGGGTTAGGATGTGTTCTCATGCAACATGGGAAAGTCATAGCTTATGCCTCACGACAACTCAAAGAATATGAGAGGAATTATCCTACTCATGACCTAGAGTTAGCAGTTGTTGTCTTCGCACTTAAAATTTGGAGGCATTACTTGTATGGGGAGAAAGTGGAGATCTTTACGGATCATAAAAACCTCAAATATTTCTTCACTCAAAAGGAACTCAATATGTGACAACGACGTTGGCTTGAACTGTTGAAAGATTATGATCATACCATCCAATACCATCCTGTAAAAGTGAACGTGGTAGGCGGCGCGTTGAGTAGAAGATCATATCTTGGTGCAGTGAAGTGCATATTGTCAACGCATGAGCCCATTTTGTATGACTTGCAAAGGATGGAGATAGAGATAAAGACTCGAGGGACCCACGTGATGATGGCAAATATCTGAGTAGAATCCCGACTTTAATTGATAAAATTAAAGTTGCTCAAAATTCTGAATCCGAAATGATCGTATGAGGAAGAAAGTCTGAAAGGTGCGATCTGGGAAGCAAGAATCGATGAAGAAGGAATACTTTGAGTCAACTCCAGACTTTCTGTTCCTAACGACCCTAATTTAAAGTATAAAATCATGATGGAAAGCGCACAACACACCGTTTGCGAATCCATCTCAGGAGTACCAAAATGTATCATGATCTTGACATACATTTTGGTGGGGCAATATGATGAGAGAGAGAGATAGCATTTATTTATCTCAAGGTGTCTAACGTGTCAACGAGTCGGCGCGAGACATTAAGTACCAAAAGGTTCATTGCAACCACTTGAAATTCCAGAATGGAAGTGGGAACACATTACCGTGGATTTCAATTCTTGGTCTTCCCAAGGTTTCTCAAGGCATAGATGCGATTTGGCTCATTGTTGATAGATTGACCAAGTCTGCTCATTTCTTCTGGAATCGAGAGACTTATACACTTGAACGTCTTGCTCAGTATATACATAAACGAGATTGTAAGATCGCATGGTATGCCAATATCCATAGTTTCCGATCGAGACCCAAGATTCACTTCACGATTTTGGATTAGTTTGCGAAAAGCTATGGGCACGCATTTCTGATTTAGCTCGACATATCATCCTCGGATGGACTGGACGATCGGAGAGGACTATTCAAACTCTTGAAGATCTATTAAGACTCTGTGTCCTTGATTTCAAGGAAGTTGGGACAAGTTCTTACCATTGGTGGAGTTTTCTTACAACAACAGATTATCGTCAACAATATTGGCATAGCTCCATTCGAGCGTTGTATGGAATAAAGTGTCGTTTCTCGGTATGTTGGGATGAGGTGGGTGAAGCAATGTTGTTGGGACCAGAGTTGAATACGTATGACTACGAGAAAAGATTCAAACAATCCGACAACTTATAAAAACCTCACAAGATCGACAAAAGAGTTATGTTTATCTTTATCGAAAGGGCGTGGAATTCGATATAGGAGATCATGTGTTGTTACGTGTTGCTCCATGGAAAGGGGTTACGAGATTTGAAAAGAGAGGAAAGCTCAATCCTCGATTTATCGGCCCATATTTAATCCTTGATCGAGTAGGAATCGTGTGGCTATGACTCGCTTCTACCGCCAAGTATGTCTCGTGTTCATAACGCTTTTCACATATCCATATTACGTAAATATGTAAAAGACCCGAACCACATTATTGAATTAGAACAGATTTAAAATAGCGGAAGATTTGGCGTATGAAGAGGTTCTGTTCAAATCTTGATAAGAAGAACATATTCTACGCACCAGAGGTTATACCTCAAGTCAAAGTTTTGTGGAGAAACCACGATGTTGAGGAAATGACTTGGGAGTTAGAATCTGAAATGAAATCAAGGTATCCTTACCTCTTGACATACCGTGTCGTACCACTAATTTGAGGGCGAAATTTCATAAGAAGGAGATTGTAAAACCCCAACTTTTTGAATAAAGATGAATTTTCTATAAATATTATTTTTGAATATTATGGAGTGAAATTGATATAATAGTTGTGGGTAATATTTATAAATTTTGCAAAATCATGAGTTGTTATATAATATTCGATTGGTGGGGAATATTCGTTTTAACGAGGAATATTAGTATAACGGCACAATCATCATTGTGGACCCATAGCGGAATTATTGTCGGATTGAGAAAACGACAAAAATATTTTATGAAAATAACGGGGAAGTTTTACTGTTAAGCTGTTGAAACACCCGGTGTTAAAAAAATAAGATGTCTGGCGTGGTTGCATAGTAGCACTTAATATTAATTATTGATGCTTAAGTGATAAGTCACTCGGTTTTTGTTGGTATTATTAATGTAATAATACAAAAAATCTTTTATATAAAAAGCGAAATACTTTTATAAAGTTATTACATAAATAGAATATATTATATTCTATTATGCATAGTGTTGTTGATAGTGTTTTGTTATAGTAAAATCTTTTTATATAAAACATAATACTTTTATAAAGCTATCTTTTTATTAGACAATAATTAGATTATATTATATTTTATTATCGTAGTATTTGCATAATGTACTGCATAGTGTTTGCATAGTAAAATCTTTTATAAAGTTATTAGTTTTATTAGATTATAAATAGAATATATTATATTTTATTTTCTTTAAATATGAATAGTCAGATTAATGTAAATCAATCTCGAATAGTTCATGAGTTAGTTACTATGCATTCCATTTTTCTATAAATAGAAGCTCATTCATTCATTATTTTCTTACGAATTCAATTGAAACTCTGTAGAGATAAACTATAGAGAGAAATAAGAAAGTATTCTGCTACTTCACTTCTTATATATCCAATCTTTCTTCTTAAGGTAGGGAATATTATTTGTTGTACTTTCGTAAGGTGTTATTCTTTCTTATTCATGAAGAAAATTGTTGTTATTCCATTTCTTATTATTACATTGGAATAACTTTGTATCTGTGATCTACCTATACTTGGTGACATTCTTCTATTATTACATTGGAACATCATGTCATGTATTTTACACCTAACTGGTTCCGTCTTTATTATTATTCTGTTGGAACATCACATGCATGTGTGTTTTACATCGGACTGGTTCCGTCTTATTATTATTACATTGGAACATCATATACGTGTGTTTTACAGGACTGGTTAAAATCTTTATTATTATTCTCGTTGGAACATCCTCATGTCGGTGCAACTTTTGCACGACTTCGGTTCCGTTATTATTATTACTGTTGGAATAACTTTTATCATCAAAATCTGCATGTCATGATGATTTCTTTTGTTATTCCATTCTTTATTAAACTCGGTTGGTTAAAATTTTGACTTTTATACTCCATGAAATTAGTAGAATATCCTAGATATTTAAGCTTCATCCATATCTTTTATGGAAATATTCTTCGATCATTCTTGAATTTTACTCTACAAAAACAGTGTCATGTTGACAATTTGGGCGTTAATAATTCTGGATAAAATAATTCTTGAACTTGTTTTATTGAATTCTTATATCATTGTCATCATCCTCATGTTTATATTTTGTTGAAAGTCATCTGTGACACAGAGTGCATAGATGGATTTGGTATGATTATGACCGAGGGGATTATTCGATTGTAATCATGGCCGTAATGTTACAAATGATGTGGTAAAAGTTCTCATTGGCCCGTAGTGCATTGATGGACAGTTGTTGGCATGATCATGACCATTAATGAATACACAAATATTCTTGGCCCGTAGTGCATGGATAATTATGATCGTGATACTAAAGAATATCATTGGCCGTAGTGCAGGGGTGATTCGATGATGTGGAATATTTATTAAGCTGAGTCTCAGCGATAACAGTGATGAAAAACCTTTTAAATCATAAAAGATAGTAGATTTTATTTTCTACTTGACTCTTTTAATGGATTGCTTGTTCATTGAGTTAAACTTGATGTCTATTATATTTTATCGGTTTAACATTGTTGGAGACTAATGATAATTTATTACGCATTATCTTAGTCATAATATTTCTTCTTGGGCTAGTTGAGCTCACCCTTTCTTTCACTTTATTCTCTTGAGAAATGAGAATATAGTTGGGACGAGTCGGAAGCGGAGTGATGGTCCAAAGGATAGCATTAGTAGTCCTCACTATTATGTGAAATAGTGTGATAATAATTGTAATGAGGACTCCTTTTGAGTTTGTATAATCTCTAGTTGATAATATTTGTATTCAAACTCACAGTTTATATTTTGTCGTTATTGTACACGACAGTTGTATTAGAAAGTTGTATTTGAATTTTGTACCATGTATCTGACGACCCAAGATGGGTGATGTATACCTAATTTTTGGGACGTCACAAGTCAAGTATAATTTTGCTTAGATTTTACTCATTTTTTTATTTGAATTATTTTTTGTGATTATATTTGGATCATATTATTAATAAATCCGAATCTTGTTAACATTTTTTTTTGAATCGATCCCGAACTATTTGGTTGGATTTACAATTTTAGTGCTGAAGTGTTCATTATAAATTTATTAGAAGAAAGTTTTATACTTTACATCAAACTCATATACATGTGTTATTTATTGCAATGTTTGGGAACATTTTAACTATGAAATCAAACAGGTTGGGCAGTTTGGATCTTTATTAAATTAAAAACAATATTATTTTTAACACATCTTGAAGTTCATATGTTTGTGATAAAATATTATTCCAAATTATGATATATATGTAATATAAATTAAAATATTGACAGAATATACCCGAGTGATATTAAAATCATAACACGTCATTAAAATAAGAACAATAATATCTAATATAAATATTTCACTAATAAAATATTATAATTTTAATACCCTTGTATATACACTAACAAATCGATGTATAAAACTTTAATTCTTTATATATATATATATATATATATATATATATATATATATATATATATACTTTAAACCAATTAAGGTAGTGACAAATATTGTTTGATGACTTGAATGCAGGGCGAGCCATGTAGAAATTTGGGTTGAAATTTGTGGCAATTTTTTTTTTTTTTTTTACTTATATATCTTAGCCCACCCCAAGTAATCTCAAAAAAAGGCACTGTACTACTGAGCAAGGAAGCAAGACTGCAGAGTACTACTAGAGGCATGGAGCGATTCATGAACAATCTAGGGCACTTTTGCACATCTAGGGCTAAGTTGAAGAACAAAATTCAACTTCAGGTAATTTAGATTTTGGACTGTATGAACAGAATGCAACTACTTGTATAGAATAGTGTTTCATTGCATGTCAAGTATGCTCAATAATAGAGATTTCCATGTTATTGAGTTATGTGATAATCAAAAGAATTGCTTGAATATTCATGTTTCATTAATGTTTTGGACTGCTATTGTTTGATATATAGCTAGAGGAGTTTAGGCTGGGCTGAGGAGACATAAGGATGGTGATATGGGTTTATGATGTAAACCAACGACTGTGAAATTGGTAACCTAAAACTGTGCCTACCAACTGTTTGATAAAAGTTCTAAAAGAACTATTTTGGCTAAAAACTGAATATCAGAACAAAGTAAAGCATGGGCTTGATTTATTTAACATATGTGATAACAATTAAAGTGTTTTAGCATGTTAAACTTAAACAAAGTGCATTTTTTAGGCTAAAGCTAATAGATGAGTTTTTAATATGTTAAAACAAATTATGGAAGTCTTTGTTTTGGGCAGTGTATTAGGACTGAAATAGAGGAGTTATATATGCTCAAAGTTAGGTGTAAACTAACTAGAGTTAGGTATAAACTAACCTTTGAATCAAAGTTTAATCAAAGTTTAAAACAAAGAGAGAAGTATAATTTTTGGAAATCAAGCACTAAGCTGCTGCCTCGGCAGTAGCAGTGATTGACATTGAGAGAAGGTTGGAGGGTTTCTCTTGAGTTTATATTTAGCAGTTGGGCCCTCAAGTTTGCCCAGCTAATACGACTATACTAAACATGTATATATCAGTTGGGTGATATCCAGAACATAGTAAGTATAAACTAAAAATGTGGGGATTAAAGTGTAGCAAGGTAAGGGGCCAAAAGTAAGAGTTGCTACCCACTGACAGCTGCTAGATCCAATATCATATAATTGTTTTCTGTTTGTATCCTTGATTCAGTTGATTGATAGTTCCTATTATGATTTCCGTGTACCGTGTGTGCGCATGGTGGATATGTTTGTCAATCAATAGTCTTAATGTGCGCCTTCCTTCATCTACTATGTATAATTTTGAATTTGTGATTAATCTTGGTAGGACAATTTTTTATAGATATAATTGATACTTAGTAGCTCAGTAGAAAATTAATTCCTGACTCCGCACTTCCTTCAATGACAATAACTAAATTCAAACTAGCTAAATTTTATTATACTTATTGCATGTGAACAAACAATGCATGCTGCCAAAGAATATTTCTACCTACCTGATTAATCTCTTTAACTACCATGGAGTCGTGCATGGTTTTGTTTATTTTTGCATGAAAACACTTTTCATTAGATGACCGTAGTTCTGTTGTCTTTTTTTATTTATTTTAATTTATACGATAAATCAAGCCTCAATTCCAACTATATATATGTATACTCCAACCATGCGCATCCAGGGAGAATAGGTAAATTATTCCTTTATATATATATATGTAATTGAATACATATTTTAACTCTTTAAAGTGTTATTTTATAAAATTCTAAAACATTAATATATGAATTTTGCGTAAATTTTGAAAACAAAATAATATAGTAATTGATGCTCCTTCATTCACGTTTGATTTTGGACCTAATTAATTTTCAAAATCTTAAAATTTTATTCAAGTGTATATACGTGGAGTGAATTTATTTTGATTTTCAAACTAATAATTTTGTACTTAAAACTACTTTTTAAGTAGTTTAAAATATTAACTACTACGTTAATCACAAAATTAAATAAATTTGCACTAATATTGAAATCTATAATTTTGTAAATTGCAAGTGAAAAAAAATTAAATAATACTCTTTTTGTGAAATGGATGGAGTAGTACTTTTTATAATTAGTTACTTTAAAGTAATCATATTTGCTTGTACTAAAATTAGATAAATTTATATTAATTTTAAATTTTAAGATTTTCTCAAATTTATTTTAAAAATGCAAAATGTATTTAATTTTAAAACAGAGGGATCCATGTACATCAGCCAAATCAATAAACAAAATCACTTGTTTATGCCATACTTAATGAAGTTATAAAACGCATCAAAACGAACCAGAAGAAGCTAACTGGTCGGATTAGACCCTTGACTTTATTCTTCTTCTTTTTTTTTTTTATCTCAAAGACTGTTTCAAAAATATTTATTTTAAATACAAAAAAGTATTATAACTAAGCATTATATAAAGGAAAATGATAATTATGAACTCTCATTAACACTAATCTGGAATAATTTATTTTAAATGACTTATAAGTTAGAATATAAATTAATTTATAAGTTGTTTAAGTTGTGATTTATAAGTAAAAATGTTTGACATTAATTTAATTTAAAAATTAAAAATTAAATTAAAATAAATTATGAGGATGTTAAACTCATAAACTCGGATGGAGTACGACTGTACGAGTCTAATTAGACTCGGGTGTGATTACCAAGGTTAACCGGAAAGATTAAAGTAATTTTCAAGTTAACTCCGTGTGTGAATATTGAATACGAAGATGACAACAATCAATACACCAACAGACATACATTTGACTCATAGTCAACATTCAACGTATATGTCGGAATATCGGACTGTCGGACCATTTTTATATGTGCGTTGCTACATATTGTGACGCTAAATACGGGATAAGAGATTTAGCAAAAAAAAAAAAAATACGGGATAAGAGAGAGAATTAATAATGAACTCATATTAAATTATTTTATTTTAATATTTTACGTCAATCACAATTTAATTATTTTATAAAAAAAATTGACATATCATTTTATTTGTCCAATATACTCTTTTTGTTTTTTAAATTGACGTTTTAAGAAAAAAAATACAAAAACTAAGAAATATAATTTGAAAGACCCCAACTTTTTGAATAAAAATAAATTTTCTATAATTATCATTTTTTGAATATTATGGAATGAATTTAATATAATGTTATAGTTGTGGGTAATATTTATAAATTTTACAAAAATGCAAGTTGTCATATAATATTCGATTGATGGGGAATATTCGTTTTAAGCGAGAAAATATTAAATGCGATGACACAATCATTAGTGGACCCTTACAACGAAATTATTGTCCGGATGAAAAACGACAAAAATACTTTATGAAAATAACGGCGGAAGTTTTACCATTAATCTTGTTGAACTACTTTAGTAAAAAATACGATGTCTGGCATGGTTTGTAAGTAGTAGTACACTTGAGTATTGATGCTTATGTGATAAGTCACTCGGTTTTATTTTATTGGTATTATTAATGTAATAATCTGAAAAATCTTTTATATAAAATGAATACTTTTATAAAGTTATTCATAAATAGAATATATTATATTCTATTATGCATAGTGTCTGCATAGTATTTTGCATAATAAAATCTTTTTATATAAAAAATGTAATACTTTTATAAAGTTATACATTTTATTAGACAATAATTAGAATATATTATATTTTATTATGCATAGTGTTTGCATAGTAAAATCTTTTATAAAGTTATTCGTTTTATTAGATTATAAATATAATATATTATATTTTATTTAAAAGATTTTTCTTTAAATATGGACCGGTCAGTTAAAGTAAATCAATCTAGACTGCTCATGGATTAGTTCTTATGCATTCTATTTTCCTATAAATAGAAGCTCATTCCTTCATTATTTTCTTACGAATTCACTGAACTCTAGAGAGAGAAACTATAGAGAGATATTATATGTGACGCCCCCAAAATATGTCCATTCCACCCAACCCATTCTGAGTCGCCAAATACATGATACAGAAATAACTACAACTTCAATAATACAAATGTCGTGT
The DNA here is from genome assembly GCA_020205605.1 of Panax ginseng. NCBI lineage: Eukaryota > Viridiplantae > Streptophyta > Magnoliopsida > Apiales > Araliaceae > Panax > Panax ginseng. Next base: position 93,759,212 of record CM035150.1, read on the forward strand.
GAAATACGACAATACATAATGTGAGTTTAAATACGAGATATTGTCGCCTGCAGACAATATCCACACGCAAATAAATCCCCATCATCATTATTGATACATTATTTTACAAAATGGTGAGGACTACTAAACAACTCTCTCTGAGAACCTTCATTCCATACCCCGACTCGATCCTCGCATATGTTCTCACCTCCCGAGAAGAAAATAGAACAACAAGGAGGAAAGGTGAGAGCTCAACTAGCCCAGGTAAAGAATATTATGACTAAGATAATATACAACAAATTATCGTTAGTCTTGACGGAAAAAATCTAATAGAATACAATAGACAACAAATTTTAGATCAACAAATGCAATGAAGCAATGAATCCATTAGAAGAGTCACGTAGAAAAGAATTCTATTGTCTTCAAGGTTTAAAAGTCCATCATCAATATTTTATCCTTGTAACAACAATCAATATTCATCTTTGCTACAGGCCAAAGATATTCATTTAAATCACCAGGTTGGTCATGTTCATCTCAACACTGTTCATCTTTTTACAGGTGCCAAAGATATTCATCGATTAATCGTTCATCTTTGCACTCTGAGCCAAAGATATTCATCAAGTATCACCATTAAGGACCGAGGATGATGAAAATATTTTTAGAAACGAATCCAGTGAGATAGAAGGACAAATATTAGGGATTAAATACAACGGTTTATCCAAGATCGATAATACTTCATAATAAAACGATTTTGAAGCGGGAACTCAAAAATAACGATCAAAACATGGATACTGATCAAAGATAGTAGCCAAAATAGACATCTTGGACAAAAAAAAAATTCATTTTTGGTGAATAGTCTTAAGTATTAAGTGAATAAAGGCCAGATATCGCGTGAATAGTCTTGATATCGTGAATAAGAACCCCCGACACAAAAAAAGATAGAAATTTCACAAAAAAACATCTTCACGCTTAAGTGAATAGAACTTTCGTGAATAATAAATCTCATGAATAATAACTCGTGAATAGTAACTCATGAATAAGAACTCGTGAATAAGAACTCATGAATAGTAACCCAGACATGAAAAAGCTCTAAATTTGATAAAAAGTTCAATCAATATTTTGGCATAATGATATTGAAGAAAATAATATCATTTGAAAAAGAAATAACATCATTTACCTCAAAATAACCGTAATCTTACATTTATTTTTCGATATAGTCTTGATGAAACTTCATGACAGTATAAAGAACACTCAAAGTATACTCACAAGAATACGCTCGATAATATAGAGAGAAAGAGAAAAACTTAGTTTACGGTGTGATTTTCAATTCTAACTTAGCCTCTATTTATAGGAAAATGTTAGAGCAGCAAAAGGAGACTAAATTAATAAAATATATTATTATTTATTCAAAATTCCTACCCACATGTTTTGAAAACTCTAGCATGCCTTCTTTGGTCAAAAACATCACCACCCATGTGCCAACAACCACAAAAAATTTTTCTTATATAAAATAATTAAAACTTCCAAAAATCAATTATTTGAACTCGAAACTTCAATAATTCATGATAAATAGCCCTTTTGTCGGAAAATTGAATCTACGCAATTTTTATAGGAAATTCAATTCTCTACAACTTTACGGAAGGAAGATTTTCCAAATTCCAAACAAAAATTATCCGAAATCCATAAATGAAACGATTTTACGATTATAATCAATTTTTGGTCAAGAATTGTGTCCACCCACACACAAAAACATATATTAAACATTTAATGCCACAAAATACTCTACCTCCTCATATACTCATATATCCCACATTCATTATAAAAATATCACCACTTAATATATTATTAAAATAATATATTTAAATGAATTATTTTATCGAAAAAAGATAAAATATTAATTTTCAACAATTGTCACATTAAAAATTTTCTCCATCTATATCCACATAAAATCAATATCATATAAATCAATAATTAATTATTTACAAATAATATTATAGAATCACATTACTAACAACCGAGGCGGTTCAGGAAGAGGGCTTTCCGATAAGGATTTCTCTTCTTGGCCTTGATTAGGTGACCAAACCTCTCCTTAGATGTAACTTTCTAGACATTGCCAATAATGTTATCGATAATATTATTCAAATAATATGAATTATTGATTTGATAATGAAAAATCTTGTGTAATGACAAGTATTGAAACAACGGTGATACCAAATATCAACGCAACAATTATTGAATCAATATAATATTGAGCGAAGAATCATCTGTAACAATTATTGAGTAGTGCCTTCTAACGTAAGGATCAATAATTCAACAATCTTGCGTCCAGTGTCTTCTTTATGCGAACCACGCGTATTACATCATATTTTAACCACTTTAGTATTCCAACAAAGAATAAAGCGGTAACAACTTCTGTAGATTTTTTAAACAACTTATATTTGTCTTTTTCTTCCTCCAATCGCTTTCCGTTATGGGGCCCACACATGGTCATTGCCGTCGTATTTAATATTCAGCGGCGATGCGAATATTCTACGACCAAACGAATATTCCCAACAACAATGAATATTTTATAACCACTTGCTTATTTTGTAAAATTTACGCATTTTACCCATAACTAACCACATTAATCAAATCAACCCTTACTATTTCAAAATAATAAATAAAGAAAATTTCATTTTATTTATAAAAAAAAAATTCGGGGTCTTACATTATAGAGAGATAGAAGAAAAGTATTTTGCTACTTTTGTATTCAGTTTCTTTTACGGTAAGGGGTGTTATTCTTTCTTATTCATGAAGATAACTGTTGTTATTCCATTTCTTATTATTCTCATTGGAATAACTTTTGTATCTGTGATCTACCCTATACTTGGTGACATTCTTCTATTATTACTTTGGAACATCCATGCATGTGTTTTACACCTTTACTGGTTCCGCCTTTTTATTATATTCTGTTGGAACATCCAGTAGGTGCAAATTTTGCATGACACGGTTACTGTTATTATTATTCATTGGAATAACTTGTCTATCACAATCTGCACGTGCGTGGTGATTTCTTTTGTTATTCCATTCTTTATTATACTCGATTGGTTAAAGTTTTGACTTCTATACTCCATGAAATTAGTAGAATATCCTTGATATTTAAGCTTCATCCATATCTTTTCATGGAAATATTCTTACGATCATTCTTGAATTTTACTCTACAAAACAATATCATGTTGACAATTTGGGCGTTAATAATTCTGGATAAAATAATTCTTGAACTTGTTTTATTGAATTCTTATATCATTGTCATCATCCTCATGTTTATATTTTGTTGAAAGTCATTTGTGGCTTTTGTAGGTATAGATGGACTTGGTATGATTATGACGAGGATTATTCGGTGTAATCATGGCCGTAATGTTACAAAATGATGTGGTAAAAGTTCTCATTGGCCCGTAGTGCATTGATGGACGATTGTTGGCATGATCATGACCATTGATGAATACACAAATATCCTTGGCCCGTAGTGCATGAAATTTGTGGTCGTGACCACAATGAATATCCTTGTCCGTAGTCTTGGGGATGATGTGGATTATTTATTAAGTTGAGTCTCGCCGATAAAAGTGATGAAAAACTTTTTAAATCATAAAAGATAGTAGATTCTATTCTCTACTTGACTCTTTTAATGGATTGCTTGATCCATGCGCAGTTAAACTTGATGTTGTTATATTTTATCGGTTTAACATCATTGAAGGCTAACGATAATTTATTTTGCATTATCTTAGTCATAATATTTCTTCTTGGGCTAGTTGAGCTCACCTTTTCTTTTCTTTTTATTTCTCTTGAAATGAGAACATAGCGAGGACTAGTCGGGGAACCGGGTGGCGGTCAGGAGGATAGTATTAGTAGTCCTCACTATTCTCGTGAAATAGTGTGTTAATAATTATAATGAGGACTCCTTTTGAGTTTGTATAATCTCTAGTAGACAATAATTGTATTCAAACTCACAGTTATGTTTTGTCGTATTGTACACGACAGTTGTATTAGTAAGTTATATTTGAATTTTGTACCATGTATCTGACGACCCAAGATGGGTGATGTATACTTAATTTTGGGGGCGTCACATAATTAATAATTTGCCTGATTAATTAAAATGAGTATAAATCTCAATACTGCCTTTTTCGAATTCATTAAAAAAGATAAACAAATTAATAGTACTTAATGTAGGGATAATATGGTAAATTAAATAATCAATATTTCCTTGAAATTATAAACGATGAATAAAAAGGAACAAATTTCACTCTCTAAAAACACAAATAAAAAGGACTAGAGGGAGTATAATACTTCGTCCGTTCTAAAATATAAGATTACTAGTTGTGTCCCGTGCCTCCGGCACTATATGGACGGTAGGATTTAATCTAAATTTTAGACCATCTATATGATTTATTAGGGTGAACAGAAAATTCAAAATCAGTTGAATTTTGTTAGATAGATTATTAATTTTTTGATATCAACTCAAGACATTTGTAAACTCAAAATTGACATAGATTTTTTAATTTTTTATCAATGATAAATATATAAAAATACTACTCGGTGTAAGATCAAATAATTATTAATGAATTATCTCAATTTTAAGTGCAAAATATATCAAATTAATTTTCTAAAATTAACAATTATTTTATAATTCAAAATAATAAAATATGTCAGACGTTGGAGTGGACATGCATGCTATAGAATATAGATCATGTACAGAAATACTTGCCGAGGAAATAATACAAAATTGCAGTACGGAGTTATAAACTTATAATATTCAACCATTTATATAACAAAATAGAAATGATTTTGAATTTTTCGTTCATCTTAATAAATTATCTAAGCCATTCATAATTTAAATAAATTTTACCGTCCGTAGTACCGGAAGCACGAGACTGTTGCTAGTACCATTATATGATGATGGTTTAAAATAGATGGAATTTTCAACCATATATCAATATTTTGCGTGTGTATATATATATATATATATATATATATATATATATATATATATATATAACACTTCTCTTAAAAACAAATTTGTCTATATTTTTGTATACTCACAAACATAATTAATTATATATTTTTTCATAAATATTTTGACCCCTATCAATATGAGTTTGTTTGAATCCGGTTAGTATAAAATTTATTTTTTGGTAAGATGATTAATTAGTCAATAGAATAGTGATACACATAAAGTCTCGTCTGCGTGTCAGCACTCTATTGACCAATTAATCAACTTACTAAAAAATAAATTTCATTCTAACTACTTCCGGTTTATAAGGTAGGTAAATGTCACATCGAGCTCAATAAAAACCAAAATGAAGAAGAAACATGGGTCATGTTAACATGAGTTTCGCTTCAAGACGTCGTCCGTCACGAAATCCACGCTAGAACACCGCAAGATGTGATCATCACACGAAGAAGCGACGGCTTATCTTGCGTGGGGATAACTCCGGTGTGAGAATGAAAGTCTGTAGATTACAAGGTTTAACAATAGAGGATAAGTATTTAGTGCTCAAAATAGGTCTTACCTCATAATGATAACTCTAGGCCTCATATTTATAAGTACTCACCACCTAGAATCCTTCTCCCCCGCTTCGGACTAGGACTCTAGTATATGGTAATTACCATAACTTGGGTCCAACGCCATCTCCTTAAAAGGTCAAGTAGAGTCCAATCTCATCACCACCTTTGGAGTTACCTTATATCTTGATGAATAGATTGCAGGACTCTGACGCTGCGAGAGAGCTCATTGTCTGCCCCAAATCGGTCTCTATATCTAACACAGGCTTTTACCAAAGGACTCGAAGACCGGACCCGAACATCACAAGACCAGGTTCGGCTATGGTCCCGGAGGGCTCAAATGCCGATCCGAACACCTCCAACACCTTCATGGGCTTCGGCCCATCGGTCTCTCCAGCCTTTCTGATATTGAATCTTCGGCCCAATGAAAGATCGGTAAAACGCTCCCGAACAGGTCACATCTAAACAATGTTCGATCTCTTGTTCCTATTGAAGCTAGGCAGTGATAATTAAGTGTAGTTTACAAGGGAAACAACGATGTTCCAAACATTGACGTAATGCCACATGCACAATTTGCATGTAAAATTTTTAAGATACATTATTAAATATTGTGTAATGCATCATTCTTGTAGATCGAAATGATAAAAAAAAATGCATTGAAAATATCAAGTAGCTAGCTAATTACAGTTTTATTATTATATATAATCTACGAAAATAAAATATTTCGTTTGACCCTTAATCTAATATATGTATTAAAATTTGTTTAGACTAGAAGAGTACGTCAACAAAATTTTCTTAATAACAAATTACAGCCCTGAAATTTATTATCATAATTATTCAATACTGTATTAATCACTTGAATCTTTGGTCTCCTGCACTCAAAATTTTAAAATTAAAATTCGTAATAATATTCAGTTTCATAAAAGAGTAGTATTTATAAATTTAAATATATTTTTATTTCATGATAGTTAAAAGCCACGAGTCAACGAAGTTGTGTGGGTTGATTTCTTAATTATATCAGTTAAGTAGGAAAAACAGAAACTTTCTGACAGAAGACATGCATAGGTACGTATAGTAGTGATGATTATATAATATGTGGGAGTCAAATTTGCATCATTTCTAGGAGACTAGTAATAGTTATTTATCAACTCAAATCACAAAAGATAGCGTACTACAATGAACGTGATATTTTTCCTTTATTAAAGTTTATTTTTCTCTTTTGTTTGACTTATTTTCTCTATTATATAATTATTTTTTTTCTTTTTGTGAAAAGATTTTATTATAATCTCTTTGGAGTTTACTTTTTTCAATTGAGAGATTTTTTTCGTTCATGGGAATTTTTTTCGTGCATGAATGATTGAAAATAGATTGTTCAGATTTGTTTATTATGACGCTATTTTTTGTGATTTGAGTTGCGGAGTTGATAAATGGATCCGGTTAGTATGAAATTTATCTTCAACAAATTTATACTTATATCCCTCTGCATTAAAAGAATAATTTTGTTTCTTTGAATAAATTAGTTTAAGGGACTAGTAACTATATAACCTACTAGTATATCTTCTTATATTCTAAACAATCTAAATTTCACAAATGAATTTGATGGGCTTAATAACATGTGAACTTACTGGGCTTTATAATAATATGACCTACTACTAGTACTACTACTATGTCCAGAGTCCAGTAAAGTAAAACTCACGAGTCAAGAGATTTACCTCTTTAATTGAATTTGTTCAATTACAATTTTCTTGCACTTTCTTTAAATTGAGCTATTATGGTTGGTTGTTGATAACGTCACAGTAATATCTATGTTGTTTGAGCAAAATTATATTTAATGGCACTTTTATAATTATTTTAATAACATTTTAAGCGACATTTATTGCTTTGCAGTATAATTATTATTATAGTATTATCACAAACCATTGTTAAGACTAGTCAATCTCGTACGCACGATGTGTATATTTTAATTTTTTTAATTATAATATAAAAGTTATTTTTATAAAAATATAAAGAAAAATCGCGTGCAAAATAAAATAAAGAGGGAGAGATGGAGGGCTGATGCTACAAAACTTCAAAAGGTATGTAGTCCATAATTTATAAATGAACTAAATCAATTAGAGTATTGAGTTGTTCATATATTGATTCAAAAAATATATTAAGTATAAAATAAGATTTAACTCGTTTAACTATCTAATCAAGCACAATATCAAATTAAATCTTAATAATTTGAGTAAATATAACGTGAGTATCAATAAAAAAATTATAATTTGAATATGTTCAAACAATTTATTAAATTTTAAAATATGCTCATATTTAAATTATTTATATTTCGAGTAAATTCTGAATTAAACTTTTAATCAAGCAAATATAAATGGAGCCGGAATAGCCTTAAATAAAATCACATCAAAACTAAAAATAAAACCAAGTAATAATATATGGGGGATGATTTTATAATTTGACCTAGTATCAAATTTACAAAGCCAATTAAGCAAAAAAAAATAATAATAAAAAAAAAAAAGTTTTTTTTTTACAAAGCCTGCGTCATTTTACAGGGAAAACCAAACAAGGGTTTAGAAGCAGAAGATTGTGGCTGCTGCCATGGAAGAAGAGGCAGGGAATGGGGAAGGTGGAGAAAACCCCCATATAAGAGCTCGCCATATCAAGAAGAGAGCCCTTAAGAACAAAGCTCTCTCTGTATCTTTCAGTGAAAAAGATCTTAAGTATAAATTCACATATATTCGTGCTTATATATATACACATACTATATAACCCTAGAATTGTTTGATTTGTATATTGTAATCTGAAATTGTATCGGTAAGTCTGCATTTTGGGTCATTTGAAATTGATTTACGGTGTTTATATTTAGGGATTATGTGACTGGTTTCCATAAGAGGAAGAAGAAGAGGAGAAAAGAAGCTCAACATCAACAACAGGAAGCAGAACGGCGCAAGCGTATCGAGAAACGCAAACAGGTTTAATTTATAAGTAGTTTGCTAGCTTATAATTTATGCAATGGCAGTTACTTTTAGTGAGTCATTGTTGTTTTATCAGTACTGATATGATTATATTGCTTTTAATATTACTCCTAAGTAGTTTATGGAAAGGGGTTGTGGGATTCTCAAAATCTAGTGAGTGCAGAAAATCTATACTTGTGTATATATGAGCTGAATTTAAAAACCAATTACATCATCAAATAGAGTAAAAGTAGTGTATGAAGAGGATTATTGGCATGGTCTATTACTTTGCTGTTGAAATTCACTTCCATGTATGAATCACTACACTTTTTGTTATCTATCAAATTACGAAACTCAACAAACCCAGTAGCTGGATTCACATATGAAACCAACCCAAATGTGTAGGTCTCATTTTTTTCATTCAGAAGAAATGATTAAGAACTCCTCCACTAATCTGCTAAAAATCAATAAAACTAGGGAGGTTGAGAAAATTCAGATAAAACTCAATTGAAAGATTGAATCTTTACTACAAAGACAAAAGGAAGAGCATATAAATACTGAGGATCAAAATCCAAGGCAATTAACAATGCAAATTTTTTATAGACTTGCTGCTGTTGGTCTCTGATTTTCAATCAACGATGATAATATCTTTTAAAAATGAAGTGTCAATTTTTGGTTTTACTAGTCAAAAAAGAAAATGTTCGTGGTTTTGTAAAGATTTACAATCACTGTAAAATAGTAAAAGGTGAAGGCATATTAAAAGGCATAACATTTGTTGCCTGACTAGTTCTATAACTTCCATCCTTGGGTAGTGCATATATGTATTCTTTTTGCTTCCGCAGAGGTGGGGGTGGGGGTGGGGGTGGGGGAGGGGGTCGGGAAGGAGGTGTTTGTCTTCTTTGAGAATAATTTGAAGGGTGTTTAGCCAACCTTACAGAAACTCCTGTGTCATTTTCTTGCTGAACCCTCACCCAAAACTATCACTATTTTATGAAACTGCACCTAATGCAGTCTACCTTGCAACTAACATCCTGATCATCTTCGATAACCATGTTGTACTAGTCTCACTCTCTCATGTACGACAGAACTCTCTAACTTCTATTGCAGAGGAAACTGGAAAGAGAATTTGTGCAGAATGGAAGAACTCCACCAGCCACTGATGAAGGTGCTGAGGAAGATGAGCAGGAAGAAAGTGAGGCCATACAATCAGTGTCTGGTATTATCTCAAACTGACAATCAAATTGCTAGATAATCGAAACATAAGTAACTTAGTTAACATTCGTATTTATGACAAAACTAGTGGATTCCAGCTAAATTTGATTGGGGTGATGTTACATTTGCTCATAGCTCCTATAGCATTTTTGTTTATAATGTCCTATATTTTTTTCCAGTTATTTTACTGGTTTCAGTACACTGGCTGCTAAAACAATAGAGGTTGATTAATCACATTGTTCCAAATGGAACTTGCAGATAATAGGATAAAGGACTATTTAGTCTCTGAAATTAACGGATATTTTCTACCAATATCTTTGTTAGACACGATTTGAATTTTAAATTGCCTTTCATCACTTTTCTCCCAATAGATTATACACATATATGCATGCGTCAAGTGTTAATAGGCTTGTCGCTCAATCTAATGTTTGATTGACATTATCAATCAATGAGCACAGGGACAATGATGTATGACAATGGTGATGTAAAAGTCACGGTGACAACGAGTGAGATCTCTCATGAAGAAGAGCTTCCAAGTGAGAAGCCTGAGGCTGTTGCACCCAGGCTCGTTGGAGGATCCAAAGATAAGCAACGCAACATACCCGTGATTAAGAAAAAAGCTTTCAAAAGAGTTGAAAAAAGAAGATCTCGGCCAAAGCCGCAAAGTAAAAGAGACAAAAGGAAGGGAAAGAAGAAAACTTTGAAACGTTAGCCATTTCTAATCCCGGAAAGAATACCAGTGTTGGTGCCTTAGTTATAGCATTCTGTAACTAACTTGTCGTTATTCAATTGCTTCAGCATTTTTATTCAGTGTTATTTTTGTCCTGAATTTTTCTTTTACAATCAGCTGCTGTAATGCTGCTCCTTTCCAGTTTGTTTCCGTCATAATATTTTTCTTCTCATATTGTTCAATCTTTTGCCTGTACATAGCTGAGGGGTATTTTCTCCATAGCATCAAGATTTGCCCAGCGCTGTAACAATATAACTTCTGGAATAGATGCTTATACGGAATCTCAGTTGACGCTGGAGCTCCTTGGTTGCTTCTCAACTGGGCTGTAAGGCAAGTTTCGGATGGTCTTATGGGTCTTTTAACTGTTGCCCAACAATTCTAGGGAAGTTATCTAGTAATAATCATTTTAGTTTCATACATATGAATTAAGAAAGTTATTTAATATTATTATTTAAGAATTAAAATTTGTATGAAATTAATATCCCTCTATGAGAAGTTGAAAATTATTAATATAAGAAAATTTTTTTATTGGAACAATGAGAGAAGTTAAGGTGATGTAAGAAAATAAATAATTTATTCTTTTAAAAAATCGTAAATGATAAATAAATTGAAATAATTTTTTTTTCCTAAAAAATCAATTATTATGGAATGGAAGTAATACAATTTTCCAGATCTGTGCCTAAATTACTAATATTCAAATGGGTATTTGAAAATTGGGATAACTGAGAAGCTCTAATAATTATTAATATAGATATCATTCTTTATTTATTTATTTTGTCTCAAATGTTGTGGTATAAATACGACAAAATATATTTTTATAACATAATCAATAGTAAGAGATGTATTACCCTATTAAAATACATTACAAATTATTAAAAGGGTATCTTAATTATTTGATTCATAATCTTTTAACTTTCTTATCCTATCTTAATTATTTGATTCATAATCTTTTAACTTTCTTATCTTATCTTTAATTATTTGATTCATAATCTTTTAACTTTCTTATCTTAAAAATTACAAGGTTGTACTTATAATTTGATTCATGACCATTCATTTTTCTTACCTTTCTTTTTTCTAACACAATTATTACACTTTGTGAGAGCTCCCAACTCTGGGTAAATGAAGTGTAAATATTTTATGAATGGACTATTGTTGTAATTATTTTAAAAATATAATAAAATATGTAATTGATTCAAATATATATGCTATTTAAATTTTTTGTAATAATATTTTGATGACTAAAAATAGTTATTAAAAATAAATATAAAATTATAATACATGGTAGAATCATCGATTTATTATACTTTGTTACATTATTTTGTAATCTATTTTTTTTTTAGTATTCCTTGGTCATCAGAACAATGTTCATATTTTTGTATCTAATAATTAATTAAAACTCATTTATCGTTAAAACTTTTTAAGACACCCCACCCCCAGCGAATTAGGTCTCTAAAATTTGGACAAATGAAACTAATCAAACAATATTGATATTCAAAAGCTATTCTTTAATTAATTAATAATCCATCCGTTCTTTAATATAAATCATTTTAAATAATTATTTTTGTTTCTCAATATAAGTCGTTTGAGAATTTTAAACAAGTATTAATTGCTTAATTTTTAATATTACTCAAAGTAATAAATATAATTTTTGTTCTCTTATTATCTCTTTTTTTTTTAATACAAATGAAATATAAATAATTAATTTTATATTTAACGCTATACAATTATTATTTTTTAATATTTATGTATAATTTTAAAATAATTTATATTAAGAAATGGAGGGAATAACAAAAGATTAAGCAAAAAAATATAACAAGAATCAAAGGCGTAAAGAGAGAATAAATAAAGCAAAAGGCGCGCGCACACACTTGGATGTCTTTATCCACAGTGTTTGGCAACTTTGTCTTTCTTTTCTTTTCTCTTTTTTTATTTATTTATTAATTTTCACACACTCCACACTCATTCACTCAATAATCAAACTCTTAATTTCATGAAAACTATAAGAGAAGAGTTATTACTAGGTACTGGGTCAACTTTATCTTTCCCCTCACCGGATTAGACATAAAAAGAATAGCACATTAATCAAATGAAAATTAAAATACTAAATAAAAAATAATTACTTCTTCTGTCACAATATTTTTTTAAATAATTTTATTTATAACATTCTTATGCTATATTTGTTTGTAAAAATTATAATCTCAAAATTATAATTCACGAGATTATAATCTTAAGACTATTAATCCTAAAATTATAATCCTTATATTATACTAACTATTAAGTATTAAGCCATTTTAATATAAATTTGAAAACAAATAAGACACTAAGAACTATCTCAAGTATAATCTTTACAAACAAACATCTTAGATGGTATTTGTTTAGCTCTTAATGTCTCTGAATGGACCGCCTCTGATTCGGTCAGAAGCGGTGTGTTGTTTGTTTTTTTTTTTTTTTTACCTCTTAATGTCTCTAGATGGTTAAGCTACAAAATCAAGTCTGTAAGATTAAGAGGCATGTCTGAATGAGAGTTGCTATTTTTTGGACAAAAATACCCTCATTAATATTATCATTTTCCTTTCCTATCCACCACCACCACCACCAGATCTTACCACCACCGGCGCCACCGCCACCGCCGTCGCCACCACCGCCACCGTCGCCACGGCCACCACCGCCGCCACCACCGTATATCATTAAGAACCCCATACATTTTTATATAGAACCCAACCTCCCTCACGTCACCATTCCCTCTCCCCATCCAACTAGCCTAGCACCACGCATGACCCCTCTCTCCCCCCATTCAACTAGCCTAGCCCCCCACCCTGCACCCTGCACACTCCACATAGCAGCTTTAGGTTTTTATCTACGTAGTTACAAAGGCAGGGCAGGGAGGGAGGGGAGGGAGGGCGGGAGGGCGGGGACCGGAGTAGTGGAGGGGGAGGAGGGCCGGCGGGGAGGGGGGCGGCGGGGATGGGGTAGATGAAGAAGAAAATGTTTTGTTTTGTTTTTTTATTTTATTTTATAGTTTTGTTTAGAAGGTTAAAATGGTAAAATATTTTTATTCAGACATTTTGAAAAAAATAATCATCAAACAACATTTTTTCATTCAGATACAATTCTATTCAGATACTCTATTATTCAGACGTCTAAACTATTCAGGTCTTAACACTAAATTTTATCGAACACCACCTTAGTATGAATTGTTATATTTTTATTTTCTATACATATTTATAAAATATTATTAATTATATGTAAAAAATTATATAATTAAATAAAAATAATTTAATCATTTTATTTTGTTTCCGCAAAAAATCAAGAATAACTTTTATCCCATGAACTATTAAATTACGGAATATGGTAGTAGTATACTACTCCCTCCGTTCTTAAAAGATTGTCGTTTTAGAAGAAAAAATTTGTTTTAAAAAGTTTGTCGTTTACAACTTTCAAGGAGAATAAATTATTTACTTTCTTATATTACCCCTACCTTCTCTCATTGTCCTAAGAAATTCTCTTTCTTGTATTAATATTTTTCAATTTTTCATAGAGGGGTAGTGATAAAATTTCAAACAAATTTTATTTTGATAAATAATATTTTCTTAATCTATGTGCCAAAACCTTAAAAGACAATCTTTTAGGAACGGAGGTAGTACTACGATACTTATCTCTACAAACTAACTGACGTCAGCTAAAACACCTAAGCCAAACGCAATAATTATAACTAATCAGTTGGTATTGTTTTCTCCACCCCAATCAACGGTCCCGATCAACCCATCATCATCTGAGTCGCCGTCCATTGCAGAAATATATATGTAGGGAGTATATTATTACAACTAGTAGTGTAATGTAATTGTATATATGTATTCATTGTATTTAGCCCTCTGAATTGAAATTAGATTGTTTTTTTTTTGGGAATACTTGGAACTTTCAGTGGGTTGGAGGGAAGTGAAAATTGAGATTAGATGTTTCGTTGAACTTTCTTGGAAATTCACTTCCCCGCAAAAAAGCTAAAGTTTTTGTCTCTCTTTTCCTCTTTTTTCTTTCATTTCAATTTTCCCGCTTTTGGAATCTGGGAGCAAAATTATTGTGGGAATAACTGAAAGTTAGTTTCGATCAGATCTGAAAGAGAGATATAGATAAGAGGGGTTGGTTGGGAGTTTCAAGAAAATGCAGACGAGGTATATGGAGAGATCAAATAGTATGGCGAGGGAAAAACGGAAGGATCCCAGTGGTAGTGAGGAAGACCAACCAGACAAAAAACGACCTGCTCTTGCAAGGTATTTTTATGGGTTTTTTAATTTCTTTATTTTTCCTTTCAAATTTTATTGCTTGTTTTTTTTTAGCCGAGGAGCTAGTTTGTCTTTGTTGTTTAATTGGGGAAATTTTAGTTAATCAGCTGATATGTGTTTCTGTATGCATATGTATAGATATTGTTAATTTAATTGAACAAGAACAAAAAAGTAAGTAGATGGTTGGGTTTTCAAGATTCTTGAGACTATACATTTGCATTGAATATGTATATCATTAATTCACTTTGTTGATTGAAGGGGAAAGCTTTATATTTGTACTTTGCGAGGTTCTTGTATTTGATATAACAGTTAATAATTATTTTTTTTGGAATTTTTATTGTTGATGCTGTAAATTAAGTTTGAAACCTAGATGATAGCTAATTTTGTTGAGTTGGCAAAGCCCAAATTATTTTTGAATGAAAGCAAGATGCTTTCTGCAAATTTTATGGTTTTTTTTTTGTTTGAGGGCCACTTACATCCAGATATGGGTCTGGGACTTGGGTGTGGGAAATTACAACTCCAAAAACATGAAAGAGGGACACTAAATGCCTTGTTGTGATAAAGTGGTGAAAAAATTAACCGCATAAGGTACTACATGACGCAACTTTGATAAGTCGTGTTGTCTTTTTTTATAGAAAATTTGTTTCTTAAGTGCCTGGTTAATTGTCAAATGCAGATTGAAGGATTTGGACAGTTTTATTTACTTATTGTGATCATTGGCTCCTTGTTACAGCAGTACTGCAGTACATGCTGTGGTTCACATTTCCAGCTTTGTCGTGTGTGTCCAGAGTAGGCATTCACGCCCATTGTGTCATAGTCCATCCCTGTTCTGCTATATACCAAAGCTTCTTGACTCTGGCATTTGCCTACAACTCTGCAAGTATTAGAGTGGGTGAGACAGTGGGACACTCGTGAACAAGCTCATTGATCATAAGCCTTAAACAATTATGGCCTGCTAAGTTATGCGGTATTGCTCAGGAGCTCTATGAGCTCAATGTAATTGTGGTGTGAGGAGTTCATGCCTGATTGGGTGGGGATAGGATTTGGTTTAACTATTAGACTGGGGTTAGCAGATATGGTTTCCCACCTTTTACTGATCAAATTATCATGTCAGGGTGAACTTGGGAGAGTGGGACATGATGAATGAGTCGGTATGACCCCAACACACATCTTATCATAGCAGCATGTTTTGGGTCCTCCAAATCTGTAGTCTCTGATTGATTTGAGAGATACCTAGGTGGTCTTCACATCACTGCCCAGTGCCCGCCTATATATTGTCCCTCACATCACTGCCTGGTTTGAGGGTGGTGTTGAGGGTTCTCTTTGTTTTTTTGTGCATCTCAGAAAAACATAGACATGCACACAAACGCGCTTTATCACTTGATTATGGTCAATTATCATCCCCATTATGTGTGTCATGTTTCTCAAATAATCCTTGTCACATTATTATGTTATTTGACTTCTTCTTTCATGTTTTGTGTTTTGAATGCATCATTAAGAAACAGTTGATTATAGGGTGCTGATGGGTGTCTTATTGTTTCATGCAATCATTTGTACTTCATTTATGTCTATTTTACTTTCTTGGTTTATTTGGACTTCAAGGAGACGAGTGAGTTAGTATAATTTGTTGGATGTGTGTTGTATAGCTTAGCATTTTTTACAAACATTAACGCAGGATTGCTAATTGCAAAGACCTTTAATTTCGAGTTTTGGGTTGTATATTGCATCATTTTATTGAAAAGTACATATTTTTTGCAGTGTCATTGTCGAAGCTCTCAAGGTGGATAGTTTGCAGAGACTTTGCTCTTCGCTGGAGCCTATTCTTCGGAGAGTTGTAAGATGATTAGTCCTATGTTGTATTCTTTTCCTCTCTATTAAAGGTTTTTAAGAAATGTCGTTTCAAGTTTCATTTATGCAATTATATTGAAGAAAATTGTGTAGATATTAGTAAAACTTAATCAGTCAAGTCAGTTAATTTTGGATTCTCTGTCTTTGGCAGAAATGTGTTAGTTGCTGCTTTCTTCTGAATGCTATGCAGGGAAAATCCCCCCCATAAATGTTTAATTTAACTTTTAATTCATATATCTATATATTTGGTAGATCAATGGCTTTGAATGGTTCTCAGAATATTTTCTATCTACTGGCAGGTCAGTGAAGAAGTGGAACGTGCATTGGCAAAGCTTGGCCCTGCCAAATTTAATGTCAGGTATGAGTGTATTAATACTTCTGTTCAACTTGTCAATCAATAAAAGATCATTATCTTTAGCAAGTTCTATATGGTTTCATTCTCAAAGTTCAATTAGTAAAATTTCAAATTTAGCTGAAATAAAGTCACAGTGGGGCTGGGCATCTGGGGTCCAACAAGGACATGATTTGAGCCGGTGTTGGGCTTGAACTATATGGTCGTGCTACCTAGTCACTGGATTAATGTTACGTCCATTATATGTTCTCTTCGCTATATGTTCATTGCAGTTGTATGATCAAGATTCATAGCTTTTGACAAAACGTGTATCTTAAGACCCTTCATCAATTATAAATTGCATAATTTGCAAGCTACTGTTTGTATATGTTATATAATCTCTCAGTACAGTAAGTGCTCTATCAGGAGGTCATTTTGGTTTACCCCGTCCATCACTTTGTTGAGAAATTTCTGTTTGAAATTAGGTTTCTCTTTTTGACGCCCTATACATGCTCATACATTTTTTAATATAGCTGATATGCTCCAATTTTCATTATTCATGAATGTCACTAATTTTCATTAGATGCATTTTCTCAATATGAGGATTTAAGGCGAAGGGATTCTGTTAAGCTTTAGAGGGAATTGAAACTTTTTTATGAGTTGTCTCATCAATATGTGGATGGCGAAGATTTGCTTTGTAATTCTTTTCTTTAGCACATGCTAATACTGTGGAGTTATATACCAAGATGTGTTTTGAGATTTGACCTCAATCTTTCTAATTGCTATCATTCTTCTTTTTCTGAAATGGTAACTTCGCTTGGGGCCTTTCTATTGTAAACTGAACATTGAAGGTAATATTGCAGGGTTTCACCAAAACGAATAGAAGGGCCTGATGGAAGAAATTTACAACTGCAGTTCAGGTCCAAGTTGTCCCTTCCTCTATTTACAGGAGGAAAAGTAGAAGGGGAGCAGGGTGCTGCAATACATGTTCTCTTGCTTGATGCCAACACAGGTCATGTTGTGACATCTGGTTCAGAGTCCTCAGCGAAAACTAGATGTTGTGGTGCTTGAAGGGATTTTAACAATGAGGATGATGATGGCTGGACTCAGGAAGAATTTGAGTCACATGTGGTGAAAGAGCGTGAAGGAAAGAGGCCACTTTTGACTGGAGACTTGCAAGTTATTCTGAAGGAAGGTGTCGGAACAATTGGCGAACTAACATTTACAGACAACTCGAGCTGGATAAGGAGCAGAAAATTCAGATTGGGTCTAAAGGTTGCCTTAGGTTTTTGTGAGGGTATTCGTATTCGTGAGGCTAAAACAGATGCCTTCACTGTGAAAGATCACAGAGGAGAATGTGAGTCCATCTCAGTCTAAAGCATACTTGCTGCACTTCTGTTTTGTCTATGTTTCATTTTGTCATTTTATTTCTTTTTTGTTGTCTAGTGTGGCATTATAATTCACAACTTGGTTGTATTACAGTGTACAAGAAGCACTATCCACCTGCACTAAATGACGAGGTTTGGAGATTGGAGAAGATTGGCAAAGATGGATCATTCCACAAGAGGCTTACTAAATCTGGAATTTATACGGTTGAAGACTTTCTACGTCTTGTAGTGAGAGACTCACAGAAGCTTCGGACTGTAAGAATATCAGATTTGCTTGCTAAATTAGAACTTTGAATTTATTTATTCCAATTTATGATTATATTTTCCTCCTTTATATTTTAGATACTGGGAAGTGGAATGTCCAATAAGATGTGGGATGTTCTTTTGGAGCATTCGAAGACTTGTATTCTGAGTGGGAAACTTTATGTTTACTATCCTGATGATGTAAGGAACGTTGGTGTTGTTTTTAACAACATCTATGAATTAAGTGGCTTGATTGCTGGGGAACAATTTCACTCAGCAGATTCTCTTTCCGACAGTCAGAAGGTTGGTAATTCGGCATTCTCTTCTTTTGCTTCTTTCTTTTTCTACTCTTGCCTATTTGGCTAGGTTCTATATTTTTCTGAAAACGATGATGGTTTGTTTTTTAAATGCAGGTCCAAGTCAATTATAGTCAACTACTATCACATTATTGAACTTCTTACTTACGTATTAAATATATCTACACTACTACGGATTTTCCTTTTCCTTTTGATTTCTTTTTCTTCCTCACCTGTGACATGGCTTGATTGTACATATAGCTTATTCCGGGCTTGAGAAATTGAACCACAAAATTAGTATTTAGTCCTTCTGGAGCTTTCATTACAAATAATAGTAAGTTATGAACAAACATCATCCACTGTTTTTTTTATTCTGTACTTTTACCAAAAGTAAATACTATAACTTATATAGAACAAATAGTTATATTTTGTTGTAATAAAGCAACAAAATTTTACGTTGAAGTTCTGATTGGCTATAACTTATTTATTTTATTTATCTTACTTGCACTTGAGAAATCTATACGAGCAAGTAATTCAACAAATTAAAAAGCATTTCGCCAATGTGCTGCGAATAGAGTATAACTAAATTTGGACTGAATTTCCAATGGAAAATCAATTCACATATTACCAAATGGTTGCTTCTTGCAGGTTTATGTGGATACCATGGTGAAGAAGGCATATGACAATTGGATGCATGTCATAGAATATGATGGAAATTCTCTTTTAAGCTCCAAGGTGCACAAAGTTTCAGGTGCTTTGGGAGGTGATGTCATGGGGCCACCTATTTATTCCAACTCATTTGACCATCAACTCGGTCTGCCGCCAGTTGCAGTTCTTCCCCCAGAGCAGCCTTCTATGAATCAAGGACTAACAGTTGGAGGTAAAGGTCTGATAGAACATTTTTTTTTAATTATTATTATTATAATAATATTTTTTGGTAAACCTGTCCCTCCCTTTTTTGTACCATGAAGTATTTAAAGTGCAAGTGTGAAAACATTGGAGCTTAAATGTGTGAGAAGTCATGAACCTTAGGGATTTGACTATTTATTTTCATGATGAATTGCTGATGTTGTGATTAGAGAACATCTCCTTTTTGCTTGGTTCTATGCAAAAGGCAACTTTAGACGTGCAACTAGTAAGAGTGAAGTCAAAGTATTGATATTATATTCAAGTTCATGTAGCATCTATGTATTAATTTTTAATGCAACAAAATGAATGAAATGTTTCTTCAATCAATTGTAGAAAATGTTTAAACTGTATGTGAAATGCTTTGATGCAAGAAATGAAATGCAGGACTCCAAGTCTTATTTCTGGTGAAGTCAGTTTGGGCAAGTCATATAGATTGTTTTGGCATCCATTGACACAGTTTTTGACTTCTGATGTATTTTTTTTCCTCACTAGGTTATGATAATGTCACCCGATATCCAATACAGCAACAAAACGTCAATCTCAATTCTCCTCCTCTGTTTGATGGTGCTTCGTTTTCTCTTCATAATCAGTTGAACTATTCTGCCCAACAAGCTCAGCTCCCAAGTAGTGAGAATGTACTGTCCCTTGGTCCTCCACAATCATCCATATCAGACTTCACTGCTGCTGGAACATCAAATCTTACTCCTCCTTATCGCGGCTTTGAGGACTTCTCTGAGGAAGATATTCGGCTGAGAAGTCATGAAATGCTTGAAAACGAAGACATGCAGCATCTGCTTCGTATTATCAACATGGGTGGGCATGGTAATGTGGCAGATAATGGTTACCCCTATTCATCTTACATGCCTAACCAGTCTTCAAACTATGCTTTTGATGAGGATCGAACACGTTCATCAGGCAAAGCAGTTGTTGGGTGGCTCAAACTCAAGGCTGCCCTGAGATGGGGTATTTTCATCAGGAAGCAAGCTGCTGAGAGAAGGGCTCAAATTGTTGAATTGGATGATTCATAGATATGGCCTATACTTGTTGGGTTGTTTAGTATCTGCTTTTAATTGGACTTGACCGACATGTAGAGCTCTCCTCGATTGTACAGTAAGATGTTTCGTTTTTTTCCTGGCAACATAACTACAGCTGTGCTGTATTATGGTGAATTTCCCAGCATAGCTGCGTGTAATTTTGGACGATCGGCGTTCTTGGTTCTTACAACTGAAGCTCGTTAGTGGAGGATACTTTATGATGAAAACCTAGATAATCGTGAAGTCTCTTTGGCTGAACTTAGCACCCTAGAAGCAGGAATAGTTCTCTTCAAAGGTCATTTATTTATTTTTGAACATTGTGATTGTCCTGTAGTATGTCAGTTGAAATTTTACATGATAGTTCATGTGTTGTATGTGATGTATTTGTTGTATGACAAGGAGAATAATAATTAATAGATCACATTTTGCTTTAAGCCTTTGATCATGCTGCTTTGAAATTCCTGATTTGATTGCTTGATCAAAGTCCATCTTTTAGGGATAATAGCATGCGAGCATAAAAAGAAGGTAATTTTTTTTTTGCCAATGGAAATCACATTACAATCTCATTTATTTGTGAAAAGAGGGTATGAATGATTTTGTAGATTACCCATGCTTTTTTGATTAGGCCATGAGAGCACCAAAACTAATGTAGTTCAGAAGCTTGTATGTATGAGTGGCTTAATCCTCCACGAGCACAAACATAACAAAGACAAAATTATAATAATAAAACTTTGGTAGACTAATTGCTTAATATAATGGTCGAATTATATTAATTGCTTCATATCATCTATCTATATGATAAAAATATAAATGTTTTAACCACCAAAGTATCCATAGGTTCATCTTTAATGTAAATATGAGTCATCAAAAATTTAAATATGCCATTTGGGAGCCTTTGCAATTTTTTCTTTTGAAACTAACATTATTGGATCAACAAAGGCATGAATCATGATGAAGAAAACAGTGGAAAAGAAATAATTTTAAATTTATCATCCCTTCATTATTTTGATGCTTTAATCATTAAACATGCTTGAATTCATATGTAACTAAACCAGGAAGGAAGGAAGGAAGGAAGGAAGATTATTCTTAATTTGTTTCACTGATGGCATAAAATAAACATACACGCAAGCTCAAAAACGAAAAAACAGGACAGACTTGTAGAGGAGAAGTCAGTTATTCAGCATCTGAGATTTCATCTTCATCTTCCTCCAAAATGTAGACCAAAGCACGCTTTCTTGCTGCAAAAACGCAAGCCACACCTCTGGATGCTGATACAATAAAGTTCAAGAGAATGATTACCCTTGTGAGGAACAAGTGCAAGTGTGTGATACCACAGACCATATCAATTTAAGAAAGATGATTAGTAGACTATTATTTCAAGGTCGTGATCCATACTCATCAACTTCAATAATAGTCGAATCACCAAGAAACGCTTGATATTACTTCTTATTTATTTGTATTGCATAAATCAGCTTTTATAAAAATTCATCATGTCATAGGGCTTCATTTACATAAACAGAACAATCACTTTTTTGATGTTCTACTATCTCTGTCGTGACATAAATTAAATACTTGGGCATTCATATTTACAAAAACCTCTACAAGACTTAAGTTGTGTGGGCCTAAGTTATATGCTATTAGAATGACTCTGCAGGTGAACTAAATAGATCATTATCAGATCCGTGAAATAGCAAAAGCCATCATAGCACAGATGAATTTCTGAAAATCTTATGTGAAAGTGGGTTAAGGAATCCTAGTGCCTTTGATAAGTGTAAAATGTAAATTTCTAGGATAGTGTTGGAAATAAATATCGGTCACTCAGAATCTCTTGATAAATGATAAAACATCAACATTAAATAGGCACCTATGGGCTATAGTTATCCAACTTGTTTGTAGTTCAGTGAGATAAATTTGATTATAAACAATCTTTAAGGTAAATCCTAATATAGAAGGAATGGCAGTAATTTGCATATGATATTAATCCCATGCAAGCATATCATTCTTACTCCCTCCGTTCCAAAATTAGAGATACATTTACGACTTTTAAGGATAATTTTATGCTCTCAAATATAGCCTTAGTATTGGTTAGGAATTCGGTTGTGATGGCGTGATTGAAAATGATAGTGAAAAAGTAATGACAAATTAGGAACATCATGTCACTTTATAACCTTAAAATATAAATGTATCTCTAATTTTGAAATGGACTAAAAAGGAAAATGTATCTATAATTTTAGAACAACGGGAGTATATCTTAAAGAAAGAGCTTACCACTAACTGCCAGGGGAGCAACAATGGAGTGAGGAATACCCCGAACCTTTTCATTCTCCACTTGCAGGTGTACCATAGAGTCCTGAAGATAAAATCTCTGTGAGGTAATTACCTTCTATGATAATGTACACAAAAGGAGCTGCAGTAAGGAATTACTTTCCAGGAGCCAGTTTAAATTGATAACAAATGTGCCAACCGTCAGATGGAGACGAGATAGACTAGCATTTGACAACGGAGTGTGTTTTAAAGTACAAATATATTTTCGCATTAAAGTTGTTATTTTATATACTTAAATATTTTCAGAGATACAATATTTACAATTATAAACGAAAACACCTCTAAAGACATCATTAACCTGAGAAGAATTCGAGCATGCCAAAGCTAGAGAGTCCATGGAGAATTTACTCTATTGGTACAAAAATGGAAAAAAGCTTACCAAGTATATGGTTAAAGTCAACAAGTTTATACCTTTAAGTCATTCAATTTCCAACAATTCAGAGTAGAGGAGCTTGCAATAGATACAAATGGAAGATAATTTGCTTGAACAATCATCATACAAGCATTTGCCGAGCTTTCAGAAGTGGTTGACGTTTCATTTAATAACAGAACGATTTGAGTTTCCTGTTTCAAACAACAGTCTGTTACATGATCCTTCAAAAGTAGCAACTATAAAGGATTTTTACAGACTTAAAATTTACCTTATAAAGAGACAGATCCACACAGTGATAGTCATCAGGAACACATAATAACACAGCTTCCAGGGAATTATATCCCTTCTCTACAGAGTCCCGGTCATGGCCATGCATAAACCCCCTTACTATGCCTATGCAATTTGGTAAAGCTGAGAATGACTCATCAGGTATTCTGAAAGAGATGTAGTCGATGACCCGTTCACGTGTTTGATATGTAGATATTGCATCCTACAGAGGGAAATAGCAAATAAAATGTAATCTAGTTGTGGAGCACACCATAATCTAGTCTGAACTCTAAAGCACCTAAAAGGATGGTGCACCAAACTAAGCTTCCTCAGGCCCTGGACCTAGCTTACTCCTTATAGTCCACCCTTGCAGGCCAAGCCCGTGTTAACTATCTCAACAATTCACCATATATTCAAAACCCTTCCAGTAACATAGCCAAAAGAGTCAAGTATGGACAAATAACTTGATAAATAACAACCTCCATCCGTTTAAACTGAGTTTTATTCTAATCTATATTATAAAGCGGCCATGGGCCACTTGGTGCAACTTTGTCACAACTTTTTCCCCCTCTTTTACCCCTATGATTTTAGTTATAGTACTATTTTGTTCTTTTTAAATTAATTTTTTTCTTCTTTCTATTGAATCATTAAAATTTTATAAACTTCCTATTTTACCCCCACATAGTTTACACCTAGTATATATTAAACCATGTCAACTAAATCCCAAACAAGGAAAGATATAGAGAGGGAAAATAACAGAATTAACTAATGTAATTATTTAACAATGAAAAAGAAAAATATTTGAATTAAAATTTCTCCCTTAGAATAATTAAAATGTGATACGGCTAGGAGAAAAGTTTGAATGGAAAAGTCATGTGATGAATGACAGGTACCTTGTAGTATGATATTGATGTTGGCATGTTAGAGGACACCAACATTGCCAAAGATGCATGCGGAAACAGTGGCAAAATATCCTTACAGAGTATCGTTTTGGATATTGTAGTGAATGGCATCTGAAAAGCCTCCTTGAAACTGCAACAGAGAAGTCACGAGGACTTAATACTTTAAAGCCAATCAACAGTAATACAATTGAGATTCCAATAAGTTAAGTTTACTGATTCCTTTTCTAGGAAAATTCAGATTAAAATTGCTCTACCATGCTAAGTTGACGAATTAACAATATATGGCAAATATCATTGCAACATGTTGATAAATTACTAGTAACCGTGTTGTTCAGACCCCATTAACATCTCACTTATAATAAGAGATAGAAGTTATGTCTCTTCTTCCTCCTCCTTCCTTTCTTTCTTTCTTTCTTTCTTTCTTTTTTTAAATATTTTTTTAAAAAAAAAATATTCTTTTAGATAAATGAATCCCCCTTAGTTGGAAATTTAGAAATAACCTTCCATCCTTCATTCTGATGTTTCATTGATCATGAGACAATCAGCTGTGTAAGTTGATACAAAAATGGGAATGAGGAAAGAAGCAGTACCAAGATTCCATTTGCTGAAATTCTTTTGCCAATGTTCTTTGCAAGTATTCGCAATCTGAAAACCCCCCAAACCATGTCAATCCTTTAACCCTTTCCAATGTTTCCCTGAAGAAATAAGCATCATAAAGTTACTTTAGATTTTTGTAATTGACTACTAGCATGAATATCTCAGGTAGAATGAAAGTAAAAGTTCTGCCTCTCTCACTAATCAGAGAGAGTTGAAAGATATTCATGATACAGATGAACAATTAATTCTGTGACATCAAAGATTCCCCAGCACAATGAAATGCATTTTCCAAAATTTGTTTCTGCAATGCCAATGCAAGTATGCTGAACTAAAGGTGAGATAAAGAGTAATAATATACTAAGAAGACTCAACCCAGTGTTTCCAATCACTTGGGGCTAGAAATTCTATAATCATCCATTACTTTCATATTATCTCTTGAGGCTTAGCGACATACTGTGACACTAGATACACTAATTATGACAACACAAACATGTGCCTCAAAATATTCCAGACAACTTACTGAAACCTATGAACCGTCGTGCTGACATTAACTTTACCTATCTTGGTTCCTATTAATAATGTTAATCATCCTCTCCAGTAACCTTAAAACATTTATCACTGTATAATGTCGCATTAGTAACATGCTTCAATAATATGCAGCTTTATAAGTGTTGAGTAATCAGGCACAAAACACCAAGTTAAACACACACTTTCTGTATGAGATAAAATAACGACACAAGAATTTTACGTGAAAACCCAACTGGGAAAAAACCACATAAAGAAATCTCAGAAATCCACTATGAAAATAATATGAAGAATACAAACTCTCAACTGAGAAATAAACTAACCGTTTATTTTCTCTCTACACCCTCACACTCTATTTGCTCTCACTGAGCTTTTCTAACTCGTTTCTTTGGTGCATCTAAGCTTGTGAGGATGGGTGCCTTTTATAGTGCATGGGAGGAGACAAAATTCCACATTTCATGGAGCCAATTTCAAACAAGAAGATTTGCTATGATAATGTGGGCAATGAAGTTCCTTATTCCAAGACTATGGTGTGCATGCATTTATTGAGGGTCCCAATGACAAACCAAATGGGAGCCAATATTAAACAATCTCCACCTTGGCTCATATTCTCCAAATACTACGTATTGTGAATTTCTTCGTGTCTGTGAATGTAACCCTCTCCTTGGATACTTCACCACGAACTCAACATTCGACGAAGTGAATTAAGTCCAAGCAATGCTTGAACTTTTTTGCTGTAAGTGACTTTGTGAGCATATCTGCAACATTCTCCTTTGTGTGAACTTTGCGAACTGCAATGTCACCACTGTTCAGCGACTCACGAATCTTATGATACCGAACATCTATATGTTTGGTCCTGGCGTGGAACACCTGGTTCTTCGCTAAATGAATAACACTTTAACTATCACGTTGTATCTGGATACTGCCATGCTTGAAACCCTTTACCCACAAAGCCTCCTTCCTTGCCTCTGTCAACGCCATATACTCGACCTCTGTTTGTTGATAATGTTATTGTAGACTGCAAACCCTGTCATAGATCTCCTTGAATCTAGGTCTTCAACATAATCCAACAAAACCTGTAACCTCACTTCTTGTGGTATCACGATATCGTAATTAGTTGTACATGCTAAATAACGAAAACTCCAAGCATTCCAATACTCTTTCCCTGAATTTTCCATATACCTGCTAACCACATTGACTGCATGTGAGATATATGGCCTTGTACATACCATGGTGTACATGAGACAACCCACTGCATTTGCATACGAAACTTAGGACATTACTCCACCTCATCTTCTGTCTGTGGGCCCAATTGTGAAAATATCCTGAAATGTGCTGCTAACGGAGTGCTAACTGGTTTAACATTGTGCATGTTAAACCTCTCCAAGACTTTCTGCACATATCCTTTCTGAGTTAGACACAGTTTTCCTTCCTGACGATCCCAAAATTTACCTAGTAATTCATGGTTGATCCAAGATCCTTCACAAATTCTTCAAAATTCTTCGAAAAACATGTCTTACTTTCTCTTTGTTGCTATCAACATGTCATCAACATATAAAGTCAACAATACTAGAGAACCATCATCAAGCGATTTGAAATATACACATGGATCATACTCAGAACGAGAGTAATATGAGCCAACATGAAGTCATCAAACCATGTGTACCACTACTCTCGTCTGCTTCAAACCATAAAGACTTTTTCAAATTACAAACTAAGGCCTCTTTTCCTGATTCAATAAACCCTTCCGGTTGCTTTATGTAGATCTTTCCTTCTAAATCACCATGCAGAAAAATTGTTTTCACGTCAAGCTGCTCTAACTCCATATCCTGTGACGATAGATAAAATTAACCGAATCGACGTTTGTTTCACAACTGGTGAGAAAATCTTATTGTAGTCAATTCTCTCTTTGAGAGAATCCCTTTGCCACTAACCTTGCCTTGAATCTTTCACCTTCTTTATCAGACTGAGCTGCCTTTTTCCTTAACACCCACTTACATCCTATAACCTTCGATCCTTTTGAAAATTGAACTAACTCCCAAATTTGGTTCTTTTGTAAAAACTCCATCTCTTTTACCATTGCTATCGCCCATTTATCATTATCTTCAGACTGAATAACATCCTA
This sequence comes from Panax ginseng, assembly GCA_020205605.1. NCBI lineage: Eukaryota > Viridiplantae > Streptophyta > Magnoliopsida > Apiales > Araliaceae > Panax > Panax ginseng. The sequence goes on from CM035150.1 coordinate 93,787,065, forward strand.
ATAGCTAGTTAGATTTCCACTACCAGCAACCAAGGCAAAAGCAACCATGCCTTCAAACTCATATCTCTGGACTGGTTTGTTAACTTGCCTTTCCCGATCTAACAAGATTATAGGACCTTTCCTAGGGATAAGAAAGATGATCGTCTTCAATCTTTTCAGATTCTTTTCTTTTCAGGAAGCTCCACCTCAACTAGGTTTTTATGCAACTCATTTGCTACAAATTCTTTATTGTCGGACTTGTTCAACATGTGTTTCTCATTGAACACCACATCTCTGCTGACAACCTTATTTTAGGATATTGGATCCCATAACCTGTATCCCTTGACTCCATCTTCATATCCAAGAAAAATACTCTTTTAACCTTAAAATCAAGTTTGGATTGTCGCTCCTCGACCGACAGATGACATAAGTTGGACAACCAAAGATTTCATCTCAAAAAAATCAATTGGTTTCCCAATCCATACCTCCTTGGGGATTTTATAATCAATTTCAACTGAAAGAGATTGATTTATCAAATAACAAGTTGTGTTGAGTGCCTCATCCCAAAAAATCTTTGGCAAACATGCATTTAACCTCATACATCTAATGTGTTCCAATAGAGTTATGTTCATCTTCTCTGCAACCCCATTTTGCTCTGGAGTTATTTCAACCGAGAAGTGTCTGGTGATACCTTCACGCTGACAGAACTGTAGGAATGACATGTCCTTATATTCCGTGCCATTATCTTTCTTAGAATTGAAAAAAAAAAGATTGAAATGACTGTTCAAACTTTCATGATCTGAAATATTTCAGCTCCTTTCTGGTCTGATTTTCTACTTTAGCTTTCCATTGCTTAAAGATTATAAAAACCTCGGACTTCTGTTTCATAAAACACACCCACACCTTTCTAGAGTAATCAACCAAAATAATGGGATCCACCCATTGATGTATGCTTGATCAGGCCCCAAACATCTGAATGTACATAATCTTTTGGTACCGTATGTGTTCTCGCGCCAAGTTTGACTCTCCGTTGTTTGCCCTTTTTATTTGACCATAATTACTATCAAACCCTATATAATTTTCACAACACCATCTCTCGACTAAGAGATTTTATTTATTAACACGTAAGTACTCCAACCAATAACATTAGGGTTTTGGGGTTTAAAATATAATTTACATCTCCCAATGTTCTGACAACCCCATCAAACATTTTAACTTTGATGGTGCCTATCCCAGTAACTTTGCAAACTGCACTGTTACCCAATATCACAGAACCACTATTACAGAATTTAAAAGTATCAAACCAATACCTGTAAGGGGACATGAAAAGAACACATGGAATCCAAGTACCAATTTGTAAGGCTACTATTGTCTCTAATGGATAAGAGATCACCTGCGATGCTTCAAGACATCCGTGTATGCTTTCAATTGCGGATATCCGTTTGCTCGAAATTTTAGCAATCTCTTTACTTTTCTTCTTGTTCTCCTTCTTCAACAATGGATACCGATTTTTGCAATGGCCCTTCTCGTGGCAATGATAACACTCAACCTTAGATTTATCCTTATGCATGCGGTCTCGACTTTGAGACCTTCCTCGTTCGCTTGTCGAAATTCTTCTTCCGATTAGAACCCATTATCACGCTTCATCTAAAAATATAAGAAAATTGTCTCCTTAATCTTTGGAAGTAGTGTCCCCGAACTTATAATGGTCCAGAATATTGACGCCACATCGTCAACTACAAGTTTTTCCTCATGGAGAGTAGAGGTAGTCTGGAGAGTTGAGTATGAATCTAGTAAAGAGACAAGAAATAATAAGGTTGTCATCTTCTTCGTCCACTTCACATCTATATCGGTTAGTTAATACAATCTTAATCTATTAAACTTATTAATATAATTGGTCAAATCTAAACCTTCTTCCATCCGAAGCCGGTAAAATTCCTTCTTCAAATATAATCGATTTGACAGACTTCGACTTGTAAACTTTCTAAAGTTTCTCCCACAAGTCCTTCAAAGAGGTTTATGTCAAAACTTGATATTTGATTTCTGGCGTCATACTCAATCTAATTATTGCCACGACCTTTGCTTCAAGTTCTGCCAATTTTTCTTATGTCATATTCGTTGGTTTCTTCCCATTCCCTTCAAGTACCTTTGCCAATCCCTGTTGAACCGATAAATCTTTAACCATACTGCGCCAAATAATGAAATTTAACTTTTCATCAAATGGTTCAACATTGTATCTCATACTTGTGTTTGTCAATCTTTGTATTTGTGACTGCTGAGAGTTTATTATCGTGTCGATTAGATCGGTAAAAGTCAAGTCGTGGAGTCTTTCCGTGGTTTAACGATGACTAATTAAATAACCACCTTTCTTAAAGGCGCTACCTTTTGAACCATTTTCCTAAACACCAACAGCGTGAACCAAAAGCTCTGAAACCAATTGTTGAGTAATAAGGCACACAAAACACTAAGATCAACACACACACTTTCTGTATGAAATAAAATAATAACACAAGAATTTTACATAAAACCCCAATTGGGAAAAAACCACGGATAGAAATATCAGAAATTCAATATGAAAATAATATGAAGAATACAAACTCTCAACCGAGAAATATACTAACTATTTATTTTCTCTCTACACCCTCACACTCTATTTGCTCTCACTAAGCTTTTCTAACTGTTGCTTTGGTGCATCTAAGCTTTTGAGGATGGGTGCCTTTTATAGTTAATGGGAGGAGACAAAATTCCACATTTCATGGAGCCAATTTCAAACAAGAAGATTTCCTTTGATAATGTGGGCGATGAAGTTACTTATTCCAAGACTACGGTGTGCATGCATTTATTGAGGGTCCCAGTGACAAACCAAATGGGAGCCAATATTCAACAATAAGACTTGCACTTGAAACTTGATTCCCTAGCTCCCTTAGTTGAAGAACATTTAATCTATCTCAATGGGATTTCAGGTTCTATTAATTGGTGTATAAGGATTGAAAAGGAAAACAAAGATGAAGTGAATATTGTGTTAGTGAAATATTATGCATGTTTTACTTTTATTTAGCAAAAAAAAAATAGAAATATTATGCAAGCATGTCAATGATGATTCCATCATCTGACACAAGTTCCCTGTAGCAGAAAACTACTTACAGGTCAACTTCAATGCTGCGATCTACATCAGAGAAGTCCAGCAACTGCTTAACGGGATCTTGATCATACAGAAATTTCAAGAATATAATAACAAGTTCACTGCAAAAACCAAGAAGTAAATGAACATTAATAATTTCAAAAGCTTGTAATCACAGAAATTTTTTATGAAAGATATACAAATGCCAAACCTACTGAACGGTAGAAGTTGATCACTTGGTTCAGACATCAATATCTTCACAGACTTCAAGAGCCAGCAAACCTACTGAATCACCCATCTTGAGTCGCCAAATACATGGTACAAAATTCAAATACAACTTAATAATACAACTGTATGTGTAAAATACGGTAGAAGTTGATCACTTGGTTCAGACATCAATATTATTCCAGCGAATAATAAATAACGGAACCCGTCGTGCATTCACAGACTTCAAGAATTTCAGAGCCAGCTAAAGAAATTTGAGAACTGCAAGAAAGATCGAGAAATTAAAGACAAACCCAGGAGGATAATCACATCATACTACTATAATATAATATTATAATAATATATTTAAATGAGTTATATCTTGTGTAAAGGCATACATAACCATTTATATATATTTGACCAAAACTTCATTCCAAACCATTCTTAGGTATACTAGAACTGCATTCAGATGTACAGTGGCTGAACAAAAAATTTCAGCTACATGCTTTTGATTAGTTAAATTTCTAACAGAAGCTCAGAAAAAAAATACACAAGAAGGAATTAAATAAAAAGGGAGATTATGTTTCTGGAAAGAATGAAAACACTACCATGAGTACAGATGTTGGGGATTTTGGAACATTTCCCAGTTTCACCTGTCAGTCTAGTCATTCAAACAATGAGAGTAGAGTTTTTGAAACAATATTTAATTGACTCCATGATAAACAAATTGTGTTCAAATGAATTTCTGGTATGCACATGGATTTATTAACATTGAACCATCAAATGGCATTCGCAAAATGTCGAACGACAAAATAACTACATTTCCACTTCACAACTGCAATTAGTTTCAACCCTCAAAGTACAACGGTGTTTACATTTATTCGAGTACAGTTGTTTAATAAGCGAATATGAACAAAATATTAACAGCAAATACTGACAGAAAAGCAACAACACAATCTTGACAGTACTTTTTATACCAACAGGGCTACAATAAGAAGACTAAACATGTATAAATAGAGGACAATGGATAAAGTGAACAATGATTTTCACAAGAAATGGAAAACCGTAGTTGTTTTTTTTGTTTTTTTTTTTTTTTTTTGGGGGGGGGTACTCTAAGAGGGTTACAACTCCTACCCAAAAGAAGGGAATAATAGGAAAAATATACAGTAAAAGAGCATACCTGCTGCACTGCAGAGGAAAGAACACTCATAAATCGTTCAACTTGTACGAGAAAGGTACCAGCTTTTTCTGTTGCATTATCAATTAACGCCTTATCCAAGCCAATACCTTGATAACGTGCATGCCATGTTGAGAGGCCTCTCAATTCTCCCATTCTAAATGCAATAATTTCAGCAGCAGGCTGGAATTCAGAGATGTTAAACTTCTGATGGTGTTACTAAAAACAAAAACAATAAACTCATGGGAACACAAAAAGATACAAGTTGCAAGTTTCAGTAGGAGGAATACACCAATAACTATTAGAGAGGTGAAAAATAACAAACAGTACTGAAAAGTGAATAAGCCTGTATTTATCACTATGACGAACAAATCTTATATTCCATTAATGTTGTCAGCTTCAACACTAAAGATGATGAACTTTGATTTTATTTCCTTACAATATTTTGTTAATACAAGATCTCATCCGGTTCAAAGATGGCTATTTACTCCAATCAATATTTTAACAATAACATTTAAATCTTCTCAAATAAAATATAATAAAGACTTGGACCCGACTACATATCATGTCACAATAATAATTCTCCATAGATACTGAAATATATATGCAATGATGTAAAGCTCAACAAATATAGGCATTTCAAGCATATAGTTCCAATGATCCCTAGTTGATTGGAAACAATCAAACTTTACAACTGAAAGCAACATATAGTTCCATAAAACTAATGATTGTTGCATTGAATGACATGCTTTGTGTGATAATTCCATTCACTTATACCAGATAATTTAAGAGTATTATCTGACACAATACTAGGTTCCCATTGTTCTTCATTTGTTGGGTCTGCACATTAACTTGAGGTTTTATTTATTTTTTCCAATCTGTGAACCATTCTTCTTATTCCTAATGAACGAGGCACAAACATAAAACAACTGATACCAGGCTATGTCAAAATGAAGCACACACAAAGATTAAGAATTAAGATTGAGGAAAATAAATTCTCCTTAAAGTACATAATAAACACTATTAGTGAGGAAATGCAGATGAACTAGTGGTCATTTGTCACAGTTTCATATCGAGTTTAGGGAAGCCTTGAGCATACTAATGTAGTCATGTGATGGATCTACTAATTAATCTGATAGTTGTATAAGAAATGCCCAAGAAAGTGTATTCAAAACATATTACATGTAACTACAGATAGAACGTGCTAATGCACCTGTAAATGATCGAGAACAATAAGCTGAATCTCTTTTCCAGTACTACAAACCACCTTTGCCACCCGCTTGAGACCCTAATCAAAATTAAACTGATAGAGTCATACTTATTATCTCACTTTCATTCAATAGTTTGAATGACTCACAAAAAGGAGAATATACCGCTTCACCAAGAGAATTAACTAGAAATTGATGAACTGGTGGACTTGTCCGAGCACCACAAAGAAGGCTTAGAAACTCCTCTTGGGGAGTTGAATCGAGTCCTATACACAAATGGTTTGCAAATATGAACAGATAAGAAAGCTAATTAAAGCAAGTATATTATTGTGATCTGTTTAGCATTTACCATGGTCAACAATCAGTGTAGATAGAGAATCAAATTTCTCATGAAATGTACGCATGGCGTCAGACCATTGCTTACACATGACGGATAGTGAAGACCTGATGACTTCAGTTAAATCCTCAATATTAGAAGCTTGTTGGGCTACCTGGTGAAGCTCATTTTTCCTACAGTTGCAAGGTAGGCAAAAAGTAAACAAATTCGGTGCCAGCTAACAATTGGTGATTATATTAACTAGAAGCCTCAAAATTTGGATGGTACTATAAAAAAAATAAATTTAATCACATCAAGAAGTCTTATCATTATCATTAGAGCTTTCACAACAGTTTTTCCAATAGACTCTCTATTCCCACATTTGAAGAATATATCAATAAATCAGTATCCAACAGTTTCCTTATCCTTATATAATTCTCTATTTTAATCCCTATATATGATTTGACTCCTCAAGGTGAGGGAATCAAAAGAGCTTTCCCTATTTATGTAAAATGACATTTCACACCCTATTTATTGCGATTTTATGTTGGTTAAAGGATCTTATCTCACTTAATTGCTGATTTGGGTATGCCTATCAAATTCACTCATTTTTATTTTTTAAACAGATTTAGAGAAGAAAGAGAACTATAAAAAATTAAAAATCAGTCAAATTTTGATTTTGATCATTTTTGTAAAAAATATTACTACTAATTATAAATTTTATTATTTAATAATTAAAATAATGTTGTTTTAGTTCTCATAAACACATAATGATCGTTGCACATTTTGATGCAATATCTATTTTTAAATTAAAATAATTGCAATTTTAAATTCAAACAACAATTACTTTTAAATAAAAAATAGTTACAACGTTCAAAACATGATTTGATTGTTGGAACTTTCAAATTTTAACTTTTAAATTTCAAAATTTAATATTTAAGGAATCAATATAAGGAACATGTTGGATGTTGGGTACATAGTGAAAAAATTGAATCCCTATCCTACAGAATGACCCAATAACACTGCAGAGTAGAGATAGAGATAAGGAAACTGTTGTGAATGCTTTTAGTGTGCTTGTTTCATGCCAGTAAAGTTAGGATATGCAAAATGTCAACTATAGTTCTTAAATACATTACAAGCTAAAACAACATAACACTATAAACTAATATCAAACAAGTTTAGTAGCACAATCATTCGCATCATATAAGACCAGAATGAAATTTGATGAAAAAAACTAGAACTATATTATTAAAAGGGACATATTGGAATGAAACATTCTGCATGTCATGATTAAAAAAGGAAGAGAACAATTTTCGTTTTTGATGAGTAACATGAGGAAACCAACATAAAGTCATCTAAGAGAACACGCCCATATTCAGAGACAGAGCATAACACCTTTTTAAAAGAACCCTCTAACAAACTAAAAAGAAAGATTTACTAGAAGTGAACACACACAGGTTGATCATCAAACCGAGGTCACACCTATTCACGGATCTCACCAGTGTGTGACAGTTGTGTCACAAAGGAATTAACTTCAGTGTAGGAGAATGAAACTTTTTACATGGTTACAATCTCTTGTTCTATTTTTTAGAGAATCTTGCATGACAATCATTAATGCTCCCTCCATTCTCCTTATAAGGTCATTATCAATTCTCATTATTTTTTCAATATAATACCAACTGAAAAATGTCACTTAATAGCATTTTTGATTTCGTGTCTCCTTAGATTGTAGTTTGACCTTAACTAGAATAAGTGTATGAAATTATATGTTCCCACTTGAATAATAGATGTTTTCAATCACAACGTCTTAAAAACAACAATAAATTTAGTCATGATAACTTCATCAGTTTACTAAAAAGTTAAACAAGCCATAAGAACAGAAGGATCTATCAGAAATTCAAATATCTGCAGTTTGTATTACCTCTTCCAAAATATTGAAATGTCAAGCATTAAGCAATGCAAACCAAGTAAATCATGTTCAGGCATTCTTCCGTCGCTTGGTCCAACCATATCGTGAAAGAGTTTCCCTGAGCACATGACTATCAAATGACAAAGATCTGTTGATAAAGCCACCTAGGGACAAGTGCCACCCACACATTACTGACATCAGATTACTCTTGAATAATGCAGCGAGAACTATAAAATAATGCAGTAGGAGAAATCAAATTTCTTATCATTGTAATATTATTCAACTTCTTTCATGTCTGTCTTACAACTGCTAGATTATGTCTTTATCCATATAATGGATAAATTACACAGCGCCATCTCTTCTAATTTTGTTGAGGATAATGTTAGGCAAAATAGAAGTTAAAAGATGAAATGACCAAAGCTTTATTCTGCCAGTAACTTTATTTCGGGTTAAAAAAAGTCTGGGTATAAATTTCATTTAAAAAAACCAAAAAGAGGAAGATCACGAATATACATGAAAATGAGTAAGAGGACATATCAACAGTTTGGAACCAAATCAATTATTCACAATAATAATTCATCATTTTCTGGAGACTGGTATATCCAAAAAGACAAGGTATCAGTTTCTTAGAAAGTTCCAAATTTCCAAAAACCCATATTCCACAATCAAAGAGAAAATCTGCACACCTAAGAACCTTCTCTGAAAAAATCCATATGCACTTCTCATTTTTGCGAATTTCTTTCCCTAGAACAATATAATAGACCTTTAGATCCTTCATAGAAATTACCACGCTGTTGAGGACTTGAGATACATATTATCTGAAGAATTTTCATCTCATTTTGGAATTATCTTGAGAAAGAAAAGAGCAAAAGAGAACTATGCAAAACAATTCCAAAATTTATAGAAGAAATATTATTAAAAAGAAAGTAATTTTGTTGTCATCTAGCTTTGAATAGAGTAAAACATATTAGTGTTTGGAGCCTCGAAATGAATTTCTTGCAACTGCAATGTTTCATAGCATCTAATATAACTCTTGTTAGTGATGCATGCTCATTCAAGTTTTGTAACTACTTCAGCATCGTTACACTCCTTTAGAGGACTGTCGTATATATAAATTGTATAAATTTATACTAGCATATAGTTTATGAATATATACAAAAGATATAACAGAAAATTAAATCATTACTGGCTCTGTAATTGGCCGTTCAATAGTTAGCATCATATGGTTATACAAAGCTATACATACATAGAATCATCAACATAAAGGTGAACGTACCTTACAAATAGAAGCATCAAAAAGTCGGTAAGCAACATGGTTGTCCGTAAGTGGACAGCAAACAGATACATTATGAATATTCTGGTGCACAATGTCATAGAAGTAATCCACATACAAAAAGAAACATATGAGACGATTTTGAACAAAAAAGTCAAATAGAATATATATATACATAAATGTGTATATATATATACACATTAATATTTATATATATACATATATATAAAGAAAATTTTAATGTATATGTAATTAGTTCCCAGTTCATGATAATTAACTTACTATTTTTCCTATTGGAAATATGCCAAATATACTAAAGAAGATGATGCCATCTTTGTCCCCACTGCATAGGATGTTAAATCGTTGATGTGAAGAATTTGATAGCTCTCACAATGAATCTTCACCATCATCCATAAATCCAGTATCTCCAGGCACCAGCCCAGGCATCCTAGGCACTCTTGGAGGAGGAGGAAAGAAACGTGAAGTGCGATCTTCATAAGTCGAAATGATACCACAGCCATCCTGAATTCATAGGGATAGAGAATTACCAAATAACAAGAGAGAACAAAGAAAAGAATATAGCTCTTCCAATTACCAGGAAGATGTATACTAATTACTAAGCAAGCATATGTTTAGCATCTGATAAAAAAAAAGAGGCATCGAGATCTAAAAACATCTCTACACAAATGTTAAATATATGGAACTTTTCAAGCAACAACTTCGTGCATAGAAACTGTCTAACTCAAGTTAGTCCTCAAAACATGTAAGCTCAAGTGTTGGAAATCTTATAAGGTCTGATCCTCGTAGGCAGAAGTATATTAGACATGCCACTTTTTAAAAGGTCAAATGAGCGTGGAAACAATTAAAAAGACCTACAAATCCACAATTCATTTGAATCCCATTACCTAGTAAGTTCTCACTTAACCAAGAGTACTAGGAGTAGTTGACTAAGTGCCAACAAACCTTTGGCATAAATATTCTTCAAATAAATTTATCAATTTCACAATGTCACATCACACATGGCCTGTGAGAAACAAATGAAATAAAAGTGGTTACAGAAATCCATACTGCAATTTCTTGTCCGTCTTCCTCCCAGTTGAGACACACAACAGCAGCAGCGTGGGACTTCATGCTTTGTAACAGCTTTCCATTCTGCTTTCCATAATCATACATTTAAAGGAGTAGGAAAAAAATTACGAAATAAGAACCCGTGCAGGGCGATAAGTTTGCCATATATTTCATATCAATAGGTAAAGTACAACAAAGATAAAAGGAAAAAGAATCTGAGATGTAAGCAATAACTTTAAAAAGTTTGCTCCGCTGTGTCAATTAGACTGTGATGGCTGATTTGCATGTCATCTAAACAGCCAAGTCATGTCTGAAGGCGGGAAATTGGTAAATCTATTTGGAGTCATAAATTGCGGATTAGTCCTAGATGCAGTAGGATGGAGGAAAAGGATTATGTAGTTGATTCCAAGTAGTTGCGAAACTTCGTTGAATTGAGTTCAGTTACAACATTATGTAATCAATAAATTGTACAGATCATGATTTTCGTGCTATGCTATTGACATAATTGCACTTACATCCAATTAAATCATGTACATGATCTGATGATCATAATGTTTTATGATTTAGCGACATAATATTCTGATTCCATCTTCTTTATTTGGATACGACGATACGTGTAGAGAGCTATCAGTTGCTGAAAAAAAAGTAAAAGGTAGTTTGGTGCTATTTTGTTTACATCGACTTAAATTGGGTTCCTGAATGAGTTCCAGATCAATAATACATTAGAAACCATACATATTAATCAAAAAGCATGTTGAAACTCTTCAAACCAACTCACTTCAACGTCGTGCAATGAATTGTCCCATCTTCAAGCCCAACAGCTATTGCTTTACCATCAGGACGCCAACATAAAGATGTTATGCACTTTCCTAGACAACATTCAGGATAACCCATCAATCCATAATCACTAATTATTTCACTTGTTGCACTTTTGCAGTTGTATATTTAAGAATAGATAAATGACATTTAAGTATTTAGCTTTTTAAACAAGAATATGATCAATTTTAATCAGTTTAGCTCCCCATTTGTTAGGATTAGCATATCAATGATTTTTGTGCACTTTAACACAGGCAGACTGTTATCATATTTACTGTCTAGCATTGTAAAGGACCTGAAAGGTAGTTTAAATAAGAGATTGAGAGAAACTCTATCTGAATCTCACAGATCCCCACAATTTTAAGGCAGCAAGAATTTCCTTCAATTTTCACAAATTTTAAGGTAGGGTTCAAGCACTTTGCATAAGTCTCACTGCCAATGAGTTAAACTGCAAAATATAATGAAAACCCTCAATACAACCAAGAAAATTCTGGCTGTCAGACAGATACGATAGTAGAACTAGAATAAAGCTGAGGAAAAAGCAAGTAAACAACAACGCCTTAGATGCCTTTGTCAAATGTAAGAAAGAACACAACAACAGTACCAACAATTATCACCCTCATTTTCAATGACCTCAGAGTAAACACTAAAAAGTGGTAGAAATCCAGTGATTTAGTACTTTATGGCCATAACCATTCTCAAAAATTGACTTGCATGAAAGATACAGACTAATTTATCAATAACTTGCTTAAAGATTCCCTTTTTACTTATTATCTTGGTTGGGTTAGAACCAACTTCTCAAACAGTAAATTCATCAAACATCTTGAACACAACTTCCCAGATGCTTCAGTATTAACATGAAGTTCAGTTCAGTTCAGTTCATTTATCTTCAAACACAAATCCAGCAAAACAAAAACAGAATTATATGAGTCACGCCCATCAAATTCAGTGTAGTGGCGTAACATTAAATTTAACACATTCACTGCCAGTTCATTTATCATGCTCAAATGAAATAAGCAATATATATATATATATATATATATATATATAGAGAGAGAGAGAGAGACCTGGAGAGATAGTCCATAGTCGCTGCCAATTGAAGCGATGAAGGAGAATCTTGGAGTCCTCTGTAACCATGGCCAGCAAATCTTTCTCTGGGTTCCATTCAGCTATTTTAATCTGCCAAAATCGCAGAATATGATGATAAATATGGTTAAAAGGAAGAAATTTAAGTATAAAAATGTCTATACATACAATATATAATACCTGAGAGGCGATTGGTTTGTCGAATTGAAGCTGAAATGGAACCACTCTTTGAGCTTCATCTGTTTCCATCCCCTTTCTCTCTCTACCTGTGATTTTGGGAAAGTAAGGGTGTCTGTATGAAAATTAGGGCGGGAGTTTTGTTTAATTTAACTGGCAAATGACATATATGCCACCAAAATATGGTAGGTACGGAATCCAAATTCCCAAATGCAGAAGAGCCAAAATAAAACCCTTAAATTCTTCCAAATTAAACAGTCGAAGCTGAAGATGACGAGTGATATGAATAATCAAGATCAAAAGAAACGAGCTTTGGATGCATTGGAACGGCGTTTTGCCCCACCAGAAGTTGAGCTTCTTCAGCAACAACAGAAGACACATTTTGAAAACCAGGCTAAAGTGTCAATCGATTTTTCTGTACATCCCACCATAAATGTACCAGTCATGCCCCCTCCGAATTCCTCTTCCAGAAAAGGTCACATTTTTTTACACCGTTTTTGTTGTTACTAATTGTGACGAGTTGCGATCAACGCCTAAAATAAAATAAATTAAAGTATAACTCATTTTTAATTTCACTTGCATATAATTATAGTTAGGTTGAAAATATTATCGATTCGCAATATATAGTGACTCGATTAAAATTATAAAATTCATATCAAAATTGAGTTTGAAACAGATCTCAAATAAAAAAAGCACAGCTGATAAGAATGTGCATGAGCTTCTCTAAAATGGTGACTTAGCCCAGAAATATATGCAAGGATTCAGAGGAATGAAAATTGACAATTGGGTCTTCTTGAATCTTGATAATTTTAGTACAAGGGCATAATTAATATGGCAGTGTTCGTGTAAATGCTACTCAGAGCTTTCTAAAAAAGTAAATGTGTATGAAGCAACATAAAAAATGTGAATCACTTGCTTTGCCTGAAGAACTCCATTAGTGTGTGGATTTCATGCTCTGTTTAGCATGTTGTTCCCCTCCCTCGTCTATCATTTGCGTATAGAAATAGCATCATTGTTCACCAATGGATTCAGTGAATTGCAAACTTTCTGACCAAATTAATTTGATTTAATTATTGAAGTTCCACATAATTTTTGATCAACTTAATTGCAAGTTTTTAGCTGTATTTGTCCCTAGTCATATGTAGTTTGCATACCTTCTTCAATAGACAAATTAAGGCTGCAACTACATCACATACGTCCAAGGATTTTTACAAATGGCAATGAACTATACTTGGGTTCTAATACATCAATAGATATAGAAAGCTATTATCAATTGATATTTCAGAATAAGAATCGATATTTTCACAAATAAATTTAATCTCACGAAGTAAATTTCACTTATTATTCATGTAAGAAGAGGAATTATAAAATTTAATTGTAAAAATATCAATTATCTTTAAAATTTCCTTTTTTCTTCCCTCCCTCTCTCTCTCCCTCTCCCTCTCCCTCTCTCTCTCTCTCTATATATATTACACACGATTTATTACCCATTATACAATTCAAACTTTAAGATTATTATTGCACAAGTTTTTGTCGTCTTGATTAGCTCATCAACCAGTTTGTTTTGCGGGTTTTACAAATTCTCGTACCCCTTCCTCTTATTAGTGGGTATTGTACCTTTTTAAAAGAATAATGTTATTACTTATAACTAATAAAATTGGATCTCAAATACAAATAATAATAATAATTCCTCCATTTCAAAATATTAAATAATTTTATATTTTTAAAGTGAAATTAAAAAATTTAAAAATATGAATTTATTAATTTATTTTATTATTTAATTTAAATTAATTATTTATTATGTATATTAATTTGATTTATATTTTGTTTAATTATTTATTATAGAATTAAAAATAATTTAATTTAATTAATGTCCAACTTTGCTTCTCTCTCTTTGTCGTGACCATAGATTTGTCAGTATTATTAGGTTCTTTTTCTGTTAAATGGTTATCCGACATAAACAGTAAAATTATTTTTTATAAATAACTTATTGAACTAGTATAATGAATTAACTGTAAAAATATTTATAAATCTAAATCTATTAGAGTGGAAAACATGTATTACTTTCGAAACTCAAAAACACTAACGCTTTGTTTCTGAGTTTTGAACAGAAAAAAAAAGAATAGAAAATTTAAATTAGAACAGAAAAGAAAAGAATAGAAAATTTAAAGTTTTTCTTTGTGTTGTTTCTGAATTTTTAATAGAAAAGAATAGAAAATTTAAAATTGAGGACATGAGTTGTAATTTAAAATTTATTATATTAAAAGTTGAGGATAATATGAGAATTATAAAAATATTACTTATTCTAATTTCTTTTTCGTCCAAATCAGGCTAATTTTAGACGGAAAACTTTGGCAAGAAAAGTAGTCAAGTTTTTTATCAATGTCTTTTCTTTTTCTTTTATTAAAAAACTCAAAAACATAAGAATTGGAAAGAAAACTTAAGTTTTCGGTCTATTTTTTTTTCTGTCCATTTTAAAACTCACAAACAGCGTAAATATTTTTTTAAAAAAAATTAGGCGGAAGAAAAAGGAAAATATAAAATTCCGGGACAATCTGAAAATTTGAGCTTCCGTTGCAAATTATTATTGGACATATTTTTCATAATTTGTCTTGTCCACACAAAACAAAACCCGTACAATTCTTTCTCCTTTCCGACGGATACAACGAGAGAGGATGCTTTGGTTACTCAGTTTATTCAAGCTAAACAAACTTGTTTGAGGAAATTAATTTTCATGCACCCAATCCCAAACAGAGCTCAAATTCACGGTATGATAACTTCTCGTATTCGATTTGGTTATCCATTCATCTTGTTCTTTAGCTTTGTTTACGATTTTATTGCCCATTTGAGTAGTTTGGGAAAATTGGGAATTTTCTGCTTCTGGGTAAAGACATAAATTAGTAATTGTTTTTCTTTTCTGGGTTTTTGTTGGTTGCACAATATGGGTAGGACGACATTTTCAACAATTACTTCAGAAAGTTAGTTTACAGATTATGGTATTGATTGGAATTAGCTCATTTCCATTTCTTATAATTTTCCCGAGGCGGCTATTGTTTACAATCAAGAGGAATGTTTTGGGCGTTTTTTTTTTGCAGTGTCAATGGCAAATCCTTTGGAGAAGTTAGTTTCTTGTGTTATACTTGACTTGGATGGTACTCTTCTTAACACAGGTGGGGCTTCTGCTGTTCATCCCTTCATGATGATTTGATTGTTTTTCTTCGTTAATTGTTAGTATTATTTATCTAAATTTTGTAACAGATGGCATTGTGAGTGACGTTTTAAAAGTTTACTTGGTGAAGCATGGGAAGCAATGGGATGGGAGAGGAGCTCATAGAATAGTAGGAAAAACACCGGCAGAAGCTGCAGCTGCAATTGTGGAAGATTATGGGCTTTCCATATCTGTGGAAGAATTACTTTCAGAGATCACCCCAATGTTCTCCGATCAGTAATTAACACACACTAACTATCATTTTTTCATTTTCTACATAGATTTCGTATTTCTACTAGCAAATTGAATAAAAAGTTTCAGAAAATTTTTAATTAATGATAACTGTTGAGCGACAGAATGTGAGGTAGTTATCAATGTAAGAATCTTCATTTCTAAATACAAAGAATGAATTTTCATCCAAGTTTACTCTATCTCCCCCTTCCAACCACAAATATATTATTTGCAGCAGAACTTGGAGGATTCACCTGAACAAAGATTAGCCAACTCCTTAGGCATCCCACCTGTAACATAGCTATTGTGTCAAATGTCTGTTTAAAAAGAAAAAAAATTATGACTCTATGGTAGGGATGCTTAATGTCATTTAGTGCTGTTTTGGTTTCTCAAAGTTGTAGTTCTCTAAATTCAGTTTAGTGAGCCTTATCCTAGGGGAACTTCAAGTCAAATAAGAAAGTCTCAAAGTTATCTTATTAGTGTTGTTCAATTCTTTGTGCTTTGTTATCCACCGCTTCTTAGTGACTCTTTGAACGTCAATTATGGAATTGTGTTATAATCTTTGTTTCAACCAGTCTAGAATAGAAATTGTATTTCTCAGAATATGGACTTGCTTGAGATGTTTGTTACTCTGTTCCATAAAAAGAGTCTCATTTGCAATTTCTTTATCTCCACAAAAAGTTCTCTTTTATTGATAGTAGTATAAATGACAAAGTCCTCGAGTTTACCATCATGATTTCATTATCATTACAAACCATTACTAAACTAACAAAAATACA
This sequence comes from Panax ginseng, assembly GCA_020205605.1. Lineage (NCBI taxonomy): Eukaryota > Viridiplantae > Streptophyta > Magnoliopsida > Apiales > Araliaceae > Panax > Panax ginseng. The sequence continues at coordinate 93,803,617 of CM035150.1, forward strand.
TTATTAATTTAAGGGGACTTGTTAAATATGGAACAAAAACACAAGACATTCTTATAATATTCGAAAATTTTGCAAATGGGACTTTTATTATTATTTTTTACTTCACATTATGAATTACCCATAATGTCGTCTAATAAACAACCGTAAAAAACTCTTGTACCCAATACTAAATTTGAATGGTCATTGTTTGATCATGTGGAAGTATTTCTATATATCATTTTATATATCTGCTTGTAGGTATTTTTAATATTCGATATTGCTTACAGGTATTTTTAATATTCAATCTTTAAAAAAAGTGAAACTTTTTCTGAATTTGTTTATTTACAACTGACGTGGTAGGTGGTGCACTATCAAAGCTCTTCCAGGTGCCAATCGGTTGATTAAACATTTTAGGGCCAAAGGTGTCTGTATGGCATTGGCTTCAAACTCTCCCAGGGACAACATTGAATCTAAAATCTCTTATCAACCAGGTGTTTTGTTTAGGAACCTTAAATCATGTTACAATAAAAATCAAATAGGGTAGTGTACATTGAATCATTTTGTTCACCTAAACTTAGAAATAAGCTAATGGCAGTACAACATGCCATGAGAAAAGGTTTGCTTTTTCTTTGTTGTTTCTGAACACATTTGCTTATATTTTTATTATACAGGCTGGAAAGAATCCTTCTATGTCATAATTGGGGGTGATGAAGTTTCAGCTGGAAAGCCATCTCCTGAAATGTGAGATAGAACATATCAAAACTTCTATTGATCATTATTGATAGTTTCTTGTCCAATTATGACATGGATTATGCTTAACCATGAACATTTTACTCTTGTAAGATTCCTTGAAGCAGCTAAAAAGCTTAAAATTGACCCTTCTAACTGTCTCGTCATTGAAGATTCACTGTGAGTTTATTTATTTATTTACTTTATTTCATTACAAAAGTTAAGTGTCCTTCAATTTAAGCAGCATAGGGAAAGCTCTTGGAAAAGTATATTCTGCTGATATATACTCTTTTAGTTTTGTTGGTTCTTCAAAGTTGAAAAACCTTCTCGTCTTATGAAATTATGTTGGATAATAAGTTGCCTGCATCTTAAAATCTTATGCTTATTTGAATGTCAGGTTTCGTTTTAAGATGTAGAAAAGCTAAATTTTGGCTTTTAATGTTCTCGTTTGTATTAAAATTAAGTGCAGTTTGGTACTTGGGTCAACCTTTGCATAAACAGAATATTGAAATTATTTTTGACCAACAAATTTGTTTGATTAATTAACCAAGTTGTACATATATGGAGAACATATCACAAATAAATCATGTATTCCTTGCAGTTTCCTGCTCTATTTATGAAGATTGCCGGACACGTTTCTTCCTGCATAGATTATTATCTGATTCTGATATAAAGACCGTAGTGGATTCTACTTGTGGTAATTTTCTCTCAAAATAAAGATAAAATGAAAATATTTAAATAAGCTAAGAACTAAGAGGACATGTATGAACATCTGGAAAGGGAACAGAGGACAACTAAACCTGGCAAAGAGAGTACTAGGAACAGTATATGGGTTCCACACTCATGGGGGCGGACCTTGTGAAACTAAATTTTTGCTTGTGGAAATAGTACCTCCATATTTTTTTTTTATTGATAGCTCCCCCATGTTTTATCCTGAGACTCTAGAGTGCGAAATCTCAAGTGATATATCTTTTCTTGATTGCAGCTTTTACTTCATCTAATTCTTGATATTTTATGTATTCGTTCATTTGACATCTTAATCAAGATGACTGTATCTTTGATTCCGTTGCGCCTGGAATTAGCATGATGTTCTGTACTTTATGCGATGAGAAAGTTTTAATTTGTATAAGGGCAATGCTTTATGTCATGTCAGACCAGGTGTTATGGCTGGTAAGGCTGCTGGAATGAATGTTGTTGCCGTACCATCTCTTCCAAAACAGTCCCATATTTACACTTCTGCAGATGAGGTGATCAATTCTCTTCTTGATCTACGGCCTGAAAAGTGGGGCTTACCTCCATTTCAAGATTGTAAACATCTGTCACCTTTTCGACCATATTCTGATAATGTTGTTTCTGTGTCAACATTTTCATTAAAGTTATTATTCTGAATTGCAGGGATATATAGTACATTACCAATAGAACCTTGGTATATTGGTGGTCCTGTTATCAAAGGATTTGGACGTGGCTCAAAGGTGCTTGGAATACCTACAGGTGCCTGAATTTAACAAAGTATTCATTACCTTTTGTCTTCCAAGCTGCCATTTTTTATTGTTTTACCAAGCTGCCAGTTGGATTGGCATTTTTGACATATAATTATCTAAATGCTATTGGTGTGAGATCACAATTTTTCATCAATTGCTTCTCGCTTAAGCTGATTTCCACATTTCAAAATCTACTTTGATTTTTTTGACAAGTAGTTGCTTTATGAATTCTTCCATTTCAGTGTTGCACAAAGATAGTTAAATGGTTGTTTTTGACAGATCATGAGGTCTTAACATTTGTCTGGCAATGGTTTGGACCGCATATTTCATTTTCTTCCTCTTATGCTCATTCTCACAAAGTTCAGTTTTAACTAGTTTTATTTACTATTTCAGCTAATCTATCCGCAGAAAGCTACTCAAACATCCTTTCAGAACACCCCTCAGGTGTATATTTTGGTTGGGCTGGATTATCAATGAGAGGTGTTTACAAGATGGTCATGAGCATTGGTTGGAATCCTTATTTTGACAACACCAAGAAGACGATTGTGAGTGTGTTGTGGACTTTGTATTAAGGTTAAATTTAAGCAAGTCTCCATTTAATTTCAAAAAGTTGTTTATGGTTTTAGGAGCCATGGTTACTACACGACTTTGACGAGGATTTCTATGGTGAAGAATTACGTCTTGCTATTGTTGGATACATACGGCCTGAGGTATAACAAAACCATTACAAAGTATATTTTTTCCCCAAAGATTCATTTCCCCTCTTATCCTTGTATTCACTTGCTGACAGTCTGTTGCAATATGACAGGCTAATTTCCCATCCCTTGAGAGCCTGGTAGCAAAAATTCATGAAGACAGGAAAGTCGCAGAAACGGCCCTTGAACTTCCTTTGTATTCAAATTATAGGAATGACAAATATCTGAAAAGCTCCTTGCATGGGGAGAATAGTCATTTACAAATTTCATGAAATTGATTTTGGGCCTCATTTGTAATTCAAAATGTTACATTTCCTCATGGAAAAGGGAAATAGTTGTGCCACTAAAGTCTACCAATTATTCAATTTTAACAAGCACATGATATGCAGCTAGTAACTGTGGAAGTGGAGCAAAGTATATGCAAGGAGATGCGTGTTGTGAGTTACAATGTGTTGGAAAAGTACTTTAAGGCTCTAAGCCCTCTTTAGATGTAAGGGCTCAATTGACCCGGGTTATACTTCCTCTTATTATCTCAATAAATTTTACAGGAGAATTCTTGGTAGAATAAGTGTCGCTATAGATGTATAGCGATGATAAAAATTGTCGTTGTAGCATTTATAGCAACGATTTTTATGTATTAAAATGTCGTGTAAATGATTCACTTGAAATCTTAAATAATGTCTAAAAAGATCAGAGGCTGGAAGAAGGCAAGCAATTAAATCCTTTGTCATCTAGCTTCTATGCTAACTTTGCTGCCATGCACAAATGTTTTATAACTAGGAGATACTTTAATGTTACGTTTGGATTGAAGAAATAGAATGAAGAGTGGAATGCTTCATTACATTTTAGTTTGAATAAAATATTTCATACTCTCCCTTCTCTAAGTAATAAAATTCATAAATTTGGAAGGAATAAAAATGGTTCAATCCATTTTAATCGTAACCAAGTACATTTTTTTTCATTTAAAATAAATGAGTAATTCTATTCCCACTTTTATTACAAATGTAGCATAAGTCTTGTTAAACAAGCTCTAGAGCTATTATTTTATGGTCACTTCATTTTCTTTAGTATTGAACATATATTTGTACATCTCATATATGACTTACTTTTGCACTTCTTTAGTTTTATCTTTTTAATGGTTAAATTTTATTGAGATAAAAAATTAGGTCTATGCGAACTTTAATTTTGCAAAAAATTGGACATGACCTAATGAAAATGGGCAGAATTAGAAAAGAAAATGAAAAAAAATAAAAATAAAAAGAGGGATTAAGAGTGAATTACATTTACTTGTGCACTGAATAGTGATGAAGAACCACGAACAGGTCTTTAAACCCTTAAACCCTTTTGACATAAATTCTTCTATTTTGGCGGTAATAGCATTTCTTTAATACTCCTAGCCAAAAATTGTTTGGCTCCTCTCTCTGCAATCAGAACCAAATGGGAGAGGAAGCAGAGCAGCAATCAAATCTGGACATTGAAATCGGGGAAATTATAGAAGAAGAAGCAACCGGACAAACCTACACTTGGCCGGCGATTCGATTCGACGTTCCACCGCACAGAGCCTACCACTTCTACCACCAGTTCAGGACCAACCCTTCAAACCCTAACAACTTTCTCAAAGGTCTCAAATGGTAGTAGTAACGATTTATTGCCCTTCTTTTTCCTATCTATTTACCAAAAAAAAAAACTTCCATTACTTCCCAAAACTGCGTGTAACTCTGACTGTTTTTGTAGGTCGCCAGATGGTTCTTGCTTCCTTACCAGCTCCGATGATAATATTTTTCATGCATTCGCACTGTAAGTTTGATGTTTTAGGATTTTATTTTGTTACGAATTAGTAGGTAAAGAAACTGAAATTATACTATACTAACATTTGGAAAATTTGCATATTGTGTAATCCATTGGATGGTAATACAAAAAAGAACTGGACGAATTGTTGTTGGTTCGGAAGATGAATTTCTATTATATATTGTTCGTATAAAAGCTTCGACTTTTTTAGTCTAGATGAAGTTAAGGGTACTAGTGCAATAAACGTTGTTACAAACCATTAATAACGTTATTGTTTGTGTAATGATAATTTGATATCTTGCATTTATGATATGTTGTGTTTTGTGTTCTCTTTTCAAGTTGTAGGTTAGTGCTAGAAAACATTCTAAAGGCAGCATGGTCTAGTATCTTGACTTTGGTTTAGGTTATCAAGCTACTGAAATAATGTATCTAATTGCTTTTTCTGGCAGTGGCAGTGACCCTTATAGATGCGGTAACTTTATAAAAAAAAATATTAGTAGTATTTCTTGTGGTCTGTTTGCATTTCTGATATTTAAGCTGTACTGGACTAAATTTTTGTGCTTTATTCTTCTTTAGACCAGAAACTGAGAGTAGCGGTTATGTGAATGGTTGTGCTTTGGCTGCTGATGGAGGTAAGTTTCTGGATTATTGGTTTTGGAGTTGGAGTGAAGAGTGTTGTGATTTTTAACGATATTAATTTCTTATATAGAAGTACCATTTTACATATAAATATTTATTTTTAGAGTGACTTCTGTTAATATTTACAGGCTAACAGTTGTCATGGATAACCGTTGTGTTGATGTAAACTGGTTTGGTTCTTATGCTATGATATAATTGTAATTCTCATTGTAGTCATAATGTTTAGCTGCAGATTCATATCCTGCAAACCTTGTTTTGAGCGAGGGAGAGTCTATATATGATTATTGTTGGTATCCGTACATGTCTGCTTCAGGTGAGTCTTCTTTGGTGAGGGAATTTTTTTAATTTTTTCTTACTAACAGTGTATGTATATAGTTATTCCTCTAGTATCTCTTATCAAAAAAAAAAAAAAATGTTATGCCGTAGTGGTACAGAATACAAGTCTGACTGTTTCTCTGGTTGAGATTTCAGATCCAGTTACCTGCGTATTTGCAAGCACTACTCGTGACCATCCTATTCATCTTTGGGATGCTACTTCAGGCCAGGTGCTTAATCATTATTCCTAACTTTCTTATAGAATAGACAAGTGACATTGTTAACTTTGACAGAGAGACCTAATAACTTTTTGCACTATGCTGAAAGTTGTTGCGATGCCATCTCATGAAATTAACCCTGAACAGTGTTGTGATTTTTTGGTGCTTATCACTAGGACTGATCATTCGGTTATAACCGAACCGAATAAGCTATTCGGTTATAACTGAAAACCGAAATTTGGACAATTTTGGTATCCGAAAAAATAACCGAATTACTCATTAACCGAATTACCGAATTTACTATTCGGTTGTTCGGGTAATAACCGAATAAACAAATTTTAATTGTTAAATCCAAATTACAAGTATCAATAATAAAGCCAAAACCTTAAAAAAGAAAGAAGAAAACAACGAAAACCAAACTGCATTATAGATTCTAGAGATATGACAACCAAACAAGGTATTATAAAGTACAATATGATAACCAATTAACCATGGCTATAAAGTACAATACAACAACCAAACAAGGCATTATAACTCAAATCCTCAAAGTACAATATGATAACCATGAGACATCACCTTCAGGGCGACCAACACCTTTGGTTGAATAACATTTTTACCGGTGAAAAGTGAACAGAGAGCATTGTCGGCAAAGGCGGGAGGACCGGTGGTCTGGCGGAGACTGAGAGAGGCGGAGACTGATGTGGAATATGAGATCTGGGATATGGGATCTGAGACTGATGTGGGATATGGCCATGGGATCGACGGAGACTGATGTGGGAACAGACGCAGTGGGATTACTGGGATATCAGATATGAGATCTGGGGAGAGTCAAAAAGCTAATATACTATAGTGAGAGTCATATACAGATGCCACTTACTACTTTACTAGTATAAAATTAGTTTTATTTGTTTTAATTAAAAATTCGGTAATTCGGATATCCAAATTAACTTATTTTTAAAACCGAATCCGAAACCGAATACCGAACAATAAATCGGATATAACCGAAATTAGAAAGAAAACCGAAAAACCGAAATAATTCGGTTAAAAAATTTCGGCTGTGTTCGATAATTCGGTTTTATCCGTTGTTTGCTCACTCCTATTTATCACCTGTTAACATGCACCTCTTAAAACTTTTCCTGAATTTTCATATCGATATGATAAAGATTTACTCCTCCGTTTTGGGTCCTTGATTATTGCATTGGTTGGTAACAATTTTGAAATGCAGTTGCGATGCACTTATCGGGCTTATGATGCTATGGATGAGATCACAGCTGCGTTTTCAATCGGTTTCAACCCCGCAGGGACCAAGTAAGAATCAACTTCTTCGAAGATTTTCAAATATTACATATTAGAAGAATAGGTACAATCTAATGGTACTCAAAGTCAACACAGTAATTATTTCGTAGGTGTTGAATGGGTGCTTGTTTTCTATTACTTGAACTATTGATATCCGTATCCTTAATTTAATTGTGATATAGTTCAAATATACATTTGATAAAAACCTTTCCTGTTAACTTTAATTAAATTATGAACTATGACATATGCTGCTCTGAGTAAAGTTCTACACAATCACTGCTGGTACAGGTTGTGACGGTCTTGATTGAAAACTTAATGTTGCTCTTTTGCCTAGTGATTTATATGTGCTTGTTAATTATAGAATCACTATTTAAATTTTCTTGTGTAATACCTCAACCATTTTTGCAAGATTATCTAATTTCTGCAAAAAGCACTTGTATGATTATCGAAATGTCTATATATGAAAATTGTCTGTGGTTCAAATCACTTTATGGTATTACTGTTGGTCTTAATGACCTATCATCTATACTTTCCCAGTGCTTCTCACTTTGTTCGCTGGGATTTTAGTCTAACATGTATGTAGTTCGTGATAGAAGTGAATAATGTTTTTCCTCTTGTAGGATATTTGCTGGATATAACAAAACTGTTAGGATATTTGATATTCATCGGCCTGGTAGAGATTTTGAACACCATTCAACTCTTCAAGGAAATAAGGAAGGACAATCAGGTACTGGTTACTTAGTGTTCAATACTTCAATTTTTTCTTAAAGTTTTTGTTTTTTGTTATTATTATTATTGTAGTGGGGTAGACGACATGAAATCTAACCTCAAACCTTATAAGAAAAGAAGGCCATAACGGCCATATAATAGTGCTTCTATCGAGACTATTTAAACAAGGCCATAAAGGCTTTAGAATAATGCTTCCATTGAGGCTAACAAAGTATATCTCCATTGAGTCTCAAATTAATGTCCACTCTCATGCGAGGAGTACCATTCAAACTTTAAGTATTTTGACATACAAAACCAATCTTTAGGCTGTGAGCTTGTATCTTAGCTCTTACTTTATCCTTTATCACCACACTCACCATATGCTTTGCAAGCCTTTAAATTCCTCGAAGATTTACTGCCTAAAGCTTCTATATACTATTATCAGTTTGGATGCACAATACAAGTTGGTTTCTTGGACATTCAAATATGCGACTATGAAGTGGCATTACCTAAAGGTTAGAGCATATCTCCTATTTCAATCGTCCATGATCATTAATTAGTTATAGAAAATATTCTTTAAATGCTCTCGTGAGAATTGACAACTGTCTGTTAGGACAAAAGTTCTTGCTCACTTCTTAAAGCCCATTGATAACATTTGAAGATACAACAAACACTTGCCCATCATAATAACTAAAAAAATTGAAATAAGATTTCAGCTGTAGTTTTGTACAAACTGAATCTCACTTAATGACTGTGTTATTGTATAGCTATGTTGTTGTATAGTTAGGACGGATTCTTTATAGTTTTAGGAATTTATGATGTCATGTGAATATGTTCACTTCTGTAATGGTTTTTTGCAAGAAGCTCATTCCTTCTGTTGTTTACATAATATTTTACCAATTTAAAACAGAGCTACATGATAAAGCTGTGTGTGAATTTGTCATAACCCAACTCCTGCATGTCCTCCCCATCTCTCTCCACCCCTGCAGAAAAACCCTCCTCCATCACCACACTTTTTTTTCTTCCTTATTTTTCTGATGAGTCTTGTGTTGGTGTATTGTAGTTTAAAGAGTAACTATTTCCTTGTGTTTAGGTATCGTATCTGCAATAGCATTTTCACCTAGTCATGCAGGGATGCTTGCTACGGGATCATATAACCAAACAACAGCAATATATAGAGAAGATAATATGGAACTCTTGTATGTCTTACATGGCCAAGAAGGTGGGGTTACACATGTAAGTGGGAATATACGATCATGCATTTTGCCTTTGATTTTAATTTGTCAAAATAACTCAAGCTCCTCTTATTTGTTTTGTTTTTTTCAGGTCCAATTCTCAAGAGATGGTAATTACTTGTATACTGGAGGTCGAAAGGTAAACTATAATGTATCTTGCATATAACCGTATATTAAGATTGATGTGTGTTTTAATGGGCAGGGGAGGGGAAAATAGGGGATTATAAAAACACTAGTGTTTTCTTTTTGGAGGGTAGGTAGGGTAGAGGATTTTAAGATTTGTTTAGCCTCCATTTTATCTCTTGATGGAGATGGAGACGGAACTTGTCATTTTATCCATAATGTCATGGTAGCTTTATAAGTAACATGAATTATCTAAATTATCATGGATTGACATATTATAATCTTTTAACTTTTTGTAGGATCCTTATATCCTATGTTGGGATATTCGCAAAACTGTTGATATTGTTTACAAGTAAGTACCATTTCTTGATCTAAAGAAGCTGTTATGATCCTATAAAATGAGCCGTATGTTAATTATTTGATTGGATGACAAGATCTTTAAGTACCAGTGTTTCTTCATGCCATGTACTAGGCTGTACAGATCTTCAGAAAGTACCAATCAGCGAATACAGTTTGACATTGAGCCCTCTGGTCGACATCTTGGTACTGGTGGTCAGGTATAACTTAAATTCTTGCTTTATATTTGGACGTCATGAAAGCATTATTCAAAGTGTCTTTGATTTTCTTGCAACATGCTTCTAGGATGGTTTAGTTCATATATATGATCTGCAAACGGGGCAATGGGTGTCGAGCTTCCAAGCAGCATTAGGTACTACTGGTTTATAGATTTGTTGACAGAAACTTTTAATTTGTTTCCAATATAACATCTTCTGTGTTTGTTTGCATTCATACAGACACTGTCAGTGGTTTCTCTTTCCATCCATATCTTCCAATGGCAGCTTCTTCATCAGGCCACCGTAGATTTGGGGTTCTCGATGATTCTCACGAGGATTTAAGCCTATCTGGTATTTTTTCAAATCTTGCCATGTAAAATCCTTTCTTCAGCTGTTAACGTATGTGCTAATGCTCTTCTTCATTTACTATTATAAACTGCTTTGTAGCTCTGCTTATATTATTCTGCAACACTAAATGCTACTTCAATATTGATATTTAAGAACTAGGGTTAGGCGATTGCCTATTGTAATGATTTTTAAGTTGGCTGGACTACGACGACATTGTGAGTTTGTAGTTTATTTGATGCGGTTAGGTAATTTCTTTGATGACAATCGCATGACTACACTGCTTTAGCAGTAAATGAATGATGCTGATAGGTGGTCCTCACATGTGTTAATGTGTACATAATTGGATTTGATGATGCAAATAAGTGAATTCGAATAAACATAACCTTGTCAAGATATGTATATTGAAGTTCCCACCTCCCAATAATCAGTTAACAGAAGTCAGTACTGGATATTATTTGTGTAGCCTAGCGAAGGATAGTGTTATGAGCCTCGAGGGAGTTGGCATTATTATATAGATACATAGAACTTTGAATTAATCATTCTAAACTAGGTACGTTAATCAATGAGTTTGTCCATCTTTGGTAGGTGATGAAAATTGTGCTTCAGTGTGGAGGTTCTCGTTCTATTCAGCTGAAGAGAATGCTGGAGATATTAACAGAGAAACTGGCAATAAAGACTTGTGTGAGAATCATTGAGTTTGTATACGGGCGATGATGTAAATGATAACAATTACTAATTGTTCAATTAGAAGCTTCAATTTCTTCCTGTCTTGTTATTATAAAATATTACTTGCATCCAACTGGGAAAGACAAAGACCTATCTATCTATCTATCTATCTATCTATCTATATACATGGATGGGTTGGTTCCTAAAGTCATTGAATCCCTTTCTAAACTAAAGGGATTTATTTCTCACAAATAAGTCTCCCATTTTTTCATATAAAGAATTCCCTTTAATTAGCAAACAACATTTTTAATCTTATCATCATAAATTTATTATAATTTAATACTAAACAGACATGACAATAGAGTGAGCATAGAAAAAGGTGTCCCTCTCCCTCCACTATTCAAAAATTTAGAATAAAATTACATTTTATTATATTTATAAATTTTACAAATTAGTAGACACACAAATTACAATACAATACAATACAATCATCAGAGATTTCCTCCTTTCTTTATTTTTTGGGTACTTTCTCTCTTTAAGCTAAAAAGAAAAGGAATGACCGTGTTGCCGTGTTTGATTTTTATTCTGCACTCCACCCACCATTACTAACCCATTTGTACTCTACTTCATTTTTTTTACACCTAATCCCAACCGTCCATTCATCCATCAGCCCCACACTGAACACACGCGTCACAATCTCAACCGCTATTCCTACGTCAACTGCCAAATGTCAGTCCACTCTAGCAAATAGCGAAACAAAAGGCCTAAAACACAAAACGTGTTAGATAAGCTAGACTACCGAGGAGACAGCCGACTTAGACCGGCCAAAACCGCCACGTCATCGAACTTTCCCACGTTGGTTCGTCAGAACCACTATAGTAATAACACGTGTCTCTTCCAACGGCTACTTTTCCTGATTCTATATATGGATTTGGACTCTCGTACATACCCTAGGTCTTTCCTATCGAAAACTTCGAGTCCTTTCCAGTAATTACCCAAAACTCCTGTATTTATCCACTTAAATTCAAATATATACATACATAGGGAGATTAGATAGGGAAAGATATTAAAAATCTTGACTTATATGAACAACAAGTGATATAGTTGAAAACCGTTCTCGTTTCATTCTCTACAACAGCTAATTCCATCAATTTCAATTTACTCCTGCTGCTGCAAATTAGGGTTTTTTTCTGTCCCACTGCAAGGTTAGTGCTAATCATCATTTTTCATTTTCTCTATCTTATTTTGTGTGTGTTTATATATAGATCCAGTTGAGATTGATTGATAGATACAATGGTTAGAGTAATTGGTGTTGGTTTTCTGTTAATATGCCTTGCTGTTTTAGTTAAAGTTTGAGTTTGGGCCTTAGGTTTTGGATGATTCTGATATTTTTGTTGTTTGTTTGATGAAAAAGCAGGTCCTTTTGAGTTTTGCCAGAGTTTTGGATTGGTATGGTAAGAGAAATGGCTTTAGGAACGAATTGCGGCTCAAATAAGGGGTTAGGGTTAGGGTATGTTAGGTTTTCGCGGTCATTTGGTAGGAAGAGGGTTGTGATTTCGAATGATATGGAGGTTGATTCTTCTCTTACAACTCCCACGAAGAAGCAGTGTAATGAGAACTGGGTTTTTAGTTCTGAGAAATCTGTAATTGAAGCCCTGCCTCAGGACATTCTGGTAAGTGGTAAAGTTCATTTCTTGCATATATAATGATGTTAATTGAGCTGTATTGACAATTTTGGGGGTTTTTATATTGCAGGTTAGAATATTATGTGGTGTAGAACATGATGATTTGAAGAGGCTGTTCCATGTATCAAAATCGATTAGAGAAGCGGTATGTTCTTAGAATGTTTTGATTGTGTGATTCGTAGTTTAGATTTAGTTTTTGTTTGTTTTGATTAATGGGTACTGATTCTGATTTTTGTTTTGGTAAATGAACAAACAGGCTGTGATAGCAAAGCAATGGCATTTTGCATACAGTACGCCTACAAAGAAACTGGCTTTTCGGAATCCTGATGAGTTTGAGGATTGGGGCGAGCTTGATAAGGTTGAAGCTCCAAATGCTCCTAAGCAGTCTAGGGTTCCTAAGTCTCGTTTGACTGGGAAGAAGCAAGACGAAGCTTGGCCAAGGAGAGTGTTATTTATGGAAATGGAAACAGAGATATAATGTGCAGTTTGTACCTAAACACGTTTTTGTATAGGCATTGTTGTATTATTAAGTAAAAAAGTTGGTTAGTTAGAGATTGAGGTCTGTCATTGTGCTTGTACATGGCAACAATCTTCGCGAGTTGCCTGTGTTCTTCAACCCTTTCATTGAAGATGGGTTAGCTTGTTTGTATTTGTTTGTACATGTAGTGGAAACAGAGAGGGTATTTGTTGAAGGGGGGCTTTACTGGCCCTTTAATTTCATTAAAATGTGCACTTTGTGCAAATTTATTTTCAATCTCAATAAAAACATATTTGGTTCTTTTCTCGTTCTTTATTTGAGCAAGTGTTGGTTGTTTTGGGAGTGATTTTACTTGCCCACTCTGCTGCTTCACTTGTTATGTATGCGCTTCTTTATGAGTTTTAGCGTAACAATCAAATATTTCAAGGGTCCAATGCAATTATCAGATGATTCCTGGATTATTTTTTGGCGCTATATTTTGTTTTATAGCTGTTTTTTCCAAAAGGGATTTTCAGGTTCTTCTAGCAGCAACAGCCTGATGTTTATCAGGCTACAGCTGGGGGACCACCCTCTGCATTTTTGGTTTTTTAATGACAGATTAGTTGAACTTCTTGGCACATCGATTTTGATCTAGGCAAGTGTTTTCTTTCTTTTAAGAGAGTGACAGGGAGGAAATGGTACCACCATTTGTTCTCCTAGAGTTATTGCTGACCCTTAATTATAGAAGCTATTGAGATCTATAGCGGCTCCAATATTGGAAGCATTAATGTTACGTTTGGATTGGAGTAATGATGTGAGAATGTAATGATTAATTCTAATGGAACGAAAAAATTAAGTTCGGTTGCGAAATGAAAAAATTTGTGTTTTGTGTCTTAGAGAGAGATAAAACATAGAATAATTCATTCCAATTCCACTCGTCATTCCATTCTTTCAATCCAAATGTAGCATAATTTTGGGTGATTCTATATATAGTTTCAAACAAAATTAAGATGATTGAATTGGATTAAATTGTTTATCTATTAGAAGTGAAAGTGATTTAAAACCAATATAATATATTTATGAAAGAATATTGAATGAGATTTTTAATATTAGTCATGAACTTCAACTTTATATATATATATATAATTTGTATATAGTGGTGTATCTTATCAAGATGAAACATCCTGTTCAGCTGCTTTAACCCATACACACATAAAAGCTCCTGCATAGAAGCTTAAGGCTGAAATTAACTCGGTCGGTTGACATTTACTACTAGTTATTATCTCCATTATTTTTCTTAAAAGTCAAGCTACGGATTTAGTGGTAGACCCAAAGCTAGTGCTTCTCCTACTTTATTATTGAGAGAGAGGAGAGAGAAAAGAGGGTGATCATGATCTTAACTAATTAACTAACAACCCCAAACTAGCTAGAAGTTGGTCCTATATGCATGGAGGAGGAGGAGGAGGAGTACTTTGTAAGTATTAATTCTTTTCAAGTTTTGTCTTCTTTTTTATGGCGAATTAACACCTTAATTAATTAATCACCTCTTTGTTTAAGCACACCACGTGCATGCATGAGAATTAATTAAGAAATATTCTCTTTGTATTTGCAGAATATACTTTTTTCTATTTTAATTTAATAAAATGAGCGAGAAAGTTAGTTGTCTAGGTTGTTGATATTTTATACCTATTTTAACAAATTTTGACTTTTTATTTATTTTCTTTCGTTTTCTATATATGTTGTAGTGAAAATTTGAGCATTAGATTGACCTATCTTTACAAACTTATAACACGTAGAGTCTCTATTCCCCTCATCTTACAACTTACAAGCATAATGCAATTATGACATAGGCTATGAGTTCATTTTCTCGTAATTATGTGTTTGACATCACAAAAGAAAGTTAATTTGTGACCAGAAAAAGAAGAGGGCCAATGAAAAGATTCGAGGAAAAAATGCATTATGACCAAAGCTGTCAACAAATGCTTCTTCAATCTTATCCTACCCCGTCACAGGCTCACGACATAATTTAATTAATAATGTGTATTTGATTTCAAAAGTAGAGATATAAAATAAAATATAAATTTATTTAAATTTTTAAAAATAACATGTATAAAAATTAACAATACTTTTTTGTGTTAAAAAATTAGTAATATATTTTTACTTTTTTTGTTGTATGTTCTAAAAATATTATATTATTTATGTACGACACCACCGCTGCTTCTAGCAAATGTTACCATATAGTTGGCTAAATTTTCTTTAAAATATGTATGCTCCAACGTTACGTTACCAACTTATTAAAAGCACAATATGGTATATATAAGCTGCACGTTGGTGAAAATAGAATGAAAATAAATATAAGAAATATGATATTAATGAAGATTAATTTATATAATTAGCTATACTATTAAGAAAACATAATATCAAGAAGAATGCTAATATTAATAAATGTTAAACCAGTTCCATAAATATAGCCAAAAACCATATTAGGACATAAGAGTTGATTGATGGCTCTATCTAATATGGTGCGACAATTGGAATCGGTTTCTTTTGGTCATTGAGAAAGACAAACAACCACCATTTATAAAACAAGTATATCCTTCTTTACATTAATATTTTTAAGAGAATAAATTCTTTCTAAAATTATTAGCTTATTACATCAAATATCTGCCTACCATTCAATGTTTTAAAAGAGAATTAAGGAATTTGATTGAATTTAAGGGGTGAATCTTTTTATACAAATTAAAACCTTATTTTCTACTGAATATATAAATTGACAGGCTGCTACCAAATGTTGTATTCCATCTAGCTTTTCTTAATTATTTGTCGTTTTTATTTGACGTTAGTAGATTTCTAGAAGAAATTAATAATTACTTACCCAAATTAATAATTTTAAATTTCTTAATGCATCAAATTTAAACTCATTTTCATTCGTTTACCGAAAAAATTTTATTTTTGGAAAAAGCAAATGGAAACTTTACTCTTACCCCACCACGACACCCAAACCCGCAAGCTATACCAATTACCACATAAAACCCTCCCTCTTCCCTCTGTGTTTCCCCATATATGGAACTTCTTCAAAGAATCTTTCCTTTTCACTCAAATGGACTTCCATTGCTATCTCTCTTAAATTATTTCTCATCTTTGTTTTCTGAGTAATCCCATTTCTTCATTCTTCATGGAGCTAAAGGCAAATGAATTCCAAACCAATCAAACAGTTCCTTCACACCCTCTATTTTCCAGCATTATAACTCTCTACATTCTAATCCTCCTCTACTTCCCCACCCTTTTCCTGAAAATCATTTCCTCCCCAGTTTTAATTTGCGCTGGAATTCTGTTACTATCCCTTCTCAGATTAGGCGCAATTCAGAAAACCCAGAACGAATTGAATTCCACCCCACCACCACAACAACAAACCCATGATTCTAATGATGAAAATAACATTTGGGATTCATGCGACACAAATTCAGTGATTGATTCGGGAATTGGGTATGATCCGAACCCATTTTACGCCGACTCGTTTGTTGAGTACTGGGATGTGAGAGCGCCATTGGAGATCATATACGAAGCTTACGAAGGTGAAGAAGAAGATGATGATGATGGGAACGCGGACGATTCAAATATCGAATGCGGTCTGCGTATTGAGAGATATCCTTCTTTGTCGCTGTATTATCCGGAATCTGACACTGATAGCTCGTCGGACTGTGATTTCGCAATGATCGGAGACTGGGATTCGCCGGAGAGGATGGGGTTCAGGTGGGAAGGTGAGGAGAGGGAAGGGCTAATTGAGATTGTTTTGGATGGGAAGGAAAGAAGCCAGTTTTTTAGTATTGAAGAAGATAGTCTGATTGAAATCGACATTTCTCAGGCGAGAAATGATGTGGTTTCCGAGGAGAGTTAGGTACAGTTAAGCTTGATTAATGAAAATATAAGATAGGGAGTAACAAAAAAGAGATTTTGGTATTTGGGTGAGGTGTTTTTCGGGTTGCAAATTAGAGATTATTGTTGTATTTGTATAACTATCAATGTAATGTTGACTACATTTTTAATCACTAAACCCTGATAATGCTATCTTTGATGAAATGAACAAAATTGTGTTTGACTACTCTAAAATAAATTATTTTCATTTCTTTAAAATTTATAAATTTTATTTTTTGAGAAAGTATATAAAATTAGGAGTGTAGAATAAAACGAATCATTCGACTCAAATGTAATATAAGATTTAATGTTGGGTCTGAAATGACCTGTATACCCTCAAATTTTATTAAAGTATTTTATTTGCTTTTTTAATGTGTCAGTTGTGGGGTGAGGGGAAAATGAATATACTCCACATTACAAGGTGCGCATAGTGGTCTGGTCCTGCTTGCTATGGGAATGTGAATATGTGATGTAATGCAGCTATATGAACATTGAAAGGGAAAGGGAAAGGGCAGAGCATATTAAAGTTAGAGAGAAATGGCACCATCTAGATGTTCACATTTTCTTTCTCAATTTATTTGTTTTCAATGGACGTATTTGATTATGGAAACATATAACTTGGAATAAATAAATAGTTACTGTACTGATGGTTGATATATGTATTAGATAATTTTTAGAAATTATTTATTTTATAATATAATTCGAATTTAGATAATAAGTTATCAGTATCTCAACTTACTACAATATAATATAATAAAATTAAATATATTATTAATTTAACATTACTTATAGGACTGTCTAACGAGTAACGAAAGGAGGTGGACTACTGACACTAGACTCCCAATTTTTGCTATAGTTAATGTAGTATATATTTAACTAAGAAGAAATTAATAATTCAAATCTATAATTGAACTTGTAAAAATGATGGTCACAACCAAAATTTAAATAAATATTATGAACCTGAGATATTTGTGGGACTGGCCGGCAAAGGTCCATTCTTCTCCCAACATTCTTCTTATAGAGATAGGTTTAGGTCAGTGATAGATGAGCTAAGCAGCTAAACCCATTGTTTTCTTTTTTGACCTAGACTTCATCTTTGTTTTTGTTTTTTTTTTGGTTCCTTATTCATTTTATTATAATAACATGCGGGCGGCATATACAGCTCCATTTCTTCCTACTAAAAAGAAGCATAAAGGGATTTGGTATTTCTATATGAAATTGAGATCCATATAAAAATTCACGTGAGAGATTTATATAAAAATATCATAAAGATCAAGCAACTAAATCTTGGAGTTAACTATATATTATTTGTTGACTTTAATGTTTCAAGTTTCATACTCACTTTGTGTGTGAATTTATTTTTTAATACTCCATAAAATTTATGAGATGATTGATTGATTATTACTCCCTCCATTCCTAAAAGATTGTCGTTTTAAGAAAAAAAATTATTTTAAAAAGTTTATCGTTTACAACTTTCGAGGAGAATAAATTATTTATTTTTCTATATTACCCCTACCTTCTCTCATTGTCCCAAGAAATTCTATCCCTTATATTAATAGTTTTCAATTTCCCATAAAGGGGCAGTGATGAAATTTTAAACAAATTTTACTTGGTAAATAACACTTTCTTAATCCATGTGTCAAAACTTTAGGAACGGAGCGAGTACTATAATTGCTTATTGTTAATATAAATTTAATTATAAGCATCTAAAGTCGTGACATTTCAAATGGTAATTATTTCATTAAATCTTTGTATTTATTTTACGTTCAATATAATTGCTTATCCTAATATCATATTAATTTTTTATGTAGTTTGTACAAATCTCAATTCAGCTTTCGATGAAGTTGCTGGTAGTCGTACTGATTCAATATCAAATATACATTTACAAACAACAAAGCATTGTCATCATATAATTCAACAAGATTGTGTTCATCCAGTAACTAATGATGGTATTTATATATTCAATTTCTTTA
This sequence comes from Panax ginseng, assembly GCA_020205605.1. NCBI lineage: Eukaryota > Viridiplantae > Streptophyta > Magnoliopsida > Apiales > Araliaceae > Panax > Panax ginseng. The sequence continues at coordinate 93,822,421 of CM035150.1, forward strand.
TGTTTGAGCTTTGAAATTCAAATTAATTTCATGAAATCTAATTTTTTTTAATCATGACACACAAGTTATTCAAGGAAAGGAAAACACTCCAGTTAGCAAAGACAAATGCGTTCATCTTTCGGATAATGGTATTTAATTTTCACATTTTAATTTTCTTTGCTTTAATAAATTGAAAATGTTATAATAATTCAATAAATGTGGGATGTCAGATTTATATATGTTCGTGTATTTGTTATGATATTCTAGGTACCTATCCAATGAACCTTTCTACTATTTCTACTTTATTTCTCAAATCATCCAATACACCCACTAGAAGAGATTTGCTTAATAGGAAACATAACAAGTCAATAATGTCGATGTCCGACATTTCAAACCAGAATAAACGCTCTACTATTTTGCTTACTAGATGTGTTAAACTATGATTATTCATCATAACCATAATTTTTTTATTTTATACAATTTATATACGAGATCTTAAGACAACCTTTAATGAAGTAGATGTCAATCATACTAAATCATGTTCTACTGAATCGATGCAAACATCAAGGTTTAATCAACAATACCCTCTGCATTCCAACATACATGTTACTCTGAATATGAAGAGAAAAGCATCTCAACCAGAATCCAGTACATATCATGGATCATGTTAATTCCACTATGAATGAACAAGTACTTTATGCTTGAATACATTTCATAATTCAGAGTTTCTATTGATCCCCGACAATGGTATGATCATATCTTATTATACTAATAAACACCATGCGTATTTAAATTGATAATATTTTAAAAATATTCTTATTTATCTAAAAAAATATATTAAGCATTAGTATGTTTAAATACTATTTACAAATACTATTTGGTATTTATTTATAAATTGTAAATAGAATTTTTTCCCATTTTTTTAATTTTTTGTTTTTACAATAATTGTTCTTATAATACATTTATTAATAAGTTATTATAGTTGAAATGGTTTCTAATGTTCATTCTCGCTAATGATGGTATATTTTTCAACTTGATTATCATTTAGCATGATTCATTATTTTTAATGTTTAATTACAAATGTACTTTAATTATGATATATCCACTTAAATTTATTAAATTCGTACACGAGGACATCGGTGACCTGAATCGGGAATGTTCATCATGTAATGCGTTGATGTGGTATCACGAAAGAATAAACAAGAATCAAAAAAGCAAAAATCCAGAATTCTCAATGTGTTGTGCTGGAGGAAAAGTTCAACTTCCTCTGCTGAAAGAACCTGTAAGACCCCAAATAATTAATAAATAAAATTTAATTTCCTCTATTTATTATTTTGAAATAGTAAGGGTTGATGTGATTAATGTGGATAGTTATGGGTAAAATACGCAAATATTTCAAAATAAGCAAGTGGTTATAAAATATTCATTGTTGTGAGGAGAATATTCGTTTGGTCGTGGAATATTCAGATGTCTTGGAATATTCGCGATTTACCTAGCGACCATGTGTGGGCCCCATAACGGAAAGCGATTGGAGGAAGAAAACGACAAATATAAGTTGTTTAAAAATAATCTGGCGTAGTTGTTATCGCTTTTAATCGTTGGAATACCCGGTGGTTAAAACACGATGTCTACGCGTTGTTGCACAAGAAGACACTTACAGTATTGCACTAATTATCGACTCTTACGTAAGAAGGCACTACTCAATAATGGTTACATAATTACTGCTCAAAGATTTTATTGGTTCAATAATTGTTGCGTTGATATTTTATATTGTTTATTGTTTCAATAATTGTCATTACACAATATTTTTCATTATCGAAGCAATAATTCATATTATCCTAATAATATTATTAGATAACATTATAGGCAATGTCTAGAAAGTTCGCTCTAAGGAGAGGTTTGGTCACCTAATTGCGCCAAGAAGAGAGAAATTCTTATTGAAAGCCCCTCTTTCCTGAACCGCTGCTCGTCACAAATATTGTGATTCTCGTAATATTATTTGTGAATAATTAATTATTGATTCATATGATGAGAAAAATATTGATTTTATGTGGATATAGATGGAGAAAATTTTTAATGTGACAATTGTTGAAAATTGAAATTTTATCTTTTTCGATAAAATAATTCATTTAAATATATATATTATTATATTTTAATAATATAATAATGGTGATATTTTTACAACGAATGTGGAATATATGAGTATACGAGGAGGAAGAGTATTTTTTGTTGCAATAAATGTTTAAAACATGTTAAACATGTCCTGTGGACCCCATTTATTATCGAATTTTGATTATAAATTCTAAAATCACCCGCTTTGTGGATTTCGGTTAATTTCTGTTTGGAATTTGGAAAAACTTTCTTCTGCAAAGTTGTAGAGAATTGAATTTTCTATAAAAACTCGTGAGATTCAAATTTTCCGACAAAAGGGCTATTTATTGTGAATTATTGAAGTTCCGAAGCTCCGAAATAATTGATTTTTGGAAGTTTTAATTGTTTTTAATAACAAAAACGTTTTTTATTGTGGGAAACATTGGTGGCTGAGTTCAGTTGCCAAAAGTGGGCGTAAGAATTTTGTTTATATATATTAATATTATATTAAATTTTCTAACTTTGGTGTTCTAAGCATTTTCCTATAAATAGGGTCTTAGGTTAAATTGAAAATTACACTGTAAACCAAGTTTTCTCTCTATATTATCGAGTATTATTCTTGTGAGTATTTTGAGTATACTTTGAGTATTGCTATACTGATGCAAGTTCAAGTTATAGCCTATATCCAAAGATTCCAGCTTAAGATCTTTTCTTTCCGAGGTAAGAGATATTATTTTTTTTCGAATGATATTATTTCTTCAATATCATTATCTTTGAAATATTGGTCCAAGTTTTATCAAATTTGGAACTTTTGGTGTCGAGAGTTACTATTCACGTGTATCTGACCTTTATTCACGATACTCTGATTATTCATGAATACGACACTATTCATCTAAAAATGAAAATTTTTCTTTTCGTCTAAAATATCTATTGTGGATACTAGCTTTGATTGTATCCATGTTTTGATCATTCTTGAATTTTACACCACTATGATTATTTTTGAGGTATTTTTGGACATGGATAAAATAAAGTACGAATCCTTAATCCTTAATCCTTGTCATTTTGTTTTCCTGGATTCGTTTCTTTAAAAAAATATTTTTCATCATCCTCAGTCTTAAATGATGATATTATTGAATATCTTTGGCTCAGTAGTGCAAAGATGAATGATTTCTGATGAATATCTTTGGCTTGTAGTGCAAAGATGAATGATTTCTGATGAATATCTTTGGCCCGTAGTGCAAAGATGAACAGGTGTTTAGATGAACATGACCAACTTGTAAATGTCCTTGGCCTGTAGTGAAAGGATGAATATATATGATTCTAAATATATATTGATTGATGTTACAGGGATAAAAATATTGATGATGGACTGTTAAATTCATAGATATTAATAGATTTCATCCTCTACGTAACTCTTCTATGAATTAATATTTTTCATCATGCAGTATTGATTTAAAACTTGTTGTCTATTGTATTCTATTAGATTTTTTCCTCATTGAAGACTAACGATAATTTGTTCTCTATTATCTTAGTCATAATATTCTTTCTTCGGCTAGTCGAGCTCACCCTTTTCCTTTTTGTTCCATTTTTCTTCTCGTGAGGCGAGAATATAAATGCGAAATGCAGTCGGGGTATGGAATGAAGGTTCTAGGGAGAGTTGTTTAGTAGTCCTCACCATTGTTGTAAAATAATGTATCAATAATTATGATGAGGATTTATTTGTATGTGGATATTGTCTAAATGGCAATATCTGTATTTAAACTCACAATTTTACTATTGTAATAATAAAGTTGTAGTTGTTTCTGTACCGTGTATTGACAACTCAGAATGGGTGATGTAGACCTATTTTGGGGGTGTCACAGAACCACCCCATATTCTGAAAGCTCTTCTTAATGGTTCTGATGACAGAAGCAGTCATTTCATTGACAACATTCGTGCATACAATATGATGTTTTCTTTCACATCAATGGGTGGGAAGATTGATTCATCACTTAACAATGGAAAAGGTCCAGCTATTTTTAGATTACATGGCCAAAATTGTCACAAAATTGGAAGTTTGATACCAAATATAGGATCCCCTCCAAAGTTTGCTCAACTATACATATATGATCTGAGAAAATGAAATTGCAAATAGAATCCAGTGCCCCTCGTGTTTGTATTACTCTTTTCTATATAATCTTTAAAATTTAATGATTATTATATAAGATTAACTAAGTTTTCCTTTTATTATTTTATTAAACAATTCAAAGAAATAATTCTAAAACATTTGAATCATCGATAGTAGCAGATTTAAAAAAGATGCTTGATGATAACAATGTTATGGCTCAATCATTCAGGATGGCTAGGGATAAATTTGATTATAGAGATTTCAAAGATGTTAAATTGAGGCTTATTGGAAAAAGGAAATGTGATGGACGAAGGTATAATCTTCCTACTGCACCTGAAGTTGCTGGTTTAATTGTTGGTGATATTGGAAGCTCAAATAATGATAGGGATATCATAGTCGAGACTCAGAAAGAATGGTTTATTAAAACGAATAAGCGAGTTGCATCCTTCTTACCTTGCAATGCAATACCCGTTGCTTTTCCCATATTGTGAAGATGGATTTAGACATGATATTCTTCTAACTGAAAAATCAAAAGGAAAGAGGGTAAGAGTAAGCATGAGACAATTTTTTGTCTTTAGGATACAAGAAAGGAAAAATGAATCAACGACACTTTTACATTCAAGGAAATTGTTTCAACAATTTTTGGTCGATTCTTACACTATGATTAAGGCAGATAGGTTGTGTTTTATTCGTACTAATCAAAAGAATCTAAGAGCAGATATGTACAAAGGTCTAACTGAAGCTTTGTTAAAAGGAGAAACTGATCCATTATCACGAGGGAAACGAATTATATTACCTTCTTCATATGTTGGTGGTGCACGATACATGATCCAAAATTATCAAGATGCTATGGTGATTTGTAGGTGGGCTGGATACCCTGACCTTTTTATTACATTCACGTGCAATTCGAAGTGGCAAGAGATACAGAGGTTTGTTCATCAAAGAGGCATTAGACCCGAAGATAGAGCTGATATAATTTGTAGAGTCTTCAAAATAAAACTAGATCAGTTAGTTATAGATTTGAAACACAAACAAGTTTTTGGAAGGGTAAAGGCAGGTATGCTTAATTTTACTAATTTTTTATAATTTAATTAGTTCATCAAATTCTATTTTAATTATTTTTATCTCTTGCGCTTTTGTATACAAATTGAATTCCAAAACGTGGCTTCACTTTCACGCCATATTCTCTTCGTTTCACATCCGTAAGACAAGTATCCTACTGGTGATGATATTGACAAAATAATTTCAAATAAAATACTGGGATCAAGAAATTAATCAAAAGATATATGAAGTTGTGAAAACTTCACGATATACATGGGCCGTCAAGGTTTCTAACAAAAATTCGCCATGTATGAAAAGATGACAAATGTTCAAAATACTTTCTTAAAAGATTCAATGATCAAACCACTGTAGATGGTGATGGTTATCCCATATACAAACGAAGAGATGATGGTAGAACTGTGGAAAAGAATGGAGTTGTACTTGACAATAGGTTTGTTGTTCCTTATAATCCACAACTGTTGCTGAAATATCAGGCTCATATTAATGTTGAGTGGTGCAATCAATCGAGGTCAATAAAGTATTTGTTCAAATATATAAACAAAGGTCATGATCGAATCACTGCTGCTTTTTATCAGAATAATGACAATACAAAAGAACATGAAGGCCTTGATGAAATCAAAATGTATTACGATTGTAGATATGTTTCTCCATGTGAGGCAACCTGGAGAATCTTTGGTTTTGGAATTAATTACAGGGATCCGACTGTGGAGAGGTTAAGCTTCCATCTTCCAGAAGAGCAGACAGTGGTATTTGAAGATGATGATCCAATTGACTCAGTTTTGAACAAGTGTATGAATAATCAGTCAATGTTCTTACAGTTGATGCAGGCTAACAAGGATTACCCAGAGGCTAGAGAACTTACCTATGCTCAATTTCCATCAAATTTTGTATGGAAGGAGCAAATTGAAAGTGATGGAGTTACAAAGAAGAAAAAATGGTGTCCAAGAAAGCAACGTAAGCGTTGGTAATATTCTACGCCTCCGGTGGAGTGGAGAATTATATTACTTCGTGGTTTTGCTAAACACACGAAAGGGTGCAACATGTTATGATGATATCAAGACTGTGAGTGGGGTTTTATATCCTTCATTCAAAGAAACATGTTATGCATTAGGTTTATTGGATGATGATAAGGAATATATAGATGGAATATCAGAAGCATCATTTTGGGGTTCAGGTCATTATCTACGGAGTCTTTTTGTGACTTTGCTATTTTCAACTTGTATTTCAAGGCTTGAAGTAGTTTGGGAAAAGACATGGAATCTTCTTGCAGAAGACATTCTTCATAAACAAAAAATATTCTGCAATATAAAGGTATGTTTAGCAATACTATAAAAACATTCTTATTTTTTTAGGCAAACGTTCATTACACAAGATATATAAACTAAATCTTCCTCTTTTATTGTGTTTTGTTTTGAATTTCATAAATAATATTATTTTTCATCATTCTTTTTATTTTGAATTACACAGATAAATAAGCTTGAACCAATATTATATTTCATAATATTTTTGTACATTTTCTTTATAATATATATTCTTCATTATGTTAGCTTTTTAGTTTTTACTGACAAATTTTAAAACAATAATTTTCTATATTGATAGTAAATTATATTAATTGGTCGTTCATTGTTTAATAATGATTTTTTTCTCAAAAATATAGTGGATCCTATGCTTAAATAAACATAAACTTAAAAAAGAAAAATCATACTATTCATTTGATACACCCATGATATAGTAGGGCTTTACTCCAATCAATATCCATGATATCAGTTACCTTTACATAAATTATCACCTAATACCGAGCCATCTTTGCTCCTACACTTGATGCTGTAAATAAGGTGAACGAATATGTGATATCTTTATGGCCAGGTGATGAAGTAACATATCTAAGCTCGGACAGTGTATGTAAGGTTGATGAAAACTCAAACGGCTCTGAAGGCGTTTACACACCAGAATTTTTGAATAGCATTACATCTTCTGGAATGCCCAACCACAAGCTACAGTTGAAGATTGGGGTTTCTGTAATGTTGCTCCGAAATATAGATCAGTGTTCTGGTTTGTGCAATGGCACGAGATTAATAGTAACTCAATTGGGAAAACATATGATAGAAGCAAGAGTAATTTCAATCGGCAATTTTGGGCATATGATTTTCATACCTCGATTGGTCTTAACATCTTCAAACATTAGATTACCTTTTAAATTCCAACGAAGACAATTTCCTTTGGTTGTTTGCTTTTCCATGACAATTAATAAGAGTCAGGGGCAATCTCTCTCACATGTTGGACTGTATCTATCACGTCCAGTTTTTAGCCATGGCCAATTTTATGTAGCAGTATCACGAGTTACAAGCAAGAGTGGATTGAAAATATTAATTTGTGACAAGGATGGAAAAACATACAATACTACAAAGAATGTAGTTTTCAAGGAAGTTTTTCACAATTTAATGTAGAAAGGTTTGACATCTTCTAGCTATTATATTTTTGCTGCTCATTATTATTGTATGAAAACCCCTGCTTTCTTTCCCTGTGCATAAAAGTGTGTTAAAGTCTGATTGCTCAATTGTTTTCTTGGCAGGTGATAGGCTGAACTTCTCTTTGGTTGTTGTGGTCTCAGTAGATCCGGATGTGTTTAAAGCTTGGGCTGCTGCTGAAGGCCTTGAGGTAAACTCATCTTAAACCTCACAAACTTAAAGTTGTTAACTTCACAAACTTAAAGTTGTTAAAGTACATCAACTCTTTTAACCATCTTGACAAAATTTTAGTCTGATCTTTTTTTTCTATTGAGTTTATATTGTAAATTTCATATCTACTCGCCCTTTTACATTTCAATATCACTATTTTGGCTTCGCTTCTCAATGCTATAGTCCATTTCAAAATATTTAAAGGTTCACTCTGCTGTGATTAAGCATATTTGCGTATTCCAATTTGCAGTAGTGGAGGTTAGCAGGCTTCAACCTGAAATTCCAAACAAGTACTACTCCCCGTCAATAAGTGAAATTTTGAAGTTTTGTTCATTTCTTCTATTAAAATCATTTGTATATCCAGCTTTTTTAATAATATTGTAGCCACATTAACAGTAATGTAAGAATATGGGAGAAAGAAAAGGAAGAACATAAAGGCCTTACGTTGTGATGAAACACGTTTATGGAGAACATGCATATCTAATAACAACATGCACACATCAAAACTAAGTTGACCCTATTTCCTTTGTAATATGACATATGTTAAATGTTGCAATCTAATTCCTATTTATTTTGGATGGTTTTGAGGTCTCAATATATTGGTTTTTATTTCAATAGTTGCTTTCTACATATTAAAGCCATTTGTCAATCTTTCCCATGAATTCAGTATAACTAAAATAAGCGCATTGAAATGAATACCGAGAATTTAATGGGCAAGCAAATTACTAATTTTTATTGACTTGTGGTTGAAGCAGGTACAGTAAATCTGAATGTGCTAATGGAACTTTTTTCAATATACCGAGATTGGCAGGAGGAGAAGTCGCAGAATATTAGTAAAAGACAGGTTTGCTTTGCTTTGGAGAACAGTAGTGTATGCATATAGAAAACTTTCCTATGGTCAAAGTTTGTTTTTAATGTATCTAACAGTAATGTGTGGAAGACATTTTTTGCGACGCTTTGGGATGGTGAAGAAAGAACCGATCATGTCCTCATTGTATCAGATTGCCAAGTTTGGTCTTTGAAGAACTTTGCTTGTGGGAGCTCTCTCAGACACTTGATAGAGATGGAAAAGGTCTAATTATTGGTTGGAAGAGAACACCAGTTCATTCCCTTACTACTTGGAAGTTCTTATAGGTTGAAATGATTGAAGCAATTTGAACTAGGTTTGAAGTCTTCTATCTAATTATACTTTTTTTGAAATTTATAATGACATCTATTGATCTCCATAGATGTTTTGTTATTCATGTCCATTTTGATAATGAATATGATATTGGAGACTATTTGATGGCCTTCCATTGTAATCCTTTCAAATTATACTTTCGTTTGTCATGTAGAATGGTTGGTTCTCGCCTAATATTTGTCATCTCATGCCCATCTCAGAACTTTATAAGTACTTCTTTTCGTAACAAAGAGTGTATCCTCGAGATGTTTTGGAAAGATCTGCATTCATGTCTAAAATGTAAAATAGACAATTTTATTAGTGCAGCTTTTGTAATTATCTTACCTTTAAGAAATTTGAATAGTTTCGTATTTTGAGCTGAGTGAATGCTCCATTTTGCATGTTTTATTTAAAACTGCTACCAATAACAGTCAAATATGTGTGTGTAAAGAAAATGGAATTTAAGACATACTGAAAAGGGAATCTAAGGCTTAGCCAAAGCTCAAGCTAAAGCATCTCACATTTCATCAAGTGCGGTTGTTTTTCTTTCACCATGTTTGTACTGATTTGGTATATTCATTTTTTTGTCGTTGTTCAGTTTTTACAGAACAGAAAATTCTAGGATTTTTTTAATATAATATTTTCTTATTATATTTTAATTTATTAATTATATGTACATATTTATTATTAAAAAATTGAATAATTCCGCCGCAACGCGCGGATTTATATCTAATTTTAAATAAATTTTACTTGATAAATAACACTTCCTTAATTCATGTGTCAAAACTTTAGGAACGGAGCGAGTACTATAATTGCTTATTGTTAATATAAATTTAATTATAAGCATTTTATAAGCATTTATTAAACTCGTAAACCATTTTCCCAAGATATTTTGTCCAATTAAAGGTTGGTAGTGGGTCCGCCAAGTAACACGTGTCGAGTTACAACGACAAGTGGCGGCTCGAACACGTGTCGCTGTCTTTGCGAGTCTCGTAGTAGCCGTAGCTTGGAGAATCAGGAGAAAGGAAGAAGAAGGAATTCCGTCGCGCACAGTAGTTGTACCGTACAACAACTACAGCACATCACCACCGCTTTCCTCCTCTTCCACCTACTTGGGGTTTTCATCCTCTGTTACTGGAGTATAAAATACGCCTTTCTCTACACAAACACATTTAACTAAGAGCTGGATTCAATTAGTTTCATTTTACAGATTCTCCAAACTTGTGGTTGTATCTAGACTCAGGAATTGGAAGCGAAAATGAGGAGTTTGACTATTTACGAGAGGTTTTTCAAAACTTTCCGTGACAATCCTTCTCTTTCTAGGTTGCTGGTTGTGTTAACCGTCAGGTAAAAAAATTATTCCCTTAATTCTGCTTTTAAGACTTATTTTTCTTGCTAAGATTTGTTTCGTAATGGTTCTTATTAGTATTGGTGGATTATGGATATTGAGCTTATGATTTAGGTTATGGCCAAAATTCCGGTGTTTATACGAACTTATCAAGTTCCTCATTGTTCAAAAACTGATTAGAATTAGAATTCCAGATCTATGAGATGATGATTGGCTATACTTGATAGCATTAGTAAAGGTAAGCAAGCAACTATTTAAAGTTGCAGTGTGTAAATATGGTCTGATCTCTGACCTTAGTGGACACTGCTATAGCTTGAGTCTGATGGAATCGAAGGATGTGGATATTTGTTTTAGACTAATTAAGGGTGCTAAAGTAATTTGGAGTTTATGACCTTGATCAAGTGAGTTATTTTTGTTTAACCTGTTTCGTTGGGAGATATCAACAATAGAATGGGAATTTATACCTATGGCGAAAAACATTAGTACTTGTTGACTTCTACATGCAATGAGCTATGCAGCTTTCATGATCTAGTAACTTAACGTTATGGTCTTTCGTGTGAATCTCTCTTGCGTTATCCAAAAATTGTTCCTTTCTTGCTTGATCAGAAGATGGTGCATGTTAAATAATAAGCACACACAAAAGTTAAACACTTTATGACTTCAGCCATCGTGCAAAACTTATTCAAAGCATGTTTCGTTAACAGAATTTAATGGAATTGCAATTGTTGGTTGCAAATCATCCTCTTGTTTGCTATAGAATTTAAAGCGTCTTGATTGAGTTTGAATTTTCAAAGTAGGTTTTCTTCCTAATCATATTTGTCTTATGTAGTTCCGAATAGAATTCATCTTTTCTCGACTATCTCTGTATCTCATTCCATAAGATATTAATCTTTTTGTATGCTTATAGCAAAGACAATTTCAATTTCATGTGTAAGTTTTTCCCTGTATTCTAATTTTCTATATTTAATATTCCAGTGGTGGAGGCCTTGTGGCTTATTCTGAGCCAAGCTCAAGTAATGGTGCAAACATTGTTGCTTCTTCTGAGGCTGGTGACAGGAAAAGAGAGTGGTGGTACTTGGCACTGGTTGGGCTGGAACAAGTTTCATGAAAAATCTGAAGGATTCCTCATATGATGTCCAGGTGATATCACCTCATAATTACTTTGCATTCACCTCTTTGCTACCAAGTGTTACATGTGACACAGTGGAGACTCGCAGCATCGTTGAACCGATCCGCAACATAATATTGTCCGAAAGGTAACTGAAGGGGATATAGGGCAACATGTACCTCATAGTGTAGTAGCAGACACATTTTGTTTTCTTCTCTTTTTTTTAATTGGGTGGTTAAATATATAAGAGTCAAGTTCATCTCATGTTATTAAAGTCTAAGGTTGGTGTTGCCATCATGTTTTCTTTAATTCTACTTCTATTGACCTCCTTAGAAAGTGTGAGATTTGGTAGAGGGGTATATAGGTCCAGCATGGAGCTTCACTGATTACCTATTTTTTTCATATATATTTTTTCTGGTTGCTTATTGCAAAGTTTATTGTCTAGCTGAATGGTCACTTTCTTCCATAAATTATGTCAATCAAAGGATTACGTTATTGACTGAATGCTTTCTTCATCTCCTATGGCAGAAAAAAATAGATATTCATTACTGGGAAGCTGAATGTTTCAAGATTGATGCAGAAAATAAGAAAGTGTATTGTCGATTCACTCAGGAGACTAATTTGAATGAGCTTGAAGAATTTGTTGTAGACTTTGACTACCTTGTAGTTGCCATGGGAGCTCGCGCAAACACATTTAATACTCCTGGCGTAGTGGAAAATTGTCATTTCTTGAAGGTAACTTTCTAAAACATATCTCATGTTTATATGTAACTTCGGTTTTTGCTTTTGCAAAGGTAATCTCTCTAACTTAGGAATTGGTTAAGAAGAGACCACTTAAAATGTCTATGTTTATTTCATTTGCACCACAGACATTCTGTGTAGTATAATTCTGCTACAAAATAAATCCTCATTGAATGTGTTAATGTTGAGCATGACCAATAGTTCCATGCAGTATGAAAGTTTATCTCTAAGTTTCAGGAACACATTCTTCATGCAGGAAGTAGAAGATGCTCAAAAGATCCGTGAGACAGTTATTGATTGCTTTGAAAGGGCCAGCCTCCCCAACCTAACTGATGAGGAGAGGAAAAGAGTTCTTCAATTTGTTGTTGTTGGTGGTGGCCCAACTGGTGTGGAGTTTGCAGCTGAACTTCATGATTTTGTATCTGAAGATTTAGTCAAGTTATATCCTACGGTGAAAGATTTGGTTAAGATAACGCTTCTCGAGGCAGAGATCATCATATTTTAAACATGTAAGAATCTGTTACTGTAGGTCAATTGTTACTGTTTTTTTTACTTTTATGTCGATTGATGCATAGTCTCCTTCAGTTCACATGATTTAATATATTTTAAGATATGCTTTATACACCAGTCCTACAGGGATCTTCATTTTTCTAGGTACTACCTAGAGACCAAGCAAGCATGAAACTATGAAAACAATAAGTTTTACAAATATATAGAGAGAGAGACCCCAAAAATCAAGAAATTTGGTTAACATTAGAAAATTAGGAGAATCCTAAAATTTTCTCACTTGCTTGGATAATTTCTGGAAATTATTCTGCTTGGTCATCCATTTGGTAATCAATATAATGTTTGTGAATTAATTTAATTTAAGGACATGCACATTGGATAATTTCTGACTTTCTGATCTTAAACATATATGCTTTCTTAAATAAAACATTTCCAGAAATGAAATATTCTTCAGTTGAACAAGGTTCAAATATCTGTTTCCGGTGGTTGTCTTTTCTACTCCATCTATATGCTCTCATGCAGTTAGGATCTCTTTGTTTGCAGGTTTGACAAAAGAATCACGGTGTTTGCAGAAGAAAAATTCAAGAGAGATGGCATTGATCTAAAAACCGGCTCAATGGTTGTAAAAGTATCAGACAAAGAAATTTCTACTAAAGAAATAAAGAATGGAGAAATCTCTTCTTTTCCTTACGGAATGGTCGTATGGTCAACTGGTATTGGGACTCGTCCTGTTGTAATGGATTTTATGAAGCAAATCTGTCAGGTATTTTACTTTGTACTAGAAAGAATCTGATGGTTGAGCTTTGATTTTGATCTTTATATTTTTAACCTATTCTTTCCTGATGGTGTTAGTCTTCTACAAATAAGTATGATCTTTCATGACAAAGATCTGTTTCTTGATGTAGGCTAATAGACGTGTATTAGCAACTGATGAATGGTTGCGAGTTGAAGGGACTGATAGCGTATATGCACTTGGAGATTGTGCGACAATTAATCAGCGCAAAGTCATGGTATTGCATCTAACTTCTCGGCATATTTTTAACTGTGAAATTTATTCATTCATCAGCAATTTCCAATGCAACAATCAGATGCATGTGTATAAGATTCAGTCTGGGAGTTGTAAAACTTCAGTTACTTTACAATAACAGTGGAATAAACAATTGAATTCCTACCTATGTTTGAAAATTGGTTTTTGTTTTTTTTTTGGTTGTCAAAAGACAACTGTTTGACTACTGTTGATAATGTTATTACTATACTTACATATTTTCATTTGCAGCCGGATAGAAATGCAGACATGATTACATGAAAATACATGAATGTTTCTGAATGGATTGTTGCATTGTTATCTAGATAGCATGTTAGCTTTTTTCAACACTGTATTACCACATAGAGATCCCCAGCCAGTTTCTCGTCACCCTTGAGAGGCCTAATTTTTAATATTTTGATAGCCTAACTAGAAAGACTCAGAAAGCTTGGGGGAACTCTTTCTGCAATGACTAGGAGTTTCATTTTCTCATGTTAAAAGCAAGGAACTTAACATCTCCGAAGAGTGCCTTTGAACTTCCTCCATCACATTCAAGGCAAGTTGAAATTCGCAACTTACCAAAAAATAGTTGTAATAACAGTAAAAATAATAATAAATAAGTTGAAAATGGAAAACCTGAGCATTTACTGATCGAGCCAATAGTGTCCAATGTGGGGTTAAATTTAGTTGACTTGTTATTCCCAAAAAAATTAGTGGAACAAAGATCTAAGAATGTGAAAGGGGGGGGGGATTATAGATAAATAAATTTGTGGGTTGTGCGAGAAATGCACACTGTTCCATAAATATTTGAGCTAAATATATGTTCATGATTTCCTTTTTCAGTAGCTTTTGATGAAGTTATTAAATACATAGCAATACATTATTTGAATTTTATATATATATATATATATATATATATATATATATATATATATTAATGAGTCTATCAAATATCTGGTATTCTGTTATTAACTCTCACTAATCTTTAATGCTACGCGCTAATTTTTAATAGGAAGATATTGCAGCAATATTTAGTAAAGCAGACAAGGACAACTCTGGAACACTAACAGTGAAGGAATTTCAAGAAGCCCTTGATGACATCTGTGAAAGATACCCTCAATTGGAGCTTTATTTGAAGAATAAACAGATGAGCAGTCTTGTTGATCTTTTGAAGGATTCTAAAGGGGATGTTGCAAAAGAATCCATCGAGTTGAATATTGAAGAATTCAAATTAGCTCTCTCCAATGTTGATTCTCAGATGAAGAATCTTCCAGCAACGGCCCAGGTTAATGCCAATTGGATTATTCATTTTCAGTTTTGAGTCTTTTTTATAAAAAAAAAAGGTTATGTCCTCTGATTATCTTTGCATTTCTCTTTATGTGCCTGTTTCTTCGCTCTGATACTTGGCAGGTTGCGGCTCAACAAGGTGCCTATCTCGCTAATTGTTTTAACCGCATGGAGGAGTGTGAGAAAAATCCAGAAGGTCCTCTTCGTTTCAGAGGATCCGGACGCCACCGATTTCGTCCCTTCAGGTACATTTCAAACTTCTTTTCCTCCTCCCCCTTTTACCCGATGTAATAGTCATTGAAGTCATTATTGATTATATACAGAGTTGTGAAACTTCAGTCATTTAAATTTTTTTTTGATAAATATTGTAGTAGCCCATAATTTAGGAAAACAAGAACAGCAGTAGGTCATGTGGCAAATGGGGGGAACCTTCAAGAGAAACATAAAAGAAAGAGAAGGCCGTTACTCAGTGTTTGCCCCTTCTATCCAATGTTGGCTTTGGGGGGTGACCACCTTTGACATACTGCAAACAAGTGGTTGGGGCTCTGCTCTAACCTTTGACATTATGCAAAACAAGAGGTTGGCTCTATACTCGAATGGGATTTAATTTTTCATTGGCCGAGCTGTTACCATGGCACACAGCGGTGGCCTGAATGTCAACAGTAACCAACATATAAACATTTTTTCTGTTCTTCTCATCTTTTGTTGACTTTTGTGTATATAATGAACCACTTTTGAGGGTCTGGAGTTAGTTTATGGTTGGGCGAGGGGGAAGGGGGAGAGGAATCATCTTTGCTAGCTAACCACGGGTTTGGACTTTTGACAGGATTCTCCTGCTTCCGTGTTCATGTGCACAATCTTGATATTATGAAAAACATTTATGTCAATATAATCTAGTTCAACATTATGGCAAACATTTATATCTATATAATAGCATACTGGATGTGAGCTCAATATCTAACCCCTTAATGAATTATCTAGCTTGCTTTTTCACTGAGGCTATAATCCTTTTCAAGGTACAAGCATTTGGGACAATTTGCTCCCTTAGGGGGTGAGCAAACAGCTGCTCAACTTCCTGGAGATTGGGTTTCAATTGGCCATAGTACTCAGTGGCTATGGTATTCTGTGTATGCAAGGTAAACAGTACCCCCACTCCCCCCCTCCCCCAAAAAAAACACTTATCTCGGCATTGAACAACAGTTTGGTAACATTTTATAATTAACTTTAATTTTTTTTGATGGCATTCAGCAAATTAGTCAGTTGGCGCACAAGGACACTGGTGATAACTGACTGGACCAGGCGATTCATCTTTGGTAGAGACTCCAGTAAAATCTGAGACGGTCAACAGTTCTGACGTTTTCCAACAAGCACAATGAGGGTGCAGAACTTCCTTCTGTAAATTGCCATTTGATAACTATGGCAAATTGTGTCTTCATCCTGCCTTCACATCCAATTGTATTAGTTCTTGAGTGTATACTTATGAATACTCTTGGAATTGTTACCAGAACTATGGGTCAGTTTATGAATGCCCCATATTTTGTGGCTACATGCAACTTGAGCCTCTAGATTTATACGTGTTGTCCTTTTGCTTTTACCTTTACCTTTTCTTTTCTTTTCTTCTCAAAGGAGGAAATGTGTAGAAAAAAATTAGTAAAAATAAATGCATGTTACGCATTGCTGCTTGTTTTAAAATGCTTTGATTATCCAACCTGCCATCCGGTCCTTAATTTTGTGGAGTATGTTATTCAGTCACACAAGTAACTTTATATTCTTGTCATAGACAGTGAACTGGTGGATCAAGAAAAACATCTTCACGACTAGTATGATGAGAACCTAGAAGCACTTTCTTTGAACCCCCCCCCCCCCCCCCCTCCCTCTCCCTCTCCCTCTTCCTCTTTTTTGAGATATGAGGTGCAATGGGATGTACAACCAAGGATAATAAGGACTTTGCTCTTAATAATATTCTCTTACAAATTCATCAGACAGCTGAAAATAGATAAACTCTGTGATCTTTTATGATTAAATATATAGGACGTGTATGCCTTAGTGTGTGAATGTGCAAAGAAGAATATATTCTTTGCATGTATCAAATTTGAAGAAATAGAAAAGAATCATCATCTGAGACTTGAACGAACGGGGAGGATTATCTATCCATGGTGCATGCAGTTTTGCATGGGCACGTTGATCAATATGCCTACATATACATGTATATATAGTTCTGTTTTGGGGCAATTTTTTTACAAGCCTACAATTTCATCCAAAATTGAGTGTAATAATTAGTTAGCTTAGTGAGATATCCATAACAACAACAAAGAGACTTTCTTCCACCATGATAACAGGAACACCCCAGGAGGAGGATATTGGAGGCAAGGAAGGTTTCGGAGGTGGCGCCAACTCATCAATGGAAGACGTAACTAGTGAACAACTGCAATTAAATGAGTCATATAGTGGATGGATTGCTGCCGGTGGCGGTGGTGGTAGGTCGTCCTCATCATTTCCAAGAGGAAAAGGGGTACCACCCTTCTTGACAAAGGTTTATGAAATGGTGAATGACCCAAAATCTAATACCATCATATCTTGGAGTTCTAGTGGCACTAGCTTCACTGTTTGGGATCACCACATCTTTAGTAGAGAAATTCTTCCCAAATATTTCCGGCATGATAATTTCTCATCTTTCGTTTATCAACTGAACAACTATGTGAGTGCATTCCTTTTTAATCCTTGTTCTTTAATTTCTCCTTGTGTATGTTAACATTATTTGTCTCATAGTTGTTAATATTATCTGGTCAATGAATTTGTTTGTTTTTGTTGGGTTCTGTTGTCCTTGTGTATTGTGTTGCTATTTACATGTAAAAATGAATGTTTCTTATAATGTGGATCAAAGGGTTTCAATAAGATCAATTGGGGTCAATGGGAGTATGAAAATAAGTGGTTTCAACAAGGAAAGGACCATCTGCTTATGAACATCAAGAGGAAAAACCAAAATTCACATGTCATGAAGAGAAACAGGGGAATAAAGCCTTGTATTAACTCAGGAAATCTTGTTAATGAGGCACACCTAGAAAATCTAAGGGCTGATCAGAACCAACTGAAAGTGGAAGTTCAGGGGGTTGTAAAGAAACAAGAGTATATGGAGAATGATTTGGTCACCATCAAAGAGCAGATACATAGCTTGTTTAAGCAACAGAAAATGGTCATGTTCATGGCTAGTGCATTTTTCCCAAAACATGCTCAACAATTTAAGCAACTGATGAGGCAGGAAGGGGAGCTTATTGATGAGGGTGAGATCGCGGAGAAAAGGAATGTTTCATCAGAAAATCCCATGGAACTTATTGATGGACCTGATAATTCTAGGCAGAGCATCACAGAAAATAACCAAGTTCAACCAGAGAAACAAGCCGCGTTTTCTTGTGATGACTCGGGCAATCTTGTTCAAAACCAGACGGGCAATGCAGCCTCGGAAACTTATGTTCCGTCTACAAATTCCGAAAACTGTTTATTGTTGGAGAATTTAATGGCAGTTGATGAAAATGAACAACAAGGAGAGCTAGAAAAGCAGCATGAGTCCAAGATTGTGATGGAATTAGAGGATCTGATTGGAACGCCAGCGGAATGGGGCTATATGAAAGAGTTCATGTATCAAGAATCGAAACCTGTAATTCCACTGGTATGAATCTATGATCTTTTTATACATTTTGGTTGATAACTATTTGCATTTGTTGTTCAATTGTGAACATACAATATGAGCTTATAAGTTCTGTTTTCGTTATATAGCCGGAAGGAGAAGGAAAGGGGGTGTAGATGGAGAAGTCTTGAGCCTATTTCGGAATTTTATCACTTGATATTTCTACTGATTCTGTTTTCTTATTCATCTTCTGAATTAAAATTTTCAGTTATGTTAAAATTAAAACTGCTTCATTATAAGTTATATACAGTTGTTTTTCATGGTGCTTGAAGTTAGTTAATTCACTGATCTGTTTGGTTGCTTGGTTGTATTGTACATTTTATAAGTAAATATATGTCTCTAAATGGCTTGCTTTGCAGTGAGCCAGTGCTTAGAGATATAGGTAATTAATTACTCTGTTACTGCATTAAACTTTTTACTAAGTATTACAAAGTGGTAAAATACTAGGCTAATAGCCCGTCATGCCAAATCCAAATTAGAATGCCTCCAAGAGAAAATTTGGATAAGTCCAGGATGTTTATCCAATTTTCATTAATAACTTGTGCGCATAACAATTCGTCTTTAAAGAAAATGATCTGATCCCAACAAGAGCTGGTATACCAAATTTTGAGGTAAAATTAAAGAGATTTGATTGAGTTAACAATAATTAAATCAAAATAAGTCAAATTGTACTGTACTTCGAATCTTTATACAAACGAACAAGATGGGGTTGGACAGCTTCGATAGAAAATCCGAATTGAACTTCTAAAACAATCAAACTGCACTTCAGTTGTTGTGCCCAGGACCTCTAAACTCAACCATTTGAATTAAAAACATGGGCCTTTCTCAGATATTGGAAAGGTCCACAATAGGATACGCAAGGCAAGTTTTATCAACCGATGAAACTAAAAAATGTTGGTGGGGCCACTTAATGCAAGCTGATTAGCTGCCACGTGTCAGACCCCCCCCCACACACACTAGGTCTCCAATGGGAAAGATCTAAATAGGTTGGTTGTATAATGATATAGACATTGAAAGGGAAAAGATGGTTGGTTGGTTTTGAACATGGGGTTGTTAAAAGTATAGGGAACAAGAGTTTTATGGAGGTCTATTATGTTCTTAGTTTATATATAAACACTCAATTTGGGAGAAACATGCAGGACTCTTTCTATCTCAAAGATCATATCAATTCAATTCACATATCATATTCACACAAATTTTAATTTCATTCCAATTACAAATTAATGAAATAAAAACAAACTAATCACTAATTAAATTACTTTAATGAAATTATTTTAAGGGAAATGACATATACATATATATATATATATATGGTCAAATATGTGATAAGATTGAATTACGACCAATGTAAAAGTCTATACGATAAGATAGAATAAATTAAGGTGGAGTCATTCTTAATTTCTACTTTTTAGTTAAACTTTGGCAAAAAAAAAACTTTACAATATATAGCAAAACTTTTATTTTAAAAGAGGGTTGCATAAGAATTATATATAAAACCAATCTGCAATCCCTAATATTTTTCTTTATAAAAAAAAAAACAAATCTAACTTTTCTTTATTATTTCATAATACACTTAACTATCATAGAAATTTACACATAATATAAGATAAAATGCATTTTTCCTACTAACTTGTACTCCATTCTTGTTCATTCAATTACGTGGGTACAGTCTCTCCAATTCATTTGAAATGGTTCTAAAATATGTATGAATTCATCTTCTTATCAAGTTCGATAGTTGGCACATTTTTATATTTTGCAAGTTAGACTTTTAGGTTAGGCTTTATTGATATATACATTTAGCTAGGGATAAATTAATATTTATATACTTTTATGTATAAATTATTTAATACAATAATTATGAACATGGTTACACAATTTAACAGGTGGTGCTAATTACAAAATTTATTAATAGTTATGAATTCTTTTTTGATTTGTAGTTGGTGTTGAAGGGTGAGATGATTTTTTTCATTTTTTTTTTTTTTTCTCATTTATCCAAATATAAAACATGAGATCTCTTTAACCTTACTCACCCTATTGTCGGCTGTCGGGTACAATTTAGACGTATACACTTCCTTGTGTACGGGCCCATAACCACAATCCTACTCCACACAAGAAAACAAAGTGCTATGGCACTAGCCCCTACAATTAAAATTTTAACACTATGCACTAATATTTTCAAGAGAAATGATATACATGTCGATAAATATTTGATAAAATTGAATTGTGAATAATATAAAAATGTATATGATAGATAGAATAAATTAAAATGAGATCATTCTTAATTCATATATATTCCATGTATGCACATTCCTTTCATTTATAATTTTACTGAAAATTTTCGTAATGTATAGCATTATTGTTTTGAAACCCGACACGGACCAGCCGGTTCAACCGGTTGAACCGATAATCAGTTCTATGTCGGATCCGGTTTGGCCCGGTTGGACCAATTTGGTCAAAATCCAAATTAAATTGGTTAAGTTGACCCAGTGAACCAGTTTTTAATTATTCCTTTGTACCAAAAAATTGGTAATATTAAAATTAATCACTTTTAGTTAAGGGTGTAAACGAACCGAATCGATCCGAGTATTGAGTTGCTCAATTTGGTTCACAAAATTTATCAAGTATAAAATAAGATTTGATTGAGGCTCATTTAGCTACCGAGTCGAGCACGATTCCGAATCGAGTCCGAGCAATTTGGACTTTTCCAACGAATATGATCCGAGTATCAATAGAAAATTATAATTTGAGGAGGTTCGAGTAATTTATCGAACTTTAAAATGTGTTCATATTTGACTCATTTATATTTCGAGTCGAGTTCAAATCGAACTTTTAGTCGAGTGAGTACGAATCGAGCCCGAACTGTTTGCTCATTTTACAGCCTTACTTTTAGTAATATTGCAACTAAACTTTATTAAGTTTTAGTTCATAAAAATGAGTTTTTAAATTTTTAATAACATATATTTTTATATATTTATGACGTCATTAGTTCAATAACGGTTCAACCACTAGTTAAACCAATATCCCATTCAACTAATAACTTTTTCAGTTCAATGTTATACAATAGGATTTTATTTTAAATTACATCCACGTATAAGTTAAAGTTATAACCTTATTTACAAGGCCCACATATGCATTTTTTATTTAAAAAAATGTGCAATAAAATTTAGAAATCTAACCGATAAAATTCATTTCATTGTATGTATATTTAAATGATTTGGCACTTCTCACATAAATAGGTCCTATTTTATTTCATATTTTTAGGCGTCAAAATGAGAATATAATTTCTTAGAATGTGTTAATAATAATATTTTAATAAACCTTAATTTTGATTATATTATCAAAACCTCTAGCCTTAGTGTCTCTATTTGGATTTTGGGGAATTATTGGGTCATTAATTATATTAAAGTTTAGAGAAACGACACTCAACATATTTTTTTTAAAATAGAAACAAAATTATTTTCTTTATATATACAATTATATAAAAATGTAAAAGAATACATATGTAAAACACAAAAGATAATTAAGGTACAATGCAATAGCACTGAACTAGGACTTAATCAATACAATTAGTAACAAGTTGCTCTAAACTAGGACTATATGTTATATAACTTATATATTTATTTACTATCCATATGGATTGGATTGGATTAGATTAATTTAATTTTTCAACACTTTTAATTAGTAAAGCAGCAATATGAAGGTGTGCCAATGCCCAATGCCGTAATCTGACACCGGCTATTAACGTCAAGATCTTTCCACGCGTCCCAATCACGTAAAGCACGTCTAAATCTTGTACAGTAAACACGTCAATACCAAAAACTTGACGGCTTGGACTGTCGGGGGATAACTCCGACGTAAGAGTCAGTACAGGCGATTACAAGGTTAACAATGGAGGAAAATAATGTTTGAGAGAGAAAAAATATCAGTTACCTTCCATCGTGTGCTAACCTTCTATCATATTCCCAATCTCCGATTTTGCGTGCCACCGACTCCCCTGACACCACCCACTACCGATAGCTCACCTGCTAATCCCATCACCTTTGTTCACTGTCGGCTAATTCAGTCACATCCTCATTAATGCCATGCAGGAGATGACAGTCAAATATCCTCTTTCATCATTACCGGTCAAAGTCCAATTCTAATCATTACATTACTAATGGTAAGGCCCAGTGACCCAACCCAATACTTTCAAGATCCAAGACAGATAACCTAACAGATTGGCACAATGGCCCAACCCACTATGCATAAAGTATCATGGCCCAACACTGGCCGACATGAGAAACACGTGAGCAAATCACGTGACTTCCATAATCTCAACTGGGTTCCATTTCAATTAGAAGAATCTAATTCTCTCTTATACATGACTAATTGTCTTGAAAGCACCATATAATTAAAACACAATCCACCTTAGAATTAATTACTAATAACATTTTCGATTGAGATGAATGTAGGACTGCAAACGATACAATTTGATTCGAATTTTGTCGAACTTGTACATGTTCGAATAACACGATCGAACCAACACACGTGTGCGAGTTCAGATTATTAGTTGTTCACGAACAGTTCGTGAATATGTTCGAGTTTGTGAACAGTTCACGAACATCATCAATGTACTGAAACAAAAATTAGTGCAAATATTGTAAATTCTCGAGCATCTTACAAGCTATCGAATCACTCGAATCGAATTTGAACCGAGCTCAAATCAAAATGAACTCAAACTGTTCGAGAACAAGTTGAACCAAATCATGTGGTTCGTGAACACGTTCGATTGAGCAATCGAACGTAATACTCGACTCGACTATACAATTCGATCGAACTCGAAACAAACTAAACCTGTTCATAAACGATTCGATTCATTTGCAGGACTAGAGATAAAGAATATAAAATTACTAATAAACATATAATAATTGGTAAATAACTTGTTGCGGAACAGCTAAGATATCAACCAATTTGTTACTCTGGATTTGCCGGACACACCAGCCCTTTTTATGTATTATTATTCCCCGTGAAAATAATGTCACAATGTGGTCAATTATATTGGCTCTAGCCAAATGGACGTTTGACCTATTGATAAACGATTAATTTCAAGGCTTACCTTCAAGTTATTAGAGGAAAATAATAATAATAATAATAATAATAATTCAATAATATTAGCCGTAAAATAAATTTATTAGCAAAGGGATCTGATGAAGTTGCAGGCAAAAAGATGGACTCGCTTTACTGACAAAAGCTGCTTTAATCTATTACCTGCCAAATGTTATTCTCTTACAAAATTTGCGCTTTTGCAGTATCATAAGCCCAAACATGACGCAAACTAGTGGCAGTGCCATGGCATTTTGTGCTTGGTTTAGTGCTTTATTTGGAAGAATATAATACTCTATCAGTCACAGATGATAAAAATTCTGATGGACTTTTTATGTATATTAAAAAAAAAAAAAAAAAAAAAATTATTTATAATAATATGTTATTAATTATTTTTAATGTTTATGAGAAAGAAACTTTCTAGTTTTTCAATTTAAAATATTTTTAGCACATAACCAATTATACTTATTAAATATAAAGAGAGAATTAGAATAATAAAAGTATAAGATATTTAATATTACGAGTATAATAAAAAAATAAGAAAAGTATGTGTAAAAATTTAGTTATTAAAAGAAAGTGAATATTTAACATGAGACTACTTAAAATAGTAATAAAAATTTTTTATCATGGAGACGAGGAATATATTAACATTATGAACAAGTAAAATAAATATTTTTATGTTCCATAAAAAGAGAATTATTATAAAAATATTGTTATATATATATTTTAAAATTTTATTCTTTTGTTAATATTATCTATTAAAATGATCAAAAGCATACAGTTTATCTAATACCTTGCATATTTTTCGTATCGGGTGTATGGTAGGTGCTAGTTTTTATTATGACAATTTCTACATTTCTAAATAAAAGTTTAATGAGCCAGGACATTGTATTTATATATATATATATATATATATATATATATATTATATATTATTTTCCTTCTTCCATTCCAAAAAAGCAAGTTGTCTTTAATACTGTGTTTATAAGTTATTTATGGGAAAGGAATAAAAATAATTAAAATTTCTTCAAATTTTACGTTTGTAAATTTTTTAAAGAATGAACTAAAGGAATTTGAAGGTAAAATTAATTTTATTTTTGGCTCAAAATTTTTCACCCAAAAATGGGAAGAGAGATTGAAAAGGGTGTGAAAAATATTTTATATTACCTAAATTAATATTTCAAAATAAATTGTATCATTTATTATATTAATATGTAAGGATAATATAATAATAGTATAGTTTAAAAATAAAAATATTTCCTTTTAAACGCACAAATAAAAAAAAATATAATTAAAATTTCATTATTTTATTATTTTTCTAAAACTCACAAACAAACATAATAAAAAAAAATAGACATTAATGGCGGTGAAATTGGGAAATGTCACGTCTGAACGTCAATGATCTGATTGGTGGTGTTTGATATTCAATTATTGTAATTATTATTATTCAATAATATATTCATGAGAGAAAAAGGTGTATATCAGAATAAAATAATGCTACTAGAAGAACCTTTCTTGATCTATGTGTTCAAATTCTACCCCATTGGGGGTAGAAATTCAATATCAAAATGATTCAAATTTGAAATCGTATTTTACTTAAATTTAGAATAATAATAATCTATTTTTGGTGTTTAATTGAAATAAATTTATACGTATTTTTAAAATGTACGCAAACACTAGTATCTTCTTTTTATCCTACCAAGTGTAGAAATTTTGATTAAAGAGGGATAATAAGAGTGTTCAAAATAGACTCCAATTTTCCGGTCGAAAAGAGGGAACAAAAATATTGTTCATTCTTTTAAATTATTTTCAAACTTAAAAATTAATAATATTTTTTTTAAAAATTATAAAATAATAATTTTTTATTTTAGAATATAGCAAATATTACTTTTTTAGATAATTTGTAAAATTGATCATTATATTAACTAAAATTTATAAAAATCAAATTAATTTTTTATTTTAAAATATTTTAAATTAACTACATAAAATCAATAATAATTTTGTATTTTAGAATATAATTGTCATATTTCTATTCTCTATGTATATTTATGAAATATGTAATTAAATAAAAAAATTAAATATAAATAAATTTAAAATATTAATTTTTTTTCTTAATATATATAAAAAGTCAACCAACTTTTTATCATATTACTCCATTAATTGCAAATATATAAATATAGATGGGTAAAATAATAAATAAGATAAATAACGAGACAGAGAAATTAAAGACCGGGTCCTACAACACAGTTCATGGTGGAGTGAAATTTGGAAGGAAAGAAGTGATCGGTTTGATCTGTCACAAATTACAAATTACAAATAAAATAAAATAAATAAATAAAAATCTTTTATCAGTCCTTTTAAAAACTTTTTTTACCGACTCTTTTACTCAATAACTGAAATCCGTATCTTTCACTAACATCAGCCATATGCGCAGTGCGCGCCTCAGTTTCTCCAAAGGCGCTCCAATCCATTTGAGTTTTATACGTGGCAGATTATAAGAGGGTGGTGTACGCAAATCACACCACGGAGCAGGTTAGGTGCTGTCACTGCCATAATCTGATTCCACATAAATAAATAAAAACAAAATTTTCTCTTATATATATATATATATATATATATAGAAATTTTATTTTCAGCTCATTTTTCCCCTATGAAAATGAAACCCAAATTGGCTTATCAATTAGTCCATCTTAATTCTTCCTCTCTTTTGCTGCTAGCTTCAATCTCCCTCAGGTTAATTAGAAAGAGAAATCTCTCGCACACAGTTGTGTTTATTTGTGTGTGAATTTTTCTGTATTAAACCTGTTATGTAGAGCTGTTTTAAAATTTTAATGGTGGATCCATTTCTTGTTTCAGTATTTTAAGGGGCTTGAGCTGTTATTTTTTCGTGCCCTAGCTAATGAGAAAATCTGTCGCATTGTTTTAAATTAATTTCGGCTGCTTTAAACATTTCTTGAATCTGTTTTTAGCGGAGTTTTGTAACTGAATTGACTCCAGAATTTTAGATGCATAATGTATCTATGCATGTAAACATATTTGAATCTATATATGTAGTTGCATGTGAATGTATGTATACAACAGTAGAACTTGATTTTTTTGATCTAACATAATTTAGTATTGAAATTCGTTTATGGAGGTTTTTTTTTTTGGTTGTAAACATGTCTATATCTGTATCTCAAATCATTAGATAGCATATGTATAGATATTTGGTGTATATCTGTATATGAATGCTTTTGAGTTTGAAAAGGGGTTTTGATTTTTTCAATTATTGAATGTAGCTCTGGAGCTGGGAATTGAGCTTCGAATCAATATGGATCCAATTCCAAAGAGGAACAAGGACTCGGCGGGCTCGGCAAACTCGGCCAACTCTCCCAATTCGACTGCGCCATTCCCAGACGAGGTACTGGAACGAGTTCTCTCTCTGGTGAGATCCCACAAAGATCGAAGCTCAATTTCACTGGTCTGCAAAGACTGGTTCAACGCTGAGAGGTGGAGCCGGACCAGGGTGTTCATTGGAAACTGTTACTCGGTCTCGCCGGAGATTGTGGCGAGGCGATTTCCGAATATCCGGAGCGTCACTTTAAAGGGGAAACCAAGATTTTCAGACTTCAATTTGGTGCCACAAAATTGGGGAGCTGATATTCATTCATGGCTTGCAGTGTTTGCAAAAGCTTACCCATTCTTGGAGGAGTTAAGGCTGAAGAGAATGGCTGTTAGAGATGAAAGTTTGGAGTTTCTGGCAAATTCGTTTTCAAATTTTAAAGCTTTATCCCTCTTGAGCTGTGATGGTTTTAGTACTGATGGTCTCAAAGCTATTGCAACTCATTGCAAGTAAGAATTTTGAAATCCTCTCTATCGTTCATTAAATTAAATTCCTATATGTATGTTAAGTTGTGGAATTAATTCTCCTTTTATGGTGTTAATAGCTTCTTCTGCTGAATTTGTTGAACTTGGGTTTGTTTAGTATGATAAATATAGCAAAATGTTCTACTCGAGACTCACTTGGTTAAAAGTAAGTCCCCATTCATTGTTTTATTTTCGTTTACTATATCTATGTTTTATGCATGTACGTTGATAGAAGAGTTGATAAAGTTTGTCTGTGATAAAGTTATGTCCGTTTGATGTGTGGTTGAAAAATGAATGATGTCCGTTTTATGCATGTTCTTGGTTTCACTACTTTGTAGTAATCTATTTTCTCTCTTTTTTCTGCTGCTTTCTTGATGTGATGTTTGACCTGTTAATGAGCATTTAATGGATTGCATGTTCTTGAATCTTTATGTCATTATTCTTTCAAAATATCTCCATATTTATCTGGGAAATTTTGAGTACTACTCATTTGGTCAGTTCTTTGATACTATTCATTTATTCTTTTCTGGAACTTGTTGTCTACTTTCTTGGAGATGTCAAGTATTCATCTTTTATTGATCAGAAGAAGGGAGGTTTTATTATTGGTTTGTTACGATTAGCTTAATTAGAATAGAGACAAGTAAGTTAACTCCAAATGATTAGGAACAACTGCATAAATAGTAACCACGACACATTATTAATGTATAATTATACACTCACGGTGACAAGAAGTTAAGAATTAAGATATATTGTCCCAAAATGGTTTACAATTTCTAGTTTCTTGTTGCGAGTCTCTTGTGAGATGCTGTAGCCAATGCTGCTTTCTCCTTGTTTTAGAAGAAAGTGAGGGGGTAAAGTAAGCCTGTGTGATAGCTCTTTAGAATTAACAATTTGGTGGTAAATATTGAATTTTATGAGCAAATAGCTTTTGGAATGGCTCAAATTTCGTTTACCTGAATTTTACTGTACCTGGATGTCATTATCTTGAAACGGACTTTTAGGTTATTGCTATAAAATATTGTTGACATTCTCATTCCATACAAGAACCTATATTTGAAAATATTGTCTGATCCTCTTCATTTGTCATTCTTGTCTTTTCACCAATGAGCTTTATTCCTTTTATATAGTTTGCATCTAGGGAATCATAAGAGTGAAACTAGTGGTCTTTTCTCTTGTTTGGTGTCCAAACCTTGGCCACTATCTGACATCTGTCAGTTTAGCATGTGTGCTGGATTGAAATTCCAATTCTTCGACTCTGTTCATTGTGCAGGTCAGGAATTGCCTTTCGAAATCGTTTGGAAATCGAAATTCTAAGAACCGATTCCGAGAAATAAATACGAGTTTCCAATTTTATATAGATTATTCCATTGGAAACTTCAGTGAAATGTACCGGCTCACTATAGGGATACTTGTACTGGCTGAATGATGAGTATAATTTATGATTGGATTGTTAACTTTGAGTTTTGAAATACATCAGTTATGAATATGATGAATTGTTGCAGTTTTATCTTGTTATGAATTAAATAATATTAATTTTTATGGAATATGTATAATTAAGCCATATGTTTAATGTATCCCCAGTGTTTCATATTCTACATTTTTGGCAAACGCACATTCCCGAATAGCTTCATAATCGTTTCTGTGCTATGTAGGCATTCAATATACTTTGGTCAATAACAGTTTTGTTATGCATTTAAATTTCTGACCATGCTAGGCTTTATTCCTTTTGTTTATTGTTGATGTGTTTAATTTGGGTAAACCTCCTCTGAAACAACCCGGGTCAAATCCCGAGTTCGGAACAAATCTTGGGTCAAATCCCAAGTCCGAATCGAATCAAATCCATCCAAATAAGGCCTCGAACTCATCGCCCAATAGTATCTTCTTGGGTCATCTAGCCCACCACAGCTCCTCCCAAAAGGTCACGACTTGAAGGTACTATTGGTAGTAACTTATTTTCTTATATCTGCAGACAAATTTTTCCCTATCTTTCGATGTGGGATGGGGGTGTTACAAACTCCCCACTTAAATTTCTCGACGTCCCCGTCAGAATCGATCACACACACTACCAAAGATCTTTGCCTCTCTAGCCATTGTGGGATAATACCGGCTACTTTCTTCGTGTCCCCACCTCCCGACCTTCATCTCTCCATCAGGGATAATACCACCACCTTGTGTCCCCACCTCCCAAGAACCCGATCGGATGACCCGACCCGAGCTTTTCGAGTCGGCTCTGGCGATACCATATGAAACAACCCGGGTCAAATCCTGAATTCGAAAAAATCTCGGGTCAAATCCCAAGTCCGAATCGAATCAAATCCATCCAAATAAGGCCTCAAACTACTGGCCCAATAGTATCTTCTTGGGTCATCTAGCCCACCACAGGCTCCCAAAAGGTCATGACTTGAAGGTACTATTGGTAGTAACTTATTTTCTTATATGCAGACAAATTTTTCCCCTATCTTTCGATGTGGGACTGGGGTGTTACATCCTCATTCCTTTGGCAAGGAGACTTTCAATGAACACTTGCAATAAATTACTGATTGCTTGCCAGTTGTAACGTGATCTACCAATGGTGACCAGTAATACTGATTGATCAATGTTATATCATGTCTGAATCAGATTTTTAAGTGAAGTGATTGATCAATATCAAATCATTTAATGTCCAGCTCCAGCTCCAGCTCCATATCCCTATCTCTTTTTTGGTTGACATAATGTAGAAAGAGAGCAACAAAAAAACAATACATCTCATTTTTGGAGGTTTTCGAATCATCAAGGCTCCCTTATAGACTGAAAGACTTGATATCTTTTTACTTTTGAATAGGTTAAACTAATAAAATGTGCTATATGAATTGAGGTCTCGTAAGTGGAGCGACCATCTGACTATCTTACATCTTAACTGGCGTTTATTTTATTTCCCTATTACAAATGTTGGTCTCCACTTCTTACTTTTTGAGTTCAATAACCAATTACCTTACAAAGAATAAATACCTTTTTTGCTGTTGTGGTCTGTCACTTGTGTTTGATTTGGCTTGTACAAAGAACAAGACTTCTAAAGTCCAATGTCTCTTGCAGGAACTTGACTGAGCTTGACATACAGGAAAATGGCATGGATGATGTTGGTGGGGGTTGGTTAAATTGCTTTGCTGAGAACTTTGTGTCGCTTGAAGTTCTGAACTTTGCCAGCCTGAACAGTGAAGTCAGTTTTGATGCCCTTGAGAGGTTAGTAAACAGGTGCAGATCATTAAGGGTTTTGAAGGTTAATAAAAATATCAGCTTGGAACAATTACAAAAGCTACTGATAAGGGCACCCCAATTGACGAAGCTTGGTACTGGCTCTTTCCAACAAGAGCTTGCTCCCCGCCAGTGTGAAGAGCTTGAAAGTGCATTCAGCAGATGCAAAAATCTGCGCACCCTCTCAGGTTTATGGGAAGCTACTTCCCTCTATCTCCCAGTTCTTTTCCCGGCCTGTGCCAATCTGACTTTCTTGAATCTGAGCTATGCAACTCTGCAAAGTGGCGAACTTGAAAAGGTTCTTGCCCAATGCTCAAATCTCTGGGCGCCTTTGGTAAGAAACTTCCCTTGTTAAACCAAATCCAAATTCTCTTATTATTTTATTTTCACAACCAAACTACTATACCAAACCTTTTAAAAGTCCAAAATGTTTGTGAGCTTTCACATGTGCTGTTTTAGCTGACATATAACATAGAAATCTTTAAAAAAAATTAAGAGAAAAAGCTTATATGATTTTTCAATGGCCTTTCTAAGTAATTACATAATTACAATTTCGAGTTTCTGATAAGTAAACTTCCTGGTGCAGGTCCTGGACACAGTGGGAGATAATGGGCTAGAAGCTGTTGGATCTAACTGTCCCTTGCTTGAGGAACTACGAGTCTTTCCTTCAGATCCCTTTGACCAGGATATATTTCATGGAGTGACCGAGTCAGGTTTTGTGGCTGTATCTTATGGATGTCGCAAACTCCACTATGTCCTCTACTTCTGTCGGCAGATGACTAATGCTGCCGTTGCAACTATAGTGCAGAACTGTCCTAATTTTACTCACTTCCGCCTCTGCATAATGAATCCATGCCAGCCAGATTACCTAACAAATGAGCCAATGGATGAGGCCTTTGGTTCGGTGGTAAAGACTTGCACTAAGCTCCAGAGACTTGCAGTTTCAGGCCTATTGACGGACCTGACTTTTGAGTATATTGGAGAGTATGCCAAAAACCTGGAAACCCTTTCCGTGGCTTTTGCTGGCAATAGTGATTTGGGAATGCAGGCTGTGATGGAGGGTTGCCCAAAGCTAAGGAAGCTTGAAATTAGGGACTGCCCATTTGGGAATGCGGCATTACTTTCAGGGTTGGAGAAGTATGAATCAATGCGGTCTCTCTGGATGTCAGCTTGCAACGTGACAATGAACGGTTGCAGACTATTAGCCAAGTATAGGCCAAGGTTGAATGTTGAGGTGATGAAGGATAATGGGAATGATGACAGCGGTGCTGATAAACTTTATGTTTATCGGTCTGTAGCAGGTCCTAGAAGGGATGCACCTCCTTTTGTTGTTACTCTCTAAACCTTATGTAGGATATTTGACAATTTAAGTTGTGACATCTTTATTGCTGCATGTGTACTATATATTTTCTAATTGTTTGTTTAGAATTTTCATATGATTGTTTTGCATGGGGTCTTAATTCATGCCAGATTGTATTTTAAGATGGCCGGGCTGGTCCTGTTTCTGCAGCGTACCCTTGGGTTTTATTTTACTTTGTTATTTTTTTTAAATTTCCCCTAGCACATTCACTTTTAAGCATTTCAAATCTCTGTTGAAAACTCTCGAAGTCATAATTTTCAGCCCCAAGATTTCCAAGTTTCCCCATATATACAACGAAAGATCCCTAGCCTGTTAATATTTCCTAGCTTAACCTTATTTGATGTGTGAATGAGGTACTGGTTAGATGCTCTATGAATGGAGAATGATATCATGAAACATTTTTTTTTATGGATGATTTATGTAGTAGTTGGATAGATATAGTTGGTATGTATTATGATTGGCAGAATCCAGTAAATTATGAAGATTGATTTCATAATATAAGTGGGTTATAATATGGTTTAATATATAGTTCCAAGTTTGGATCTGCACTTTTGAATCAACAAGTACACTTGAGTTTCTTCTTTTTCAAATTTCACTTGTTATAGGTAATTGGTTCTGTGGATTGCGCATTGATTACATTACGCTGTTATTGGAAATTTGATTATACCATGGATTCTTTCTTTCTAATTTATAGCTATCATCCCTCATAGATGATTTGTTTTCTGTATGATTTAAATTCTTGTATCAGATTCCCTAATAATTAATCACTCTTGGATGGTGTAGTAAATTACAGCATGCATGTTCTCTAACTTTTACTTTGCCCAAGGGTGATGTCATCTTTTGTAAGTGTAGAGAGTTTGAGCATGTAGTCTAGTAGGTAGTAGACTTGTTATTATGCATTTTGCATGCACAGTTTTAAGCATTTTGATTATAGTTTTGTCTTGCTTGTAATTTGATGCATTTGTATGAAGGATGTATACCTCTATATATATATATATATATATATATATATATATATAGATGGTTAATATATAGTGATTGACATAATAATGAAATGGATGGCGATTGCATTAATTCCCACGCCCCGCCAAAAACAAATAATCAAATCATAACATCTTTCTCTTAAAACCTAAGGAAGGTATTTTGATTTTTGAAGCTGTTGGATATATATCCCTTCTTCCTTACTCAAACTCGTCCCCGTCCCCGTCCCCGTCCCCGTCCCCGTCCGTAACAATAACAATGCCAATGCCCTTTCTTTCTTTCTACCTAACATCTTCTATTCTATGACATCACTCACTATGATTCTATGAATACTACTTTCTTTTACTACATGCCTTTATGTTTTCCTTTAGCAAGCATTGTTTTTGACAGTGAGCAACTCTTGCCTTCACTTTAGCTGCTCCTTTCATTATCAACATGTACACCAGACCTTTCTTT
Source organism: Panax ginseng (assembly GCA_020205605.1). Taxonomy (NCBI): domain Eukaryota; kingdom Viridiplantae; phylum Streptophyta; class Magnoliopsida; order Apiales; family Araliaceae; genus Panax; species Panax ginseng. Next base: position 93,856,153 of record CM035150.1, read on the forward strand.
GCATCAGGATTCTCTCCCCACCTTCCTACAAGCACACCAAAATAAAATAAAACAAAATAAGAAAAGGGTTCACATGGAGGGAGAGCATGCATGCTTCATCTCCATGCCAATATCCCAATCATACTCCATTGAAGTGAACCCCTATTTTTTTGGTCCAAACGGGGCCTATATTAATTCCATCTCCAAATGTGTTAATCTCACTCCCAAGTCCCTCCCTTATTTAGGGGGTGAGTATACAATTTATTCTATAATTATTTTATAATTTGTTAATGTAGTATACTTCACTTCAATTTTTATGTGAGGCCGAAGACTACGTTGAAGTAAGTTGTTCATTAATATGAGATAAAATATATCATATCAATAAATTATAAAATAATTTGTTTATATCATTACTACAGGGTAGACCAGTGTCCAAGTACTCTCCTTTATATACCTATGGTCTTTGACAAATCACATCCCTAGGCCCTAGCTAGCTTTGTTTAGTTAGTAGATTAGCCTGCTTGACTAGGCATCAATTAGTAGATTCTTGGTTAATAATGAGTAGTAGTATAAAGTTTGATTAGACATAATAAATGACCAAAACATAACTTATTAAAATAGGGCTGAGATTTTGTAGCACAATACAAACTTACACGTTAGTATTATAAAAAATAATCCGAGGGCGTTAAAAATATCACCACCTCTAAATGTTAATCGTAAAAATATATTTTTATTTTGATATGAAAATTACCACTAAAACTCATGCAACAAACTATTAATTAAATGTGGTCATACTTTAACGTTACAAGCACAAAGAAATTTTTAAAAATAAATTCATAATAAATTATGTTTGAACTGCGCTAAAAGAAATCGTTGTCGAGTATTGAAATGCCAGAATTACCTTTTAGTTACGTAAAGTGGTAGGGAAAAGTAAAATGTAGTACTAGTAATTAATGATTTTGTCACATAAACTCTCCTATAAGAAGCCAAAATGTCAATCCACCAAGTTTATTCTTATTTTAATTCCCTAGATAGACTTATTGTGTTATGTTATACACCCTGCCTGTCTGTCTGTCACAGACTCGCACAGTTCCAAAAAGGTTAGTTTTGTCAATTTATACAAAACTGAATTCTGTTTTACATACGCAGAAGATAAGCAAAGAGAGACAGTCCCAGTCCTAAGTCTCCTCCTCTTCATTCATGATAAGATCATCAATTTGTTTCCTCTCATGACTCATGCCTCATCACCAATTCTCCGACCATTCGCCGGAATCTTCAAACCCACCTCCCCTGAAAACGGGTTTCCATCCATAAACAAGATGGGTGAAGAAGACAATCCCCAAAATCAAGACCAAAACTCTCCGGAATCATCATCTGCCGGGAAACCAAGACTCCGGCTACCCATTAACCTCACAGCCTCAATCATTTCCCTATCTTATTCGATCAAAGTCTTCACTGTCAGATGGCAGCAGATACGAAACAAGCTCGAGGAGCTTCTCTCCGGCCTCAACGCCATCGAAAACCGTGATTCCGGCGACAACCCATCACTCTCCGGCGAAGTTATTCAGGCAATCGCAGCCACACTCGATGAATGTAATGAATTTGCAAGGAGGTGCATAAACTTATCATTTAGCGGCAAATTACTAATGCAAAGCGACCTTGCTATACTTTTTTCTAAAATAGACAACCACACAAAAAGCCTATCTGAAATTTACACTGTTGGATTGCTTACCCACAATTATGCCCTTGTGGTACAAAAGCCAGGGGTTTCGGCTTCTCGCGATGACATGAAATTCTATGTGAATGACTTGTTATCAAGGGTAAAGATTGGTGACAACAATATGAAGAAACAAGCTTTAATTGCTTTCAATGAAGTGATTCAAGATGATGAAAAGTATGTAAAGATTGCTGTGGAGACTGATGGGTTGATTTCAATCTTGGTGAATTTTCTTGATTCAGATGAAATGGAAATTCAACAAGAAGCTGCAAAAGGGGTGTGCTTGGTTTCTGGGTTTGAGGCCTACAGAAATGTTTTGGCTGAGGCAGGGATAATTGCGCCATTGGTTGGGGTTTTGGAGTCTGGAAGTGAAGCTGGGAAAAAAAATTCAGCAAGGTGTTTGATGAATGTCACTGAGAATTCGGATAATGCGTGGTCGGTTTCAGCTCATGGTGGAGTGCCTGCTCTGTTGAAGATATGCACAAATTCTGATACATGTGGTAATGAATTGGTTGGTTTGGCTTGTGGGGTTTTAAAAAATCTTATTGGGGTTGAGGAAATAAAGAAGTTTATGGTTGAAGAAGGCGCAATTGAGGTTTTCATCAAGCTAGCAAGGTCTAAAGATGAAGTTGTACAAATAACTTCAATTGATTTTCTTCAAACTATGGCATCCGGGGATGAATCAATTCGAAATTTGATTACTAGGGAAGGTGGGATTAGTGTGCTAGTTTGCATTTTGGATCCGAAAACTTTGTTCTCATCTAAGGCTCGAGAAATGGCCTCAAGGGCAATAGTGAATTTATGCATGAAATCAGTGAGTTCTTTAAATATTTTGATGAATTCTGGATTTATGCATCATATCCTTTATTTTCTTCGCAACGGAGAGGTTTCAGTCCAAGAATTGGCTTTAAAGGCAGCATTTTGGCTATGTGGAACCTCAGAGGAGGCTAAAAAGGCAATGGGTGATGCAGGGTTTATGCCCGAGTTTGTTAAATTTCTTGATGCAAAGTCATTTGAAGTTCGAGAAATTGCAGCCGAGGCACTATCTAGCATGGTATTAGTCCCCAGGAATCGGAAGAAATTCGTGCAAAATGAGCAAAATGTTGGTTTGGTTCTACAATTACTTGATCCTGAGGAGGAGGCTGCAAATTCTGGCGACAGAAAGCTATTACTTTCAATTTTAATGTCACTAATAAACTCCACTAGCGGAAGAAAGAAAATAGCAAACTCAGGGTACCTCAAAAACATAGAAAAACTTGCAGCAGCCGAAGTATCCGATGCGAAAAAGATTGTTAGGAAATTATCCACTAATAGATTCCGTAGTATATTTAATGGTATCTGGCATTCTTGAATGTAATAATGATTCTGTGTTTGTTTGTTTATTTTTTGTTCCGTTCCTTGTTTATACTTCTACAAGTACTTTTTTAGCTTCTTCTCCATCAGTATAATTTAGTATTACAGTTTGTTTATAGAAATAGAGATTCCAATAAATGATATTTTTTTGATAATATATATAGTATTCATTAATGGAAATGTTGTTGTTGTTGTTGTTGTTATTCATAGAGTTAGCTGGAATGAAAGGGGAATAATGAAGGATTGTTTTGGATGTTTATGTGGAGGTGCATATGGGAAAGAGATGGATGGCTGGTTGGATGGGCATGTGAAGAGTAGCCATCATTATCAATGCTTGTTTACCTTACAGTTGTGTACACTCAATACTCCAAAATTATATATATATATATATATATATATATATATATATATATATATATATATATATATATATATATATATAATATGGCTTCTGTCTTCTATCCTTATGCTGTCTCAAATCTGGTACTAATATATTGTATTGGAGTACCATGTTTTTGCAAAGTTATACGTTAATAATTAAGTTGTTGTGTTGTGTGTAATATTATGACCAGTATATACAAATGTCAAATCTATTTTTTATTTTCACAAGCCAAAGCAAAAATGAACTTGAATAAAATGCATGATTACTAATGCTACGTTTGGATTAAAGGAATGGAATGGAGAGTGGAATTGGAATGAATTATTCCATACTCTTTCTCCTCCAAGAATAAAATTCATAAATTTGGAAAAAATAAGAATGATTCAATCTATTCCAATCGCAACTAAACACAATTTTTTTCATTCAATTTCCATATTCATTACTCCGATCCAAACGTAGCATAAGAGTAGAGACAAACGTTAGCCAATTCTTAGTAGTGATCTTTATTGAACTAATACTTGTATTTGGAGAGAGATTATGTAATCTTGATTTCTATTGACAGCTGAAAAGTTATCTTGCTTTGTTTTGTTTGTGGCATGGGAAGAACATCAAGATAGGAAGGAGGGAGGGAGGCCATCATATATATGTTTCACGGATTTTCTAATCAAATTGCAGGCAAATAGGGTTAAGAGGGGTACGGGGAAGATATTACTATTATATAGGAGTATTTGTCAATTGAAAAGTCAGTTTGGACCACAATTAATGGTTGCTACTTGCTACATCTTGTTATGCATGGGCTTCCATGACCTTCATAGACTGGACACTGGTCTACAAATTTTACATTGAATGGCAATGCTGCAATTCTACTAAGGATTTCCCTTTTGACTATGTCTTTCAATTTCATGCAACTGGATCAATTGCATTGCTACAAAATCTTGTTTTCATGGACTCTTTGAGCTTGTAATTTACGTGACATTTATAACAATCAACTATCTTTTGTAACGTATATAAAATTTAAATAAAAATTTTTATGCTTTATCTTGATTTCTAATATTTATACTAGTGTTTCTGGCACACACTATGTGTTTAATTAAAAATATATTAGAGAGAAATTAGGAGTTGATAATGAGTGAGGGAGAAACAATAATTTTTTTAAAAAAATTGATCTTATTATTATAAGGTTTCAGCTAATCATTCGGGCTGGGCTTGATCAGGTCAAGTTTTAACAGGCTTGAGTTTTAACATTCTCTGAACCCTCCTCATTAGAAAAGATATGCAGGAGTGTTTAGTGAGAAGATTAATATAGAACAACAATGGGTATTTTTATTTTATTTTTGGCCAATATTTTACAAGTAATAGAAAATTATTAATATACAAGTGATAGTACTATGAAAACATAGAGCAAATGTGTAAAAAAGTCGTTGTGGTATATTTCGAAATCCCACTTATACCATGAACTTTTTTTCCTTTCAAAAGTACTATTGACGTTGCAAATTTCAGATCAACTTTGCTACTCCTGTTAACAGACATGCCACATAAACTAATGTGACTGATACGTGGACATGTTTTGCTGACGAGGCATAGCTAACAACTCTAAAACGATATATATTAAGGGACAAACTGAGTACAATACTTGACTGGGATAATGTGAGAATATTCTTATCCCTTGCCAAACCTAGAATAATATCTAGAAACCCCCCTACCCCACCCCACCCCACCCCACCCACCTCAAAAAAAGAAAAAGAAAAATTTATACATTTATAACACAAACTTGCATAATCAAAGTTTTTTAATTTCTTTTTTGACATTTTACTTCTTGGATTTATGTCAAAATTAAAATATACTTCATCTGTTTCAAAATTAAAAATATATTTGTTAAATGACGACTTTTAAATAAAATATTATTTTTACAAACTTATTCCTAATATTTGCTAAAAATGTGTAGTGATGACACAATAGTATTTAATTAGTTAAAAATAAAAATAATGACATGTTAAGAATTTAATGTCATTTTATAGTTAAAATTAAAAATGCACCTTTACTTTTAAAACAGACTATACAAAAAATATCTCTAATATTAAATTATTGAAAATATATATCAGGATTTTATTTCAACTCTTATACATAATTCATTTGAGGTCATTTATCTAAACTGGGTGGTCTCACATTATAAATAAAGAACTTCACATATACAGCCATATATGTGAGGAGTAATGCTATTATCACATAAAATCGCTCACCTTCATATATTGTTCACATACATTCACATATATATTGGTATATTTAAATGACTACATGAAACTTCGCTTTCTGCTGCGCTGTCTTACATACAATATATCAAATGAATGTATGTGAAAATTCATTATGCGAAATGATTTTTATGTGATAGTAGATTTATTAAAATGTGAGAGGTGTATAAAAGAACACATCATGAAATTTAAATGCAAGGATGGAGTGGAGTGGAGTGGAGTGGAGTGGGGTGGGGTGGGGTAGGGGGAGAGAGAGAAGAAATAAATATAGGGGTCTTTATGATGATTGCAACTATGATATAAATAAACAAGGAAAAAGGAGGAGGAGAATATACAGATTGCATAAGAATTGTCACATTATATATGTGATGTCTTATGAAGAAGATGACCCTTCCTTTTCTGTATACTTGGTGAGGGTCATTGTTATTTGTTAACATCACTCGTTTTTTAAAGAGTGTAAACGAATTGAGTTGATCCGAGTATTGAGTTACTCAGATTTGGTTTACAAAATTTATCGAGTATAAAATAAGGTTTGATTGAGACTATTTAATATTCTCTGAAATTAAAAGACGATTCCTAATCGGTAATCGCGATTTGAACTTTTCCAACGAATATGATCCGAGTATAATTAGAAAATTATAATTTGAGAAGGTTCGAGTAATTTATCGAACTTTAAAATGTGCTTATATTTGACTCATTTATATTTCGAGTTGACCTCGAATCGAACTTTTAGTTGATGAAGCATTTAATCGGTTTCAATTATTTCTTTCATTTTACGCCTTTCCTTTTTGTAAGCGTGTGGGCTCTTTATTCATGGCCCATGGGTTTGATATATTCATTGCTAATAACTTTTTGGGTCCTTTACATAAGTATACAACAAATAAAAAGAAAAATGTTGTTAATATGAATCTTCATTCCTAATTAAGTTATATTATTGATTTTTAATAATAAGAAAAATTAAGAGGTAGTAACTAAAAAGCACATTTTATTAAATTGGGTTTTTTTATTATAAGAAAAATGCATCACGTGTTCAGAAAAATTACACCATCGTCAAAAACGATTGTCGTCTATTATTTTTAACATAGATGGGTGGCTTTTTAGCAAAAGTACAACTATTGATTTGATAACATATCAGTTGGTTAGCATATATATATAACTAACGTTATAAAAATAAAGTTATTTTTAATTATAATAGATTTCAGAATGAATCCAACGTGTAATGAAGCCCTAATTTGCACTTTAATATATGGGGAGTTCTCAATTTAATTTTGTGGACCGAGACACACTATGTTAATGTAAAAAAATAGGAGTACTCTTTTTTTTAAAAGTAATTGTCATACAATTAAACTGGGATGGGTGATATTTTTCTTACGTCAAATTAATCAAAATCCTTGTTTGTTTCTTTTTCGGCACTCTTTTTTAGGCTGCTATATAAATGAGTGTGCACATTGCATTTTTCTTATAATAATAAAACCCAATTTAATAAAATGTGCTTTTTAGTTACTACCTCTTAATTTTTCTTATTATTAAAAATCAATAATATAACTTAATTAGGAATGAAGATTCATATTAACAACATTACTTTTTTCCATGGTCTAAAAGTTTGGCAACCAATTTCGTGAAGGTAAATAAAAAATAGAACACTGCATAGGAAAGAGAGATAGTAGAGTGATGTGTAATGTAATATTGATAATCAAACCTTCGTACTGCCGTATCTAAACATTTATACCAAAGGTAACAAACCTTTATACTAAGGTAACCTTTTTTTTATGAATATTTGATTACCCACAAAACTAAAATAGTTACCTTTGTATCGAGGTTTGGCTACTAACCGCACCACATTCAAAATAATTTTATTTTTAAAAGCATGGCAATATCTTTATACTAACACTAACCTAGGCGAGGACCAAAGCCTTCCTCAACCCCACCTCATCGCCTCCATCCGCTTCGGCTCTCTCCCAAGCCAAGTCTCGATCCACCGGAGGCTTTCTGCTTCAATCACCTCTAACCCTTCATACCAATGTAACCAAACGCCTTCATATTAAGGTAACCAAACCTTCATAACAAGAAAAACCTTCATATTAAGGTTCGACATTTACATATGAAAGTTTGGTTACCTTGATATGCCTATTTGGTTACCAACATATTAAGGGGGGAGGAGGAGGAAGAGGAAGAGGAAGAGGGAGGAAGAGGGGAGGAGGGAGGGAGGGAGGGGAGGGAGGGGGAGGGAGGGGTCGGTGGGGTGGAGAAAGAAATGGAGGAGGGATGGCGGTGGGAGGCAAATGGAGGTGGTGGGGGCGTGGGCGGGGAGGAGAAGGAGGCGGAGGAGAGGAAGGGAAGGGAAGGGAGGGAGGGAGGGTGGGTTCGGTGGGGTGGAGAAAGGGCGGGAGGAGGAGGGGATGGCAGGTGGGAGGCGGATGGAGGTGGTGGGGCTTGGGCGGGGAGGAGGGAGGCGGAGGAAAAGCGGAGGAAGGGAAGGAGAGGTGTAGAGGCGGGGCGGGGAGGGAGGAGAAGTGGCGAGGGACGAAGGTGGGCGGCGGTTACGGTGGAGCGATGGTGAGGGGTGAAGGTAAGGAAGAAGATGCATTGCATGAGAGAGGAGGAAGAAAGACGACAATAGAATGGAGGTTGATGAGAGAGAGATAAAATTTAAATCCCTACAAACATGGCCATTATCAATAACGATTAAATCGATTAACTAAATAAAAGGATAAGATTGCACTCTTTTTTGTAATTAAAATTGCATGTGCACTTTTTTTCTAATCATTTAGTTTGTACATTTTTTATGTAATTATTTTTTAAAATGTAATAAAAAATGTAATTGTTCCTAACTTTTTAATTTTTTTATTTTTATTTTTTATAGCAATTAGCAATGCATTGAGAAACCAACTAACTACATGTCATATCTTTATATCTATATACATACATATATAATTAGACGAAATTAAGTTTTTTTTATTAAAAAGGTATGGAATTAGAATTTAACTATTATTAAAATATTTTTTAAAACCTCTCAATTTTATTTTATTAACTAATATTCAAATATCTTTTAAACCAAAAATATTACTATAACTAGATCTGACAAATAAACGGGTATAAACGGGTTTGGATGGATATAAATGAGTTTGAGTATATATTGGTTGACTTTAAATGAGTTAAAAATTTAAAGAATTATAAGTGGACGGCCATAAATAGATATGAGCCGGCTCATATATCAAATTTAAACATGAATATAGATTAATGTATATATGGATTTCTCATATTCTCTATAACAAAGATTTATTTTTTAGTTTCTCTCTCTAAAATTTATAAATCTTCTCTAGAATTTTATCACTTCTTATCTCTAATTTTTTCTCTCTCAAACATAAATAAAAATCATGGAATAAATTAAATTACAAACTTGAAACTCTAAAGCGTGAGGAAATATCTTGTAAATAATAAATATGAAGATTTTCAACAAGTATACTAATAATTATTTATTTGATATTAACTCTTTTATTTAAATTGTAACTGAAAGTTCAAAACTATATAAAACTCTAGTTGTACAAATATGAGACGCTTGTAATTAATCCCATTAAAACTTATAATTACATTAACTTTTTTAAATATGATTCAAAAAAATTATCTAGCGCAGTTATACTGTGTAAAAGTGGTCCAATTGACTCTTGACGAAAACTTATTAATTAGATTTAGGGGTTGTTTGATTAGCACGGAATGATTGACCGATTCAGTTAATCAATGCATTTATTTCAAAAAAAATTTATCTGAATGATCTGAATCGATCCACTATTCGAACGATTTGGGTTGAATGGCTTTAATTTCATTTTTTTGGTGAATAATTGATTGAATGATTTTTTTAAAATATTAACTATTATATTATATTAAGGAATATTAAATAAATTTACAATGTTTTTGAATTTTTTTCAGATGAGTAAAATAAAAATATTATTCGGGTGTTTTAGCCATATCAATCATCAAACAATTTTTTTCATTCATAATTCTACTTCATTAAACTCATTCAAAATTATTTCATTCGATTTTATCAAACACCCCTAACATAATTTCAAAAAATCCTATTTAATAATAGTCATCTACACAACAGGTTCTTAACGGCCCTACAAATTGGTCGATTAATAATGAGATGGCCCATCCAATAAATGGGTTCGGCAGTATTCTCCTTAATTGACAATAGATGATCGATTGTATCTTTAATTTTTATGGAGTATTTCACAACCATTTTTAGGGGATTTAAAGGCATTGTTAGTTTTATCTTTGAATTAAAAGAAAAAAATCTAACATTACAAATACTGTTAAAATTGTTGTAGAAGTAGGTTGACTCACAACAGCCGAGCTCGAACTAGTCATTTGTCAAACTTACGGCTGAACGACTTAATTGAATAGAAACCATTTGTCGAACTTACCGTACGTTAAATTAACCCTTTGTTTTAAGTACTACACTAGTTAGTAGTATTATATAAGTATATATGTAACATGTTTATGTGTTGGTTTAATTTTTAACTTCTTTTAAAAAGTTATGTTTCTTAGTACGTACAAAATACAAGACCTAACAAATTAAACAAGCTAACAATAAATATATTTACTTAAGTTTTTCTAGATAAGTAACAAGCTTTCTTGTTAGATCATGATCTGTTCATATAATTTAGTTTTCTCAAACCTATCTAGCTAAATCTGGCAACAAGAAACGCTCCTCTCCAAATAATTATTTTATGAAAAAACTTGTTAATGCAACGCAAAGTTAATTGGGAAATATATATATATATATATGATGGCCATGCATATATTTTCCCGGTCGGTAAGTTATGATGGTATCGGCCATGTTCTTGTATCCTGAAGAGACAAAAACAGTTGTCCAGTCCCACTCGCACCCAAAAGAATATCTCAATTCATCATTTATTGCAGCTTCAGAACTGTAAATGAATCCAGGCAATTAAACTTTGTCCATATTACTTCATGAATCTACCACCATTTTTTTAAATATTCCCAGACGTCAGACAGCATACGTGTGCATATTTTTATTTATCAATTGAAATTACATTAAACTCTAATTTAATTTCCCACCCCAAATATTTATGCATTAAATACACACTTGAACACAGTTTTCTTGCAAAAAAAATCAAACAATAAAATTTATCTTTAAAAAAAAAATAACCAAAAGATATGTAGTAAGTACTTAAAACAATTATAATATTCAAATAAAATTCTCAATTTCATACCAAAAAAAAGTAGAAGAACAATTAGGTTACAACTGAAAATGTTGGAATCTATAATTAAATGTTCGAAGGTTTGATGACTCTCACTTTAAAAGAATTAGTGGAACGCGGGGAAATTTTTGCGTCATTATCCTACACATCCGATTGAAATGAGAGTTAATTTTCTTTTGCTTTTCCTTTTTTAAAAAATAAAAATTCCTTTTCAACATTAATATTTCCTAAGGATTTATTTGACCATAACCGTTTTGATTTTTTTAATAAAAAAATTATGTCTTAGAAGTTTAGTATTGAATAGAAATTATCAGAAAAAAAGTACAAGTGTGTCTTATTCAAATATTATTGCTAAAAGGAAAAAAGGCTGTAATTTTCAAATAGAGGTTTTATAATAAATATTCATCTAACATGTTTGGATTTGATACAAAATATGTACAGTAGTTGACCATTTTTAATTAATTATAATTGTAGAAGACTTTGACAGAGATTTGAATGTTTTAACTAATAGAAAGCCAACTGCATGTCTATATATTATATACCTCACAAGACGGCTCGAATGAACATGTTTAGTGGAAATTAGCCAAATATAAGTACTGTATATATATCAACTTCTTAATTTAAAGGTTAGATCGATTAGATAAGGTGAAAGTGATGTAGAGGAAATTTAAGTAAATTAAGCAAAGATAACTACTACGTGTGTATAGCCAACATTTTTGCAGTCATATTCAAATGGTTTGTGTATAGGTGAAGAACAAGTTTGTTTTCTTGATTAAAGCCTAGTTAATTGATTATTCTTTAATTCTTTACGTTGAGAGTTTTAGTAGCCTTTTAAACTTCAAAAAAAAAAATCATGGCCTATTTATTCTCTGTATAATTAAATTTATGACTACGTATGTACCTAAGTAATTGTTTGGATTTTACAAATTATATAGAGTTTTACATCGAAAAAATAATGAAATAAATGACTAATATAACTTAAGTCCTAAATGTTTTAATTTTGAGTTAAATTAAGTTTCAAACATGTGTATGCCCAAGACACAAACTTTCTAATTCTTCTCCGAGAATAACTTGTGGAACGAATACGTACTCTATTGCCAAACAATTTCAAAGTGGTGTTGTTGTTGTCCCATGCACTTTCCAAATCAACTAGAGGAGTATGATTGAATCCGATTCACATCAAAGAATCAAACAATCAAGTCTTGAGGGTGATATGGATGTAAAGAACAAATTAAAGACGTTGATTATTTGTTTGTTTTTTCGAACGGTCGTCTGTCTCACATTCAATTCAATACGTATATATATAATCTCCTGCCGTGCAACTTCTTGCTGACTAAACCATTTGTTTTCATATGTCCCAAAAAAATGAAAAGGAAATTGCGAGGATATATATATTATATTCAAACAAGTTGAGTTCTCACTCACAAAACCTCCAGTAGGTTGAACTTGAACAACACGTACGTTCCCATCTCCATTTGTTTAAACGCAAGGATTATTTATAGTTAGTTGAGTGACATGTTATATTACACATTAGCAAAATTCACCTGTTATGATATCATACTAGTCTTAAAATTAATTAACTGCAAATAATTGTTTAATAATTAAGTTAACGTTTGAGTATTGAAATTAGTTAAGGTGTCCAAACATTTATATATTAATCTTACGGTGTCACAAAATGATTAGAAACAATAAAAATATTGGGTATTAGCTAATATTAATAAAAATATTACTATAAAGGTACGTACATGTCTGGTTGGCCAATGGCCATGGTGAGATTTCGTGAAGTTATGGATAAATATTTATTGTATGTCCATATTTAATGTTACAAAAGTTGTAAACTTTAATTTATGAATGAATCAAAAACTCTTTTATAATTAAAAAACCATGCCAGCAACTAAAAAACTTTGTTGTTGTTGACATTTTTTTAAAAAGAGCACCATACTTAATTTTTAACTAATATACTTTTTTTATTTGCATTTTTTTTTAATTTAGATTATAAATATTTATTACAATTTATAAATATTATTATAAAATTATAATTAACTCAAGTTTTTTTGTTTAATTTCAAAAAATAATTAATTCAAATATGCCACAAAAAATTCTAGATCTGCCCATATGTTTTGAGTCTGGCAACATCATAATCGATCGTTGAATTTGCTTCCATTAATGGCGGCAGACTTCTCCTTAGTTATAATTTAATTTAATTTAATTAGGCATTTCGTCGTTATCTTTATTATCAATATTCGCGCCTGAACAGAAGAAGATTGCAGAATCTCTCATGAATTAATTTAGTGGAGTAATTATCTTAAATGAATTAATTAAGATAGATGGGAAGGTAGGAAAAAAACAAGATGTGCAGCAATTTCAATTTGCATGGCTATTAGCAAGCTGAATCAACTTTATTACGGTTAGTAAATACGTTCACTGCGCCCATGCCCATGCAGCATGCATGTTTATTCAAATCAATAATAATGGACCGACGAGCAGTCTACTCTGCAATTCGAAGCAATGGATCACCCACTCTTATTTTTCTTTTTGTTGAAAATTACATTTTATTTTATACTCCATTTTGGAGACTTATTCTCAAGTTTAAAATTTGAATAAAATTCACTGGTGAACATTATTTAAGTAAATATAAATGTATAATTTATTTTTTTAATTGTGAGAAATAAGAGAAAATTTCATTTAGTTTGTGTAAAAATTGTATAGCCAAATTTTTTTTTTTGTATAAAAATTATTTGATTTGTGTTTATAGTGAAACATTTAATAAGGTATTAATTTTTCTTTATCCCGTTTAATAGAAAAAAGACTACTAAATATTTTATAAGTACAAAGTGGTGTGCTCTCATTTTATTTTAGAACAAATTAAAGAAAAATAGTGAGAACTATTAAAATCAATTTAACTACTCCCTCCATCCCTATTTAAATGACGTTTTAAAATTTTTTATTTGTTCCTAATTAATTGACGTTTGTTCAAATCTAGGAGAATTAATGATAATTTTTTCAAAATCACCCCTCATTATTCTATCTATTTTTTTGGTACTTTAAACTCGTGTGCTATGATAAATTAATGATTTAAGGGTATTATAGACAATTGAGTACTATATATAATGCTTTCTAATCATTATCTTAATTCTTGTGCTCATCTCTAAAACGTCATTTAAATAGGGACGGAGGGAGTACTAATTAATACTAATATATACTCCATTCGTCCCTATATTAAATGACGTTTTAGAGTTTTTTTATTTGTCCCTAATTAATTGACGTTTGTTCAAATCTAGGAGAATTAATGATTATTTTTCCAAAATTACCCCTCATTACTCTACCTATTTTTTTGGTACTTTAAACACTTGTGCTATGATAAATTAATGATTTAAGGGTATTATAGACAATTGAGTACTATATTTAATTCTTTCCAATTATTATCTTAATTCTTGTGTTTATCTCTAAAACGTCATTTAAATAGGGACGGAGGGAGTAAATTACATAATTAGTACTAGGTAAATATATAATTGAATAGTTATAAGAGGACGGATCTAAAACATACCTATTAAATAACATACCTCTCTTAAATAACATATTTTTATTAAAATTATGTCGTTTTGGAGATTCTTAACTATGAGGACGGATCTAAAGCATATATACCTCTTAAATAACATACCTCTCTTAAAACTACGCCATTTTGGAGATTATTTTCAAAAACAGGTGGAGTCGCGAGTGACATTTTTGTAAATAAAATAAAAGCAAGTGGGACCACTCTATTTAAATATTATTTTATTTTCAGCACCATCCGCTACTATTAATAGCCGATGACACATGTCGTCCTCTACTAATAGTAGCGGATATAAATTAATCTTTGTTGTTGATTCTTATATTGAACAATAAAGATGATGTATGCATATTTTTAATCTATACCAAATAAATATTATAGATCATTCCCCATGTGTATATATATATATAAAAGATATATGCATATGATATATAGAGAAGTACATATATAAGAAATACTTGGCACTTGAATTAATCTCTCTTTTCCTTATTTTTATCTTCTACAAACATCAAACTTAGTTAAGATTGAGATACTCTGATATATATTGATAATAGTGATAATTTAATTGATTATGAAATTATAGTATATATTCTTAAAAAATGGGACTAGAAATAAAAAAAAACCCAACTCTTTTAGAACCATAAAGACGGACGTAATTATGAGTTGTGACGTACAACTCAAATCATTTCCAAGTCATTAACACAACCAAGAAAATCCCAATTCAAATTCACACATGCATATGGGGGAAGTTGGAAAACTGGCAATCAAAAATATTCCCTCTTCGCAATATGAAGTAGCCCCTACTGGCTCACCTCATTGCAGGACTAGTTGACTTTGGAGGGTCAACAGTCAAGCCCTCCACGTTTGAAAAAGAGCCCACTTTATTCATAAAACTTCAAAAGAAATAATTGTATAATACTCGCATACAGATACTACTATAAAATTAGAATTACACCCCCAAACAATTAAAATTTTCATTTGCATTTGCATTTGCATTTGCATTGAGGACGTTGTTTTAGACTCTTAGCATTCTTGCTAAAAGCTGATGACTATCTTTATTTTCTTTTTATTTATTACACATTAAAAGTAATTAAAAAGTTCAGATAACATGCACACTTAATTAATATATGCACTTGTTTGGAATATTTAGGCTTTATTTATTCTTCAATTTAGTATTTAATGCAAAATCCTAAAAATGACCAAAACATTAAAAATCATAAGTTTATTATATTTAATTTCTAAAGGTAAATATTCTCTCTATTTTAAAATTAGAGATATAATTTGACTTTTGAGGTTAAATGATGACATATTAAATTTTCATAAAAGTTTAAAATAAAATAAATTTTGTGATTTAATAATTTTTGTTTATAATTTTGAAACAGAGGGAGTATTGACATCATACATATGTAATATTTACAAAATTTTAAAATACAACTCTTATATAGAGTATAAGTTAGAATAAAAACTCTTCATTGGTTTTAGAGCTAAAAGTTTGATATACACACAAACACGAAAGATATAATTAGAGCCATGACATGTTATTAATATAATATTTATAATAGATAAAATAATTTTTTATTAAAATAATATATCATAATTCTAATATAGAATTCAAGAACTTTTGTTGGTGTTATTGGTAAAATTTGAAAATATAATATTCTTACAGCATCTTTTTTAACATAGATATAAAATTAATTTACCATTCTTACGACGAAAACTTTGCATAATAATTTTGTGTAGATATGTGTTGTGTCCCATGCGTGATGCGTGATGCGTGTAAGGCTGAAACTACAATTAATGGTAAAAAAAATGGAAGAGAACCATGGATTAAAGCTTGTCTTATAAGTAGTATATCCAAAACAGAATAAATTAAGATCTCCAACTTGGCTGGACCGGGTCAAATGACATTGATGTATGTGATTATTAGTAGTGTTATGTCCGAGGTTTATCAGTAAAATTGGATTCATTAACGTAAAGTTCATTTTACGTCTCAGATAATATAGTCACTGACGATACGAGTGAAAAGTTGATTTTTTACATTCTCGATTATAAAATAAATTTATTATGAAATTAACATCTTAACTATTGATAAATCCAACCCGATCTTTAGTTTTTAATTTCGAATATTGCCGTTATGCATAATACAAAAGTCGTCCTCCTGTGGACCTCGATCCAACCCTTTATTTTATTTTATTTATTTAAAAAATGTGATAAGAAAAAAGCAGCGAAAAAAAAGAAGAAAGAGTAGCACATGCATTTGATTTGGAATGTCTCAATTAATTAATTAATTGTGCCAAGACAAAGCAATGCAATTTGTATGGCCTGCCTTTGAGTTGCTAATATTAATTAGCATAACATCATGTAAAGAAGTCCGTCCGGTACGAAGAAAGGGCGGCCGAATAGGCCGCCAATCTCATTTGGATACTCCCATTGTCATTTAATATAAATCGTGTATTAATTATTTAATTTTTAATATTATTCTAAATATTAAATATAATTATGGTTATCTGTTTTTGGCCCAATAAATATACAATTGATATTGATATTATATTTAATATTAAATAATTATATTCTTAATACTTGTCATTAACTCTAAAATAGTAATAGTAATTAGGTTAAGGAGAAATTAAAATTGTAGGTAGTATAACGTCATAAGCATTGTGATTTGATACATTTACATATAAAGGGAAGCGCAATCAAATCTCTCTTTTAAGGTTTTGATGGACTCCAATTATTATTATCATTTTTATTATCAATATCCAAATAATTGCAACTAAAATTTTCAAAAATTAATTTCAACCATTATCCTATTCCTTTTAGAAAGACAACTTTTTTAAATCCAACGGACGCAAAATTAGTACTTTCTCAAAAATGGGTTAAAAAAAACAAAATTAAAATATAATAATTATAATTATATAGTAAAAAAATTGCAAGTGAATTTGGATAGATAATGTAGGTGAAGGGTCTGGTACAAGTGCTTAATCACGGGATCGCCGATCCAAGTAGAAGTCTTGTTGTCAGTGTAAAAGTAAAATAAACTTTTAATTCACGTGGTAGTTGTAGTAGTATTTGTGAGTTGTGACCGACCCCGCCATAATTGTGGCATTATCCAAACACCGATAAGGTAAAATTATTTGCTGTCCATATTACTACTTTAAATATGATGATATTCACTCACCTCACCGTCCATATTACTCCTTTTATTCCAAATTATTTGTTGTTGTAGAATTCTATACACATATCAATAAAAAAATATTAAAATACCCTAGAGTTAAGGTTGGTGGTACTACAATTTATTTCAATATGGATTCCTACTCCATATGTTCACATTAAAGATCCTTCTTCAATCTTCAATAGGAATCCTTCCTCAATGTTCAATAGCAACGTTTTAGAATTATGCACAATAATTAAAAAAATAATTGTATCAGTTTGTTTCTGTTGTATACCTATATTTATTTTACATATCTTACTTATCATTTTTAGCAATGGACCGGAAGACGGTTTAGTCAGTCGTTATAAAAAAAATAAATGGTTTATATGTTATAGCGACGGTTCGACAACGTTATTATATAAAGCGAGACGAACGAACCATCGCTCCGTATCTGCTAAAGTTAGTGAAAATGATATTTAATACATGTGTTAATATTGAAAATTAAATTAATTAATGCTTAATTAAAATTCTATCGATGATACTCCTCTATATACTTATTTATTTAACGTTTAACATTTTTTATTTGTCCCTAATTATTTGAAAGATTTGTTCAAATTTTTGAAAATTAATGAAATTTTTCCAAATATTACCCCTCATTATGGAGTATAGTTTTAGAGTTGATACAAGTTTAATAAAATTTGTCCATCCTTATCCCAATAAAATTGCCTATATTATCAACAAAAAAAAAAAAATTTAAGGGTTATTATTAGGTAAAAATAATGAGAGAATATATTTAATATTTTTCAATCATTATCTAATTTTTTGAAAATATTTAAAATTAATAAATAATTAAAATTCTAAAATGATATTTAAAAAGGGAGAGAGGGAGTAATAGATTTATCATGTCAAAAAAATAGTAACCAACAAAAAAAATGTTTTATTTTGATTTAGAAAAAACAATAAATATTAGCAATATCGAAACATATAAGTTTTTTATTTTTGCGTGTATCTATTACTCACGTTATAAGTGAACGGGTCAGGTTATACCGGAGTCGACTCAAACCCGAACGACATCATTCTAAATTTCTAATTTATAAGGTAAATTGTAAAAGCGACTCCCAAATTCTACCAAATTTATAATATTTACCTTAAAGTATCATGTTTTTCAATTGTATCCTTATTGTATTTAAATTTCAATTTTAACCCAAAACGCAATGAGTGAGTAAGTTGACTCTTAAAAGATAAAAGATAAATTTTATTGCTGAATGCTTATGTGTACTTTGACTACCAGCAAGGCAGCAGCAGCAACTACTTTCCAAGTGTGCGCTTTCTTTACCCTTCCCTGTTCCCACTGTGGTGCATTTGATTACCCAAAACTCCTTTAATCTACCAGGCTAACGTTTTTCATTAATTATAAAATTTTATTGAAGATAAATTAACCCATTATTACAATTACAATTTCTTGCCCTACTGCATAACAAATAAAATTTTGTAAAAATTGTAGCGTCTAAATATTTTGTGATCAATTTATCTGAAATAAATACTATAGAAGTTTCGATTAACACCCCATGTCATTTTCATACATACTAGAAAAACAAAAAAATTATTAAAAAAGAAAAGAGAAAAAGTAAATTATAAATAAATTTTATTGTATATTTGACTCCATTTCATTTCATGCATATAATAAAATAAAAATAATATTAGAGATAAATTATTTTATAAATATTTTATAAACTGTTGATGATGTGTGATATAATTTATTTAAGTATATATTGTATAATTTATTAATCAGATGAAATATGTTTAATCAACTATTTATAAAATAGTTTACGTAATTACTCATAAAATAAAAAATCTCTATATATACTCTTGCCATACCCATACAATCCTCTATCTTCTTAATCCTTTTGTCTCTCTTTCCACTCACCTTCTCCCTACATATAATACTCCCCAGTCTCTACTGTATAACAAATCATATTGTTGTTAAGTTTCCGGTAAGAAATGGCCGGCGGTGGTCCTATAGCTCTCGGCAACGGGAAGGCATATCCGGGAAACCTTACCTTATATGTCACCATAACATGCATTGTAGCTGCCATGGGGGGCCTCATCTTTGGTTACGATATCGGAATTTCAGGTATAAAAAAAAAAGTCACACCCCATGTAATCTTTTTACAAGTGATGAATTAATTTTTTATGGATTTTAATTGATGGGTTTTGTTTAATTTTTGGTTAGGTGGAGTGACATCTATGGATTCATTCTTGGAGAAATTCTTCCCATCTGTATACAGAAAACAAAAAGCCGATGATTCGACGAATCAGTACTGTAAATTTGACAGCCAGACACTAACGATGTTCACGTCGTCCTTGTACTTGGCTGCACTTCTCTCCTCACTTGTTGCTTCGTGGGTCACACGTAGATTGGGTCGAAAATTGTCCATGTTCGCCGGCGGTGTTCTGTTTTGCATCGGCGCCTTAATCAACGGCTTTGCTAAGAACGTTGGCATGCTCATTATTGGTCGGATTTTACTCGGTTTTGGTATTGGATTTGCCAATCAGGTAACTGGTTTTTTTTTCTTTCAAAAATCTATTCCATATTTTACGGAAGAATGTTATAATGAGTATTTTCTAACCAAAATATAAGAACAAGAAAAATTAAAATCCCAGGCTAACTCCGTAAAGCCATCTCTATTTCCTTCCCTACAAACATGTGAAAATCTCATCAATTCAAAATCACACACCAACAGCCGACAATCAGATAGAAATAATAGAAGAGGTGTAAGAGTTATAATGAACAAGTTGTTGAAATAGTAGAATGTGTTGTTTTCAGAAACAGCACAACTCAACAAGGAATATCTTTTTGTTTTCACAGGGATTTGTTTATTTCAAGAATATATTTTTAGCTGGTTTTGTCTCGTAACTCTTGTACTATGTCGTTTTTTATTCTTCTTTTTTTGTTTTGTTATTTCTATATTTTCTAAAATTGTTTTTTTTTTCATTTGAAAACTTTGTTTGGTGGGTTTTGGATTCGAAAAATTGTTTTGCCTTTTGGAACTATTTGAAATCAAGAAAAAAAAATTTAGTTCCAAGTTATTGGGTGGGTTTTGGTATGAAACTTTTTACTTTACCCCCTCAGATCTGGTTGGTAATTTATAACTTCTCAGATAAGTGTTGATGATAACAGAGATCTTTACTTTTGCCATAGGGTTGACTTACTCGGTGGGTCTGAACCAAACCAGTTCTTTAATTCTTTTTTTTTTTGTTACTATTTTTTTAAAGTAAAAAGCTGCAAAGTACGGGCCTTTCAATTTGATTCAAAATTTCTCTGAACTCTATTAATGTTTCTGCTTTTTATCTTGTCATTTAGTAATGAATCTGGTTTAATATTGTTTTTTTTGTTACTATTTTTTTTAAAGTAAAAAACTGCAAAGTACGGACCTTTCAATTTGATTCAGAATTTCTCTGAACTCTATTAATGTTTCTGTTTTTTATCTTGTCATTTAGTAATGCATCTGGTTTGAGGTGGTTGTATTGTTGCATTATTATTGATTATATTACTCCATGTTAAATATAAATCCACTTTAAGTTAAATAACGTATCAATAATTATTTCTGAAGACAATTTTATTAAACTAAATAAAAGGAGAAATAACTGCCACTGTACAAAGTCATACAAGCTCTGTTTTTCTTTGGATATGTCGTCTTCGTTTACTAATTTCTACCATTATTTTCTCCTGAATGTGCGACCGTGTTGAATAGAAACAATTTAAACAATTTGAGAAGACTTAAATTGCTAGTTGTTTACTCTTCAATTGCAATTAGTTGCTGTTTTTCTTGTTTTGATTCGGAATTTGAATATATATGACTTTTGTATCTTAGAATAATGACATGAACATAGGGTCCCAAGACATGGACAAATTGTTTTTCGCTTAATTATTGTTTTAATGTTGTTTAAATGTTTATTTTAAGATGAAATTCAATAATCATCGTTTCAAATAAATCCATGATTTTAGGCTTTGTTCATTCGGTTTATTTACTAACATCAATGTTATTGATGTCTACTTACAGTCCGTACCACTCTATCTTTCTGAAATGGCACCTTACAAGTACAGAGGAGCACTCAACATTGGGTTTCAATTATCAATCACGGTTGGTATCCTTGTAGCCAATATTTTGAACTATTTCTTTGCAAAGATCAAAGGCGGGTGGGGATGGCGTTTGAGCTTAGGAGGAGCCGTGGTCCCTGCACTAATAATCACAGTTGGATCAATTCTCCTTCCTGAAACCCCGAACTCGATGATTGAAACTGGCAAGCAAGAAAAGGCCAGGACTCAACTCATCCGAATCCGTGGTGTTGCTGATGTTGATCAGGAATTTAACGATCTAGTCGCCGCAAGTGAAGCCTCTAGGCAAGTTGAGCACCCTTGGAGAAACCTATTGCAAAAAAAGTATAGGCCACAACTTACAATGGCTGTACTTATTCCATTTTTCCAGCAACTTACTGGCATTAATGTTATCATGTTTTACGCTCCGGTTTTATTCAAAACTATTGGGTTTGGGAGCGATGCATCGCTAATGTCGGCCGTGATCACTGGTGGTGTAAATGTAGCCGCAACTGTTGTGTCAATTATATATGTTGACAAGTTAGGACGTCGATTTCTTTTCCTTCAGGGTGGTACTCAAATGTTTATTTGCCAGGTATAAATTATGCTACTTGTGTGTTTATATATATATATATATATATATATATATTTGATGTTGTTTTGGTATACTGTAATTTTATTTGTTAAATTAATTCGATTTCTTTTTTTGGGTACAGATTATTGTTGCAATTTGCATAGGGGTGAAGTTTGGAACAGATGGGGAGCCTGGTGATTTACCAAAGTGGTATGCTATTGTGGTGGTGCTGTTCATATGTTTATATGTTGCTGGATTTGCTTGGTCTTGGGGCCCTCTAGGCTGGTTGGTGCTGCTCAGAGTATCAATGTTTCTGTAAACATGGTTTTCACTTTTATTATAGCTCAAGTTTTCTTAACAATGCTCTGCCACTTCAAATTCGGGCTCTTTTTGTTCTTCGCGTTCTGGGTGCTAGTGATGACCATTTTCATATTCTTCTTCTTGCCCGAGACTAAGGGAATTCCGATTGAAGAGATGGTGATCGTATGGAAGCAGCATTGGTTCTGGTCTAAGTTCATGGTTGATGTTGATTATCCGGGAGGAATTGAAATGGGCAAT
The DNA here is from genome assembly GCA_020205605.1 of Panax ginseng. Taxonomy (NCBI): domain Eukaryota; kingdom Viridiplantae; phylum Streptophyta; class Magnoliopsida; order Apiales; family Araliaceae; genus Panax; species Panax ginseng. The sequence goes on from CM035150.1 coordinate 93,878,984, forward strand.
GGTGGTGCTCCTGTCAAGCAAATTTGATCATATTTATATAAATTCTCTGTTCTTGGTTTTTATTAGAGTAGTACTAGTAGTACATACTGGTTGTTATCAATATCAATGGTTATATAAATTTGTCTTTATTGTAACTCTTAATTTACATCATGTCATTGGGATTTATACTAATGAATATAGCTCAAAGATGCTAAAATTATGAAACTTAGAATGTTGTTTGCTTGTATTTCTTCTTGAACGAATTCTAGAATTTAGCTGCCCTGATTTGTTCATTGAGGATAAATGTTGTAAAATGAACCAAAAGGTTTCGTATTCGTTTAAAATTTGATAAATTATTCAAATCTCTTCAAATTTTAATTTTTTATTATACTCGGATCATATTTGCTCGATTAGTCCAAATTATTTGGTTTAAATGAGTCTCAATCAAATCTTATGAATAAATTTTAAAAATCAAATCTGAACAACTCAATACTGGACTCGTTTCGATTCATTTCCACCCCTAGCCTAAAGCTTGATCGAATAGACTTGTTGAATTTGTGAGGGAATTAACATTTGTAAAATAAGCTATGAGCTGTTAATGTGCATTTGAGGTTATTATCATTAAAGATTCAACAAATCTTAAGAATCTCCGAATCACATGGTTTTTTCCCTCAATTGTTAATAAGAGTTGGGGGGATATGTGATATGGGTCAATGCAAAAGTGGCAAGAACTCAGATACATGCAGTTACTTGTTGCTTTGATCTAGACTATTAGCAATTTGGTAGAGTAGTATTTTATTTACTGTCACCAGCTGGAAATAAAAAAAAAAAGCATATTGCGGCACATGGCTTTGGGGGCCAAAAATTAATCTCACATGGGAATTCTTACAAATTACGGAACATTGTTGTCAAAGAGATCTGCAAAGTAGCCCAAGTTTGCTATTGATTCTGTTTCTTTTCCTAGGCAAAGTTGCAAAAAGATGAAGGGAACATTATTATGCCGAAGATGTGTTTTAAAACATTACACACGGGGGCCAACACATTATTATCATTTTATTAGTAGATACTGTACAATAGTACTTATAGGAGGTGAGTTGATATAGGTCAAATGGAGTAAAGTTTGTATGATTAGTACTTTTATTGGATGCTTGTGGATCGGTTTTTTTGTTAACTACCCACTCCACATATGGATAAGACTTAATGAATAATCTTTTTTGGAGATAATGAATGAAAAAATGATGACCACCCACCCTAAACGCAAAAACTTTAGTATAAAGTGGGAATCGAATTTTCACATGCTTTAGATTAAGAATCACTGAACGAAGTTGCTTCATATTTTACTTATAAACTGAACTAGACAGACCTGAAACAAAGGTGAAGGAACAATACCACCACCGCCAAACTACGAATTTACTCATTTTTGTCACGGATTTTGAAAAAAATTAAATGTCAAGGAAGAAGAATCACATGATTCTTAACACTTTTGAAGCACCTTTGGCTTTCCTAAAAATCCTTTTTGGATAATTTTTCATCTTTTTCCTTTCTCCCTTCAACTTTTCATTAACTAAGGACACACAAAAGTATGTAAGTTGTAGTACAATCTATCTACATGCCTATACAGAATACCGACTCTTTTTGGCTTTCTTTCAACTTTATGAAAACTTGTAGTGCATGTTTGTTAGTAAAAGGCATCTAATAGTACTCCCTCCATTCCTCACTTTCATTACCTATTTTCTTTTCTACTAAAACAGATAAAGACTCGTTTGTTTTGATCATATATATAATATGAATAATGTTCTTATCATTATTATCACAATTCTATTATCACGTCTTGGTACTAAGGGGGTGTTTGATAAAAACTGAATCTGATTGAAAAAAAATGTTTGAAACATCTGAATGACAAAATTTTATTATTTTACCCTTCTGAAAAAAATTTAAAGTTGTTATAAATTTATTTAATATTATTAATATTTTTTAAAATTTAAAATTTTTTTTTACTTTATTCAAATTTCATTTAAAAATTCGACTTAAAAAACTTTGACTTAGCAATCATCGACCAGATTCATTCACTATCCAAACGATTTTTTTCCAAAATAAACATATTTAATAAATTTGGCCAATTCAACCATTCGGATGTATTCAAATTCAAACAAACAATTTTTTCAAAGTTGAACACTAAATAACAAGTTTTACATGTTTCTTGCCCATAGTATTATAGTACAGCATTTTCTTTTAGATCCCGTCTCGATCGAAAATAAAATCCATCTACTTTTAGCCCACGAATAATATGTTCATATCCAGCCCACAAATAACAATCCAATTTAAGTCATATGGAGTAGAACAGAACCCAATCACATGTCCCAACCCCCAAATATCTACATATAAGATCGTCTCATCCTACATTAGCCTAGTCCAGATCCTTCTCCCTTTCCTAGATATTTTTTTATTTTATTTTTCCTGATTTATTGTGTATATATGAGGTGCAACATGCCCCAAATATACAAAAAAGAAATAAACTCAATAGTGACATCTTTATCGCAGAAACAAGACCAACCATCTGCTCAACCAAACAGTGACATCTAATTTATTCATCAACTCAAGGTTTGTTAGCTCAGCAACCCAACCCAAGAATGTTTTTCATTTTTCTCTTCTTACATGCTATATATATAGCAAACTATTCATTTCTTATCTTGTATGTTATCTTATACATACAATTAGAACAACAAATTAGTATAAATGTTAAAATTATACGTTACGTATATAAAGATATTGTTGTTTATAAATTTACTCATATTTTGTACGGATTATCAAACTTGTAATAATGAAACAAATAAGTACTGGAGATCGATAACTCGATCCTATCGTGGACCTCCTTATTACAAATTATTAATTCATGGATATACGCATACATTCTTAATCATTAATTCTGCTTCTTGATCAATTATATTTCTTTTTTGGGATAACAAAAGAGAGAACCTTGCCATTAAATGGTGTATCAGCAATTTTAAGCACTTGAGTCATTGGGAAAGCCCTGTGTGGAGCCATTGGAAGGACGTTCCCCTTTGTGAAAATCGCACGATTATGTGGCGTATCAGGAATAGTTATGATTTCACCCACAAACACTGCACTACAGTTGAACTGAGCGTATACGTTTTCAACGAACTCCCTACTCATGTCGTCCACCTTTCTTCCAATAAAAAATTGAGTACCAATTCTCAGGGGTGGTTGACCTCCAATTGTAGGGCATGATCCATTATTAATCAGCGAGACTGATTCAATAATAGGGGTTGATTTCGCACCACTCGAGATTGATTCAATCGTGTTTGGGACATCTATAACAAATGATCGACGACTAGCTTCAAAAATAAATTTTATTTTTAATATCGATAAAAATAAAATAAAATAATAGTGGTATCATAATACTTAACCAACTTATCCGCCTATAAAACAAGTAATACTGTGTCCATTCCTATATATAAAAGAATATTAGTGACTTTTCTATACTTAACCCTTCGTCCTATATATAAAAACTTTAGCACCTATATATTTGAAGTGATGATTTACCACCAATGGTCAGGGTTGATTCAGGACCAATTGTTGGGGTTGATTCAGAACCAATCGCCGGGATTGATTCAGCAACAATCATTGGGGTTGATTCAACACCAATTGTCGGACTTGATCTTGTGATTTCCGGAACATCTAAGCAAAAAATTAGGCATGATTTTTTAGGACATTGATTGTAGGATTGCCCTTATATACACATGTAAAATTAGGAAGAGAGAATGAAAGAACAACAACAACAATATATATATATATAATGAGTTTGTACTCACCGCCGAGTGTTCTGCTATCCACCCTATAGGTAGTAGTAACAACGAGAAGGGAGAAGATCAAAACCAACGTAAAAGACATGGGTGTTTTGTTGTTTGCCATTGCTGATGTTTTCATATATCTAATTACTTCTTAATTGTTCGGATCGATCTTGTGGTATTATATCATGTATATATGTATGTATAGACTAGGGAGTAGTATTTTTTGCTAAACTCAAATCTATACAGGGACAAAAGATTAGCTGATCACTCACTGTCAGTATCCAATGTTCGGCTGTGTTTTGTTCTTAATTAATAGTATATTCTAGTATTTGTGTAACTTACCTAGCACGGACATGTTTATAATTTTAATGCATGTTTTATTTGAATGTTAATACTAATTAATTATTAGTATGAGAACTAAGTCACAATCAATGAAATATACTTATGTAAGTGACGATCATTGCATGTTAATTAATCACTAATTTTAAGGTACATGATCAGTAGTTTAAACAAGACGAAAGGGTCATCAGGGTCGACATGCTAACGATATATCCAATGCAATACTCTTAGAATTCAACCTACGTCCAACAATCCAATTCATACTCTTTTTTTTGTTCTCAATGAAATAACCAAAAAGAAATCAATCACAGGAGTACTTAATTAATCACACATTATACCAGAAAAAGAAGAAGGAAAAATTAACTACATCTAAAAAGCTGAAAGAAAATGCTTTTCAAATACTTAATTATTATAATTAATTTTATATTGAGTCATTGAGACAGACAAAAAGAAATGGAAAAAGATTTCAATATAATCCAATGGACAGACTTCTTTAATTACTTTGTCCTTCTGAAAAAAAACAAATTTACAGATGAGAAAAATGTGATTTCAACCGTTGTGCTTTGAGTAATGGAGCCGCCGAGCCGGTGCAAGCTGGTTAGAAAAAAAGTTTGTATGAGCTTAGGAGTTGGTCTGAGTGCGGTTGAGAAATTTCATATTATCAAAAAAGAAAAAAAAAAGAAATCAACGTTTATTAATTAATATATGTAATTGAGTTGTATCATTTTGGGGCATTCTGACATTTTTGTTTATCGTCCGATCCGATGAATGTGCCTTAATTTTTCAATAAAAATTGAACAGTTTAGAGGTGTTAATATATATATTAACAGTTAAAATATATCTATTTTTTTTGCAAAATTGATGTGATCTTTTCAGTGACATTTTTGGGTACCAACAATTCTATGATAAATATATTCTACAATTGAAGAAAATTAATCTGAGTGAAATATAATGAAGGGAAGTCAATTAATTAATTATTCTTAAAAATTTGTGGGATCTTAATTAACAATGATAATGGTGATTAATTTAAGAGACAATGCACATTAGTTACTGATTTTTTGTTCTCATTCGTATGTTGTCCTCTTTGCCTTAATATGATCAACATTGAGCACACAAACGACTGAATTATTGATGAAAATTATAAATAATATGCCAAGCATATTAAACATTTAGTATTAATTAAAGAGTTGGATGCACGTCTTAGTTGAAGCTTTGGAAACGAATTCTAGACATATATATATATATATATATATATATATATATATATATATATATATATATAGATCTTAAACTCACCCTTTATTCAACTCACCCGGGCTCACCCACCTTTAGCGACGGACCCGACGACGGTTCGGTCATACAACCGTCGTCTATACTTTTAGTGACGCTATATGTTGTCCGTTGCTAAAAGTATAGACAACGGTTGTATGACCGAACCGTCGCTGGATCCGTCGCTAAAAGAGAGTGAGCTCGGGTGAGTTTGATAAATGAGTGAGCTTTAGATCCGGACCGTATACATGTGATCTTAACTTACAACTAGCTTCTAGTTTTACCAACTATATTACAGCAGTAGTCTCCAGGCTCTCTACTTCTTTCTTTAGGTTGAGAGTTCATGTTGATAATGTTGCTGGCCTTGATTTAGGTGGTGTTTGTTTGAGTCTTAAAGTCTTAATAGGTGTGCCTCTGATTCGGTCAGAAGCACAACTTATTCGGTAAAAAAATTTATACATCTTAATGTCTCTTAATCGGTAAGATTCAAAAATAATGTTAAACCATTCAAAGCCACATCTGAACGAATTTATGTTTTTTAGACAAAATTAAAATAACCTCAATAATATTACAAAATTCCTCTTTTATCCCCATCTCTTGTACCTCTCTATTCGGTATTCCTATATTCGCAAACCTAAAGTTCAAACCCTACAACAATCCAATGGCTTCACGGTGTCGCTCAATCTCGATCAAGACTAGCTTTTACCCTTTTTAAATCCACCATTTCCAAACCTTCTGCCATACCCATATCCTCTTCAGGCTCTTCTCAAATCCCTCACGGTCGTCTCCAATTTTAAGGCAAAAACTCCATCCGATAAAATTCATTTAAAATTTTTCATCAAAATTTGATTTTTGACAGTTAATTTTGAATTTCAAGCCACTATCTCAGATGAGTGCTCTTCAGTCTTTGCTGCCACTCCACTCAGTTGTCTCTTCGGCTCGATTGACCTCGTGCCTCTGCATAAATTCCAAGCGCTCGAGGTCGTTGTACGTCTCAGGGTATGCTCTGCAATGCAAACCCAGGAGTTTGTTAAATTTTAGTGTATCTCTGTAAGCAAACAAGAAATGGTAAAAATAACCCATGTTGGTACGAATTGAAATGGAGCTAATTTGATCAGCTAAATTCTATTTATCTTCCTTTAATTTGCTATTGTAAATATATATTTAAAATACTATTTAGACCTTTTTGATTATCAAACATGTTTTTCTTAAACTGTCCAGAGGGTTAAAATAGTAAAATACTGTTATTCAGACATTTTGAAAAAATTAATTATCAAATAACATTTTTGTATTCAGACACAATTCTGGACAGATGCTCTACATTATTCAAATGACTAAATTATTTAGACCTTAACACTCAATTTTATCAAACATGCACCACATTTGCCTTGTGTTCGTAATGGGCCATAATACATGTAATAAGTGAACTAAACATAATAAATGTCGCATCAATGTAAGTAGTCTTTTACATTATGAAATAATCATATTGATTTGATGCGAACCAAACACCCTCTTAACCTTGGCGTAATGAAATTACAATTGAGAAAATTTCACTCATGGAAGTGAGAAATGAAACCCTAAAAAGAGTATATAAGATGGGTGTAAGTAACAAAAAATTAAATTAATAAGTTTGTAATTATCAATCATCAAGAAGTCCCCTAAACACAACGCCTTGGAGCCACAAACAGTGCAGCGCATTTGAGATTGAAGGATTTGACAAGTTGAACGCCTTGTCGATACCAAAGTAAGTGTCTCCACGTCTCACTCCAGACCCTGAATCACTATTTAAAGCTGATCAGTTTACCTTTAAAGCATGTAGCTCTCATATATATCAAATTAATTAAATCACACGTACAATAATAATTAAAAATAATAATAATCTCCTTAATTCCCAACAATCAAAAGAGAAGGAAAAAAGGAGTGTTATCTAAATACTTACATTGAAAAATGCGGGGGTAAGCTTTCAACTTTGGTCGTGATGATGATTAGTAGTAGAAATAGGATGAAAAGCATGGCAGATTTGTTGTTGTTTACCTTGTCCATGTTATATTATTGTTTTATGTTTCATCTAAATTTATGGATCCTGGCCTATTTATAATTTTCTTCTCAAGTTTAATTACATACATATAACACGTACGTACATAGTTTTCATAAAATTTAAAAATTCCTAATTTAAGTGCACCATCAACCGATGATTAGATACCATTACCATGTGTTTAATCTATATATATATATATATATATATATATATATATTCAGTTATTGGTTTTATCGTTGTTGCATATAGAGCCCAACGTTCCGGCATGTAATCATATAATTGTGACACCAAATGACGTGGCACCATCAAATTACTATGTTAATTAAACACTCCTATAATAATTGAATAATATTATGAGTACAAATTGAACACAAAAAATTGTACATCAATTGTTGTATTGCATGTCAATAACAATTAATGTGTAAAATATGCAATAGTAATTCCGATTTCTTATTTTCTCTCTTTTATTAAACCATTTGTATACACATTTTTGTGTGTAATTTGTGTACATAGAATTACTCATAATAATTTATCATTCAATAGTACAAACATATTTAATTAGTAGTTAATTTAGGGTCTCAAATTTTGTATAAAAATTAATACCAATAAATAAATAGCATTATTCATGTATAATTTGCATATATGCTCGTTCTCAATCTCTTTTTTTCTTTTTCATAACAAAAGTGATAGTTTAATACTAGTAGAACTCTCTTTTTATTATGTAAGTTCACAAGTTCAAATTTGCTCATCTAAAATTCAGAAAGAAGCATGCATCCTGTATATTATTTTTAAGGGAATTGATATTTTTACTCTCATAGTGTTCGTGGAAATATCATACTCCCTCCGTCCCATGATAAAAGTCCTTATTACTATTTTGGGTAGTCCCATGTTAAATGTCCATTTTCCTTTAATAACCAAACTTTTACACATATTTTCCTATTATACCCATATCATTAAATATCTCATACTTTTCTTATTCTAATTCTCTCTTCATATTTAATGACATTATTATGGATAATTTTGTCATTTCATTCATCTTCTTAATATGCGTGAAAAATCCACCAGGATTTTTATCCTCGGACGGAGGGAGTAGTATTTTATGAAAAAACCAATGATACAAAATTCAAAATTTGACCCTATATTTAGAACGAAGGGAATACATGAATAATATAAGAGTAATTCAATGAAAAATATGACTATATTGAATTACAGGTTTAATTTAACAAAAGAATTTGAGTATTATAGCTATTAAATTAGCACAAAATTGGAACAATGCATTATAATTAACTATATAAGAGTAACTTTCAATTGATTATAATGTTCTTAAACTTATCTACTTAATTTAATGTTAAGTTGATCATGTACTTAATATATCTACATATATACACTATTCAATCGATTTATATATATATATATATATATATATATATATATATATATATATATATATATATATATATATATTTCTTTTCAAATTTCAGTTGTGAAATTTATACAAAGAGATTTATATATTTTTCAGGAACAATTAACTATATAAACCGGTAAACTGTGAAAAACATGCATGCACCTGACTAAGAAGAAGAAGAAGAAAAACGCAGCAAAAAGCCTAATGTATTAGTGTGGCCATTTAAGGCCTTGATTGGCCATTGATTGTGCTTTTAATGGTTCCATTCTTTGCGGAAGTAATTCCTGAATTTAAGTCTGGTTGTCTATATTGATGGAAACTGTCTTAAAATCAGCAGGAATAATTAGGGATTGAGATATAACAGAAAACTAGCTAGGGTTTTGATTAGCTCAAGATTTCGTTGATCAATATCAAATGTGATGGACGATTTTGATACTGTAATAAATCAAGGAGAAAATATGGGAATGATTTGGATTTAAAATTACCGGGACATTTATATATTTATATTTATATTATATATGTAAAAGCACAAATTCTGAATGAACTTGGCGAATTACATGTGATATTAGTTTTCTCTCCTACTATAACTTATTACCATACAAGAATAAATTATTTAAGGATGGCCACTAAAATAAATTACCTCGAGATTATATTCTCATGAATTATAATTCTAAAACTATTAATTATATGATTAAATAATACTAGTCGCATATTTGCTAATTTTTTATGGGATTATTATAGTGATAACTTAAAATTTTTACATGTTACGTTTGTTTTGTCCAGAATTATTTAAAGGATTGGATAAAAATTTAATGACTGTTTGGACTATTATACTCTTATCACTAATAACAAAGATATCATGTTTTCATTAGTTTGAGTATATATACATAGATATGATAAGATATATCGGTCTTTTTAAACAAAATAAAATTTTAATTTTGTCAACAAATTTTTAGTCTTAAATGGTAGGGATTATAACACCTAGTTGGACATGATATTAAATATTATCTCCTTTCAAGTCATTTTATTATCTGAGGATTAGTCTCAAGTTTATTTTTAAAAACAAACAAAAGACTTTGGATTAATAATCCAATCCCAAATGAAATCCTTGCAAACAAATATATATGTTATGCTTGTTTGCAAGAATTATAATCTCGTGATTATAATTCATGAATCATAAGACTTATATAATCTTAGGATTATAACCCGGAGATTATAATTACAATTCAAAAACTATTAAACCATTTTATAATTTATAGACTAATTGTCCCAAATCTAAATTTGATAACAAACAACACTTGAGATTAATATTAAGAGTGATGTTACAGACACAAACTATTCTATAAATATTTTACAAACTGCTGATGTGGTCTACTCCTAACTCCACCTCAGTATATTGATCAACAAATTGCTTCAATATAGTCTTCAGCCCCGCACAATATACTCAGGTGGAGTATGCCACATCAACAATCTGTAAAATGTTTGTAGAATAGTTTGGGTCTCTAACATTATTCTAATATTAATATCCTATTCCACGATATAATTCTTACAAACAAACATAACCATAATATTTTACACCATCCAAAAATAACATGTCATATATGGAATGTAGTTGGAGATCTAGGAGGAGATCAAGGAATTTAAGATGAATTACCATATTGTTTAATTATTATTTACCATGGTAAAATTGTTTAATCAATTATATTAAACTAATTTTACGAGTCCTTATATAATTTATTCTCTTATCATATATCAGTTTCAATTTTAACATTAATTAAAATATGGTATAGTTAATAATATATACTTTAATATATTTCGTAATGTACATTGATAATAACATTAAGTAATATTAATTTACAATAAAGTTTTTTTATTTATTGGTTTAATATTGCAAAAAGTTTACATATATCTATTGTTACTTAATTACACATAAATTCTATTACTATTTAGTTTAAATAGTTTTAGAATATGCCTAAATATGAATTAATACCTGATTTTTTAAAAAAAATCACTTTAGGGATAGTTTTTTCAATTTTTTCAGTTAGGGGATTCAATTTTTAATTTTTTACCACTTTTGGGATTGTCTTCTCATTTTTTTTCAATTAGAAGATTAAAATTTTAATTTTTCTAATTACGTCTAATTAGTAGTGTCACATCAGAAAATTGATAATATGACAGCGACACGTGACTAAAAAATATTTATGTGTAATATTGAGTCTCATATTAACATTTATTTATTTAATATTTTTGTACCAAAAAGGATAAAAATAAGTCCATTATTAATTTTTTAAAGTAAATTTAAGGACAATTTTACCCTTTTTGGTATAAAAAATTAATTATATTGCTTATTTATGATTACGAAATAAATTTAAAGTTCAGGGTTATATTTAGGCCATAATTTTTTATATCAAAAATGATAAAATTGTCATTATATTGATTATTGATGATTATGAAATAACAAGATTTTAATTAGTATTACATTTATACATTTTAAAATATTTAAAATTATATTGATTATTTTTTGAAAATATGTATTAATTTTTGACGTACGTGGTACTATCAATTAGACGCAGAAAAAATTAAAATTTTAATCTTCTAATTGAAAAAATTGAGAAGACAATCTCAAAAATGAAAAAAAAAAGAAAGAGTTTAATCGACTATTTGAAAAAATTAAGAAGACAATTCTCAAAATGAAAATTAAAAAAATTAAAAATTCAAGGTCATATTTAGGCCTTTAAAATAAACCAATAAAATCATCCAATATTAATCTACTACTATTATATTAATATAAATGAATATAATGCAAACATCAACCATATGATTCAATTATTATGTTCAAAAATATAAATTAATCACTCTATCCAATAAAACATTTTCTAAAATTACAATAAAAACAATCAACAATATAATTCACGTATAATTAAACATTGTTTATGAATTTTGTTTATTTCTTATAGTCAAATTATTAAAGGATAATTGGTTTTAAGTAATTACTGTTGGTCTTAATTACCAAATGAAGAAAAAGAAACTGAAAATCTTTGAAAATATCCTAATTTCTTTCGCCATTATTATTACTTCGAAAATCTCTCCGTGGAATATTCTTTCAGAATCAAGTAAAGTCATGTCCATTCTTTTGAATATTTCCTTCTCTGAGAAACACTTTCCTTTAAGTCACCCCTAGCCATGAAACTTTATAATCCGATCTCCTCCATAGCATTTGCACGTCAAAAATTATCGAACACAAGAGAGAAAGAGAAGCTTTCATGGAGAGTGCCAATCGCAACATTAGTGTCTTACTGTTTCCATGGCTAGCTCATGGTCACATATCACCCTTTCTAGAACTAGGAAAAAAACTTAGCCAAAGGAACTTCAATGTATATTTGTGTTCTACACCGGCAAATCTCGGTTCAATCAAGAAAAAAATAGGAGAAAATTTTTCAATCAAACTTGTAAAACTTGAACTTCCAACTTCGCCAGATTTTCCTGCTCATTACCACACCACTAATGGCCTACCACCAGCTCTCATGGACACTCTCAAAAGTGCTTTTGACTCGGCAAGGAGCAACTTTTCCGATGTCCTTGAAACGCTAAAGCCAGACTTGCTCATATATGATTTTCTCAGGCCATGGCCAGCCGAGGCCGCTTCCGAGCAAAACATACCGGCTGTCCAGTTTATTGCCACTAGTGCGACGATGGCCTCTTACATGCTTCATGCCTTCAAGAATCCAGGTGTTGCATTCCCCTTCTCTAATATTTATTTTCGCGATTATGAGGATGACCATGTAACCCTAATGAGAGATTCTGCTGAAAATCGTTTAGTTATGAAAAGTCTAGAAAAGTCAACTAGAATCGTTCTCATCAAGGGTTTTAAAGAGTTGGAAAGAAAATATGGTAATTATCTATCTTATTTGTCTAGGAAAAAGATAGTACATGTTGGTCCTTTGGTTCAAGAGCCTGTTACTGAAGAGGAGGATTTGGAGATTCTCCAATGGCTTAACAAGAAGAAAAGGTGTTCGACGATATTTGTTTCTTTTGGGAGCGAGTATTTTCTCTCCGAGGAGGATTTTGAAGAGATAGCTCATGGGTTGTTGTTGAGCAGTGTTAATTTCATATGGGTAGTAAGATTTCCTGTTGGAGAGAAAATTAGGGTTGAAAATGTACTGCCTTTAGGGTTTCTTGAGAAGGTAGGGGATAAAGGGTTGGTTGTGGAAGGATGGGCTCCACAGGCCAAGATTTTGGGGCATGAAAGCATTGGTGGCTTTGTTAGTCATTGTGGATGGAATTCTGTCATTGAAAGCATGAATTTTGGTGTTCCAATAATTGCCATGCCCATGCATTTGGACCAGCCAATTAATGCTAGACTTGTGAAGGAGGCAGGGGCCGGCGTCGAGGTTTTGAGAACCGAAAATGGAACCCTCGAAAGAGAGAATATTGCGGCGGTCATCAAACAGGTGGTTTTGCTGAAAAGTGGAATACTTGTGAGGGAGAAAGCAAAGGCGTTGAGTGCTTGCATAGGGGAAAAAGGAGAGGAAGAGATTGATGAGGTGAAGAAGGAGTTGGAGAAGTTGGTGCAACTTAGCCGTCTAAAGAGGATTGGGCGTGCATTTTCTATTTAGGTTTAATTAAGTTTTAATATTAGTTAAAACTTTTGTTTTAGGATCATGCATGGAAATAAAACTTAGGTCTAGCTACTAGCTCTAGAAGTACAAAACTTATTGTTTCTAGTTTGCTAACCTAATTTCAGCAAGTCATTTGTTGATATTAATATATTATCAACTATTTATATCTCGTGTTTTGTCCAAGCGTTTTTAGTAATTTGTAACTTTTGGATTCTGCGTGTTCGTATAAAAATACTCATAAAGCTCATATATTGAATCAAAATTAATATTAGTTTACAGAAAAAATTGGTATAGTCGTTAAATTCATTGTTTTGTTTAGAAGCTCAATAAATGGGTTCTTCTCTATTTTCAAATGTATTATTGTACTACATGGCAAATCACAAGAACATCACTTTAATCTACCATGACAACTCCTTTGTTATCCTATTTCAGAACCGAAATGTTATGTACAAAAGTTATGTACGTCTTGTTTCATAATATGGATCTTTTAAAAATCGTGGGTTGTAATTAAAGTTTTAAAATGAGTAAACAGTTCGGGTTCGATTCGTACTTGTTCGACTAAAAGTTCGATTCGACTCAATACTCGGATGACTCAATTCGTTTACACCCTTAGTTGTAATGTTGTATAATGATTTATAATGTTTTTGGTTACTTACTAGTTATATATATTGTTCTCCATAATCCATGAATGTTGTTATTATATATATTTTCGTAATATAAGGATAATTAAAAGGCCGTGTGGCTAGCCAATTCTCCTCTCTCTCTCTCTCTCTCTCTCTCTCTCTCTCTCTCTCTCTCTATATATATATATATATATATATATATATATATATATATATATATATATATAATAGAGTTCAAGATTCGATTTGATTTTTATCTCACAAACAAGATTACGGTGAGGTTATATATAAAGTTGTTAAGAAAATATAATGTTCTTTATTTCTAAAATAATTATTGATTTTTGTAAATTAATTGAAAATATTTTTAAATCTAAAATAATAATTTTAAAATATATTCTAAATAATTTATAATATTTATCGAACTTGTCATACAAGTTCTCGCTATTTTAATTTTATTTTAAGCCTACTCCAAATAATTTATGATTAAAAAGTTTCATGAGTCTTGTTAATGTCAAGATCGGTTAACGCGCTCCAATCACCAAAACACGTACAATTCTGCACAAAAATGGGTAAACACTAAAAGTTTGACGGTTTGAACCGCTAGGAGCTAGCTTCGGTGTGAGAATAAGTACATGTTGAATAAGGTTAACAATGAAGTATAGCCGTGTATTTATAGTGATCACATCACCTTCTCCAAATTTTTTTCTGTATAGGAATTGGATTCCTCATTAGGTAAGATATCTTAATGGATTATAGTAAAAGAAAATCGAATTATATCCTGAGAGTTGAAAATCATATGTAATTAAAAATATTTAATTTCTTAAAATGCTTAACTACCAAAACAAATTTTTATGCAAAGTAAAATTTTTCACGTAAACTATAACCCATCGTATTATTCGGACCTAAATATTCACTCCGCCAACTAGTCTCATGATTTGCAAGTAAAAGTTGCATCTTAAAGGCCGTTATGCATGTAAAATATATCACTCATTTTGTTAGGGAGAAACACTTTTGTTTCCTTCAATTTTAAAATAACCATAAGGAAAGGAGTATCTTTGAAAAAGTGGAGACTACTATCAGGGACGGATCTAGATTCGTTCTCAACAAGGACATATTTTTTTAAGTTGAAAAAAATGAAGGACTAAAATTTAACGAGTTGGTGTGCGAGAGTTTGAATATAATATATACTCGTGTGTTTAATTTTTTATCGTAATAGTAGTTTAAATTTTTTTTTCTCTATAAGTTTAAGTTTATTAAGTTTTATTTTTGTCATTATCTCTATTCCTATAAAAAATTAAAATATAGACACTACCACTCGCCTCATTACTACTTT
The DNA here is from genome assembly GCA_020205605.1 of Panax ginseng. NCBI lineage: Eukaryota > Viridiplantae > Streptophyta > Magnoliopsida > Apiales > Araliaceae > Panax > Panax ginseng. Next base: position 93,894,401 of record CM035150.1, read on the forward strand.
GAGTTTTGTTTGGTTTATGTACAAATATGATTCTACAATTTTTTGTCTTTATATATATATATTTTAAAAATTAATGACTTATTTTGATGTAGAAACAAACATTGCAATTGATTTGCAGCATCAAGTACTTGGTAACATATCAATTTATATAGCAATGTAAATTATTTAAGCACAAAATTTTAATATGAATTAAAAACAAGTTAATTAAATAAATAGAGATAATATGTACACTATAAAAGTGAGAACTCAATGGGTTTAAAAACTAATCATAACAAACATGCATAGATAGTTTAATTAACTTAAAAGATACAACTTGCATGACACTAATTTAAAATCACTATATTGCCATGAATCTTTAATAAAAATTTGTTAACCGATTTATGGTTAGTCCTTAATTTTCATTTGGTTACTTGTAGACGATAACTTTTAATCTACGCAATTTATCACAGGGGAGGCAACTAGCCCAAGTTATATGCCAGAAAACTAATCAATCTAAAGGAACCTCTGCACTGTCACAATCTTCTTCTTTTCTTAATCCTTTTAAACAAATTAATAAAAAAGATTTTTTTAAAAAAGGCCAATCACAAAAATAATTAATGAATATCACAAATAATCTTCAAAACAATGATTGAAGTAAAAAAAAGTATCAAAAATGTCTAAACTAAATATATCAAAGTTATAAATTATTCCCTCCATCTCCAAAAAAATGAACAAAATACAATTTGAACACATATTAAGAAAAATAAGAGTAGAGGAAAGAGAATAAAAAAGTTTTAAATTTATCCTTAGTGGCTTCACAAGATTACATAAAGTGATGAATACTTTTTATTTTTTTTATATTAATAGATCTCTCTAAATAACATATGTACCATTCACTTTATATATTTTATCTTACCTTTTTTGAAACAAAAAAATTATAGATTTAGCTATACTTTATGAGGACGGTGGAAGTAGTACATTTCATCTAAAACTACGTACTTCATCTCATTGGAACAATAAAATATAGGAAACTGTTAAAATCACAACAAAAAATGTTATTTCCACAACAAAAGTGTCGCTATAAATCCTATAGCTACGGTTTTCACTGTCGCTATACATATACAGCAACACTTTTGTTGTGAAAATAATAAAAAGTGTTGTGGATTTAACAATTCCCTAAAATATATTCTCTTCAATTTTAATTTTTCAAAGTTCACTTAAAATATTTTAATATAGATATGTGTTTGATTTTCTCCTATCTACTTCTTCATCAGCAGGCGGAAAGTAGATTAGCAAATTTACAGCTCAAATGAAAACTACAAAACAAATTCATTTAAATTTTAAATTTAAGAGTAAAATATATTTTTTTGCCTCTTCTAAATATAACTCTTTCATTAATTTATCCCCTTTAAATTTATTAAATTACAAATCTACCCCTCCCTGTATCAATATATAAAAAAAACTCAGTATAGGCAGATACCTATGCTGTCCAAGCATAGGTCCGCCTCTCACTACTATTATGAAAAACCAATATTGACTTTTATTAAAATATTGTTCCACCATTGAGTTTTATTCAAATGCTGCAGATGGACCAATATTTCTTGTAGTGCTTGAAGTGAATTTTGAAAAGTTTTTGTTTGAAATGTGGGTTGAATTATTAATACATGATAAAATTTTCTTTCAATTGCCTTGAAGTTAACGACGCTTTCTTTAATTACAACAATATTTATATATGTATATTCAAGTACCGTACGTTCATTAATACTACAATATCTTTTGATCGTCCCTGAAATAATTAGTGTTCAATGAAATCACGCTGCACGCACAGCTGACACATAGATTATGAAGACTTAAATAAACTTAGCATAATGAAGTTGAAGGAAGTACAATACTGGATCCATCATTTTGATATCCATTTACGAAAATTGCAAAGGAAGCCCAGCTAATTAACTAGGTACTAATATAATTAAGAACTGTCTAGCTAGCTAGCTAGCTAGCTTTTTATTTCATGTAGGAGTATTATTCAAGCATGCATGCATGCAGTTACTTCAGTGGCGATCGACGAGAGAAGTTTATCGATCAAGCAGTGCCCTCAACGCAAAGCCATTGACCAACAAACAATGCAGAGCAGTTGAGATTGGGATTGATGGTATCAAATTCAGCACTTGACAATTTGGAACTCTGAGCTACATCAAAGCAAGTGTCTCCACTTCTCACTCCATACACTGAATCACAAGTAGGATCTGATTCCGCCTTTACCAGCCCAACTGGATCGATATATGTTGAATCAATAATATATAAACAAACAAAAAAACAAGTCAAGTCAATTCTTAACTAACATGTTTGCTTTTAGTTGATCATACCACTATATGTATATATAGCTAGTGTTATACAGTGCATGTATATATATGTATGTAATTTTAGAAAGGATAGATCGAGTCTATATATTTTCGTTTTGAATAAGAAAATTATTAACTTGACAAAAGGTGATTAATTGAAGAAGTACTTACTATGAAAAACTGGCCTGCTTTCAACGATTGCGACGAAGAGAAGAATAGAGAGTATCAGAACTAACAAGTCAGTTTTGTTGTTGTTTAAGTTGGCCATATTAATTAGTAATATATATATAGTTACGTTTCCTATATATGAGAAATTAAATTAATTGCTGCTGCTGCTAATTAAGCTCAATAAGGTACGTGGTGGTGGTGGCTAATTAATTCATGATTCTGAGTTCCTATGTATTTATAGTAAACTTTTAAGAATGAGACCAACAATTGAGCCAAAAGGCCTTGTTATCTGAGATTTGCCGGCTGGCCGTACGTCTCCTTCCTACACAAGGGAAATTTTAACTTCGCTTGCGACTTTACCAATAAGATTAAAGTGTTTATGCTAGCTAATGTTTCAAGATACCAAAACTCTCTCTCTCTCTCTCTCTATATATATATATATATATATATATAAAGATAAAAAGCATATAATTAAGTAGTATTCACTGACCGAAAAAGTAAGGTGCAAAAGGTAGTTTACTATTCATAATTTACTACAACCCCTTTGGCCTTTGAAAATGGCAATTTTTCAAAAAAATCTTTATTTGTTCTCGCTTCTGTATACATCCCATCTGTCCAATTGGATTGGTATTTTTCTCTTCTTCTTTCCTGTTCTTCAATTGAATTTCCTATTCCTGTGCGTGTTGATCAAACAAAGACAGATAGATAGGAAGCCATCCGGATGATCAGGGGCGGATCCACTATGGCCCGGCCCACTCTTGATTTTTTGTAAAAGAAATATAAAGTAAAATGACCTTTTTTTAAAAAATAATAATAATTTAGCGACTTCAAAAAATAAAGTTTTTGAAAATAATTTTCATTTTATGTACTTCCATTCCAAAATATAATATCATTTTTTTAGTTTTTTGAAATCAATTTGACAATTTTAAATTAAAAATTGACATAAATTCATTTAATTTTATTCAAACCATTATAAACTGTCTATAAAATACTAACAATTATAATATTTAATAAATCTCATTAATTTTGAGTACGAGACTATCTAAAATTGAATTTGAAAAGTAAAAAAAATCATCTTATAAATTGAAACGGAAAAAATATTTTATATTATTTACTTTTGAAATCTATATATATTTGGTGACTTTTATTATTCCTTATGTTTCACAATAAATGTCTCTTTTGTCAATTGTTTTGTTCTACAAAAATATTCATTTTATTATTAATAGTAATATAAAATGACACAATATTTTTATATTTGTCATCATAATTTTAATAATTGTATATACTACAAATATGAAATGAAAATACATTATTAATAATTGTACATACTACAAATGAAACTATTTTTGTATAATAGATAAAATAATAATAATTTTTTATTATTTATATTTTATTATAAAGGGTGCCCCTCGGTAAATACCCTGCCTCCGGCCCTGCGGATGGTCATCTGATTCTTGACTGCAGACAACTCGGGAGGATACCATTGAATGCCTGAATAATGATGCATGCCTGCATGCCCTACGATCTACATGGACGAAACTGTAGTGCTTATTATCTTGCTACTTTGGGACGTCAATCTAATTTTGTAAAGGAACCTCCCGTTGAGATACTAGCATTGCTAGAGGAGGATTGTATGAACTCTTATTATTAATGTCATTTAGGGCCGTTTGGCCTCCTTTGCACTAAACAAAAAAACAAACAAACAAACAAAAAAGCTAAAACTTGGTAGCTAAATATCCGTCACTGGATCAAAATTTCGAGCAAACAAATGAATAACAGCAACAATGGTGGCAACACATATCTCATAACAGGTAACCGTATGATATCATTAATTCCGAGTACCGCTGATTCTATTCTATGTTGCACATTATATTCCGATGAGGCGTCAAAGAAGAACTAATTTAAAATACATTATCTACAAGTTTGGATGGTGGCAAACAAGTTGAGTAGTGCCTCAAGTTACAGACTGAACTCTTTTTAACTTTTCACATCAAAAGATGTGATAGTTATTTACTTAACAGAAGAAAATTTGTGTCCTTCACATTGTAAGTTGTAACCAAAAAAATTAAGGTAGAGAATGATACATTTCAATAAACATTACAACATAGCAATAGGTACCTGAAAAACACACTTTAACAAACAAGAAACATCCAATTTATACCGATTCTACTTCCTCAACTTGCTGTCGAGCCAGATATCTCTCTCTTCTTTCTTTCTATAAATTCAGGATAGAGAAAGAATATGAGAAAAGAGAAGAAAACAACAGAATAACAAAAACCTGCAGGAGAATAAATTCAAGTTTAACTGAAAGCTCACCCATTCATCTATGACGAGTCCTTCACCAATAATCTTTGGACCTGTGTCTTCCGGAGGTTTCTTGCGAGCCTCAACCGCAACCTCAGCCTCAGCCAACTGGCGTTTTAATTTTTCAAAAGCCTAGGGAAAAAGTGGGAACAATCTGATAATTATTCCTCAAACTAACAGCATTACACGTCAATAACAACAAATAACAATGCAACGGAAAAGGCACAACTTCTTCAGAAAAGAAAATCAAATTTCTACCTCTCATCAGAAATGACATATACAGTCCATATAAAATAAACAACGGGAAATAACGAAGATAAACACATTGTAATATAAATGAATTAACCCACAAACTCTTACAGGGGTAGGACGTTCCACATCTAAAAATACAACCCGTAATATCTGCTCTACAGCCACTTGATCCTTCTGCTCATCGAACTGAATTGAAAAAGAAGATATAAAAACTATTAGAGTTAAAAAAATGAAACAATAAGATTCATCAGAGTCAAGACCGGCATTAAAGAAGCCTAACAACACACCCACCCCCACCGCCCCAAAATAAAAATAAAAAGGAAAAAAGTCATAGCAATGTGAAAGTCCTCTTCATCAGAGGAATTCCACATTACATAATGCCATAACCAAAACGGCACAACCCAACCATGTTTACCAAGACTAAATTAAATGCAACACTGGATACCAAATCTGGCTATACTAATAAAATAACAAAAGGAAGCAGCCATCAGAATAGGTATTAAGACGAACCAGCTCAGGAACATAGTCCATTGGTCCTTTCACCTTCAGACTCATGATTTTAAACTTCACCCTGCTCTTTTGATCCATTGGCTTTTCATTGTTCTCTGGGATCTCCACAAACTTGAAAACTAGATGATTCAACAAAAGTAAAAAGGAACAAACTTACAACTTAATGGAGAAAGATAAAAAGACTCATAATTATCTAAACTTGCAGACTTTTAAACGTAGATATATATTGTACATATCATGTATTGTAATTATATATGTAAATACATATATTGATAAGTATACATGCTAAACACTTCTACTATTATGAAAAAAAACACTGGAGATAAACTCGTATAAGAAATTACCAGTAGCTACAAGACTCTCACCAGGAGCAAGAATTGCCCCTGGAGGACGCATGAAACAGCTTTTTGGTGCAGTTGTTTGGAACTAAAGCAACACAAACAAAACATCAATTAAATTCAAAACTTCAAATAATAATGATTAAATGGTTAAGATGAAAGTCAAAGTAAATTTTTATTATAGAACTACATGTAACCGGCCCTACATTTATATCCATAGAAAAAGAAGCAAGGCAAAAGAGTGGAAAGTAAATTACAAACTGTTGTGGCATACCTTGAAAGCTACATGAGATTTGCTTGTATTTTTAATCCTAATAGCACTTCGGACTTGCTTACCAGGTTCATCTAGAAGAGATATAAGAGTAAAACAAGCATCTTATGAGGCACTAAGATATTACATTAGAAGGTCAACATTAAAATAAGAAAAGAAGATGCATAACATCTATAAACCTATTAAATACATTAACCACATATCCTTCCTTATACATTAACATTTATATGTGAACAAAAACAATGAAGATCTGACAAGTAATGTGAGATTGAAAGTTGATTTCCAATACTAAAAAGTGAAGAGATATCAGAAACCAGGAGTCCGAAAACCTAAGGAGTTATGCTAAAAGTAAATGTCATTCAACACATTCGAGTTCATAGTTTCGTTGAGCTTGGGCATCCACAATTTCTCTCTTAGAGACACCACTTCCTATTTTGGTCCTGATCAGAAAAACTAAATGGTGGATAAGTGTTTTTCAGAAGCTTCTTCTTTAACTTATTAAGTTTGTCCTTAAAATCATTTCAGTACTTTTAGCAAAAATGCTAGTCATCATAGACTAGTTTCCTCATCATGCCCCAAGTTGGCACCAGCTTGAAACCTCAAGGCTACCTACTTTTCAGTTTCCATTTTCCTTCTACCATATGAATATCCTAAATCAAAACAATACTTAAAAAACTAAAGTGTTTCCCTGTTGTTCTAATTCAAAACTATATCCTGACTACTCAACATGTGTAATCAAAATCTGAGATTTCCAATTCCATTCCAACTAAATAATGACCAACCAACCATAATCAAGCTATATGTATTTAAGTATTCACTTCTCAGTTCTATCTCCTAAAATTCTTCTGGCTGAATAATAGCAACTGGTTTTTAAGTTTATTTTTGGTAAAAATTGCAATTAAAAGTTCCCTGACCACATTAAACCAAAATTAAAATATACTATTAAAGCCTATTAAGATGTATAATTAAAGCCTATTGTATATCCTATAAACCAAAATTCAAATATACTTTAATCTCCACATATTTAAGTGAACTAACAAAACAAATCTCTCTGCTCCTTTTAAAATGTATTTAATGCATAGGATTCAACTATATTAAGCAAATGAAAGAGTAATCAAGGCCAAAACGATTAGATCGCACATATTACAAATTTAGACTCATACATCTACTAACAAAAAGCAAGTCCGAAACTTCAAAACTAGAAAAATGAAAATATAGAAACTAACATGGAAAATAGAGCTTATTAGAGGGATCAAGACGTAAACGACGCCGTGTGGGAATCAGAGATCTGGCAACGGATGAGACAGAGTTGCTCGAGCTGCTTTGGCCATTCGAGCCTTCGATTTGTGTATTATTTTGACTCTGTAGCTGCTGATTGTGCTGAGAGGAAGACAAAGACGACGCCGTCGGGTTCGAAATACCGGAGTTTCGAAACGGCAGCTTGAATAATCCCCAAACTCTACCGTCTGACGGTGGTTTATCCTCGTCGATTGCCATCATCACTGATTTTCAGTTCATCGGAAAAGTTAAACACTTAATACGCCGTCGTTCTGAACAATCTGTATCTCTCCTTCTCTCTCCTCTGGCTCTATGTGTGCGCTGAGTTCGTCGTCGACTTTTGGAAATGTAACGGACAACTTGTGACCAGCCAGCTCGGATGTGAAGAAGAGAATTAAAGTGGATTTAATTGGTGGGGCTCATGTCCGCCAAATGTGTTTTTCGTGCTTGATTGGCGGGAGGTCAAGGGAGTTAACGGGAAAAACGACGACGTAACGAGGTTTGCTTGGTCGGATCTTGGAATGTGGTTGACGTGATAAGGTTGACTTCTGGGGTATAAAGAGTAAATATATCGATACATCACATTTATTCCTTCTTTTTTTTAATGCAGTATAAAAGGAAAAAAAGAATTAGAGTGAGTTTATTCAAAGTTATAGGTGGGCCTCTACCCCATTTATTTTTAATTTTTTTTCATTTTATAGTGCATTGTAAAGAAGAAGAGAGTAAATTTAGGTAATTATTAAATTTATAATATTTTTTGTTATTTTTATAATAAAAATATAGTTATATAAATAATATTTTTTATTATAAATTTAATAATTTCTTAAATTTAATGTATTTATACATTTGGTGTCAATCGATATGTGTGTTTGCTTAGTGGGGGAGCTATCATTATCCAAGGGGTAGTTTTCTTTTCGAAAAATTCACTTTTTGAGTAACACTAAATATTTTATAATATATATTTTTCATAGTGGAAGAAATTATAGAACATTCGAGATCTTTTATACTTAATCACATAACGGAACGGAAGAACTAAACTCACTCATCTCAAGTGAGAATCAAACTTACTTTAATACTTAAGTCTGATAATAGAAGAAATAAATTTACTTAAATGAGAATTAAAACGGAGACTTTTAATCACAAAATAAAATCTCTTCGACAAGGACTAATTTTGTTGCTAATGAGTATTAATTTAGTTATTAATTACCTAATCATAAATTACTTAATCACAGCTGATTGTTTATGGAAAAAGGGATTATATAGTCCCTTAAAAATTGATGGTACAGTACAATAATAACACATTACGACTGAAATTTAACCTAACAGGCATCATCATGTCCAAACTGACATGATAATTAATTTTGTGAAATAAAAAAGAAAAGGAAAATTAAAATAACTATAGCTGGAAATTAGAGTCATCCCATTGAAGGACAGCAGAGTCCAGATTTTGCTCTCCCTTGAGCTTATCCTTCAAAAACCAATCACATACCCTCCCTGCATTTAGCTCCTCAATGGAACACTTTTCTTGCTCTGCTATCACTCTAAGCAGATTCAATGAAGATATCTGCATCCAAAATCCCTCCATAAATTAATTACAACTCCCCCAATATGTTACTATATATATATATATATATATATATATATATATATATACATACATACCGTTAATCGACATAAAAATTTCTCATGACTGATGAGACCGGACATTTCGACCATGCCAGCTTCTTCTAGGCTCAAGAAACTGCGCCTTTCTTCTTCTTCTGTCTTTTTCTCTCCTCCTCCTCCATTGTTACAAGCTCTCACAACTGCGGCGACCTTGGGCTTTCTTTTATGAATTTTTATCACCTTGCTTGGTGCAATATTATTTATTTGTGTTTGGAAGTTTAAATGGCTGGACCAAAAGAGTGATCGATAATTGGCCTTACAAGGTTTCACTAAATTCATAACTTATGCCTTCTTTCAAGTAAAGAAGCTGCTGAAGACAGAGCACAATGCTAGGGGGGAGAGAAGGAGCTAACAGAGGTTAGGTTTATCACTTTGAATTATGTGGTCACAATGAAGTGAAAACTGAAAAGATATATATTTCTATAATTATATTGCTGCAGTCAAGGCCCAACGGGCTTTCCCTATCCCTATCCCAATCGACCACATTGGGCTTACTCTCATCTATGTTTTTTACTTTTGGCTACCAGTAAACTTCATTAAACTCAACTAATGATAAAGATTTGAATACACCAACCATTGTTGCTCCGGTGGTAAGGAAGTTGTTTCTCTCGTTCAAAATTTGGGTTTCATTCTCACCACAACGGATGGTTGATGATAATTGATAACTTTTTGTCATACATACACGTTACTTGTAGAAGAAGATTCATAAGTTTTGATTTCGACTCATGTGCACGCTATTTGTGAAAAATTCATAAATTTTGATTCTGACATAAGTGCGATGAAAGTTCCTTCAAATATGTGTGGTTTGTTGTTATAGGCCTACCTTACTTACCTCCCATTGTTACATCAAAAAATAAGAGAAATTTGAATTCTACATTTCTAAGCAATTAAGCATTGGACCAAAGTTAAGCAAAACAATTGTATAGTTTCCAAATTTATTTTATTTTGTCAATAAAAAAAACTTTTATATATTCATTAATTGATCGTTCCTCTTCCTCCCATCGGGCTATCCTCCTCTTTGCTACATATCTACAAACTTTAATACCATTAATGGGGACAGCTAATTGTCGTACTAACATGACTGAATTTACCTACAACTAGGCCCGGCCCGGCCCGGCAAAATATGATTATGGATTGATTTTGGTTTTTAAAATATGGTTATGGTTCCATTTAAAAACTAAAATCATATTAACTATTTTTAATATGAGTTGTGTGAGTTTGAACTATATAGTTATGGTTCAAAACCATATTAACAATTTTAAGATGTTTTGACTTTTAAACAGAACTTTTGAAAAATGAAATTGTGACCGTCACAATTAAATTAATTAAGTAATAATATGATATAAAAATTATTAATATAAATAATAAAATGCTAAATAAAACTGAATACTAAATGAAAAAAAAAATTATTTGATAATTGACATGTCTGAAACATCTGAATAACATATTTTTATTCAGATAACATATTTTTATCTGAATAACATATTTTTATTCAGATTATAAAATTAAATACATAAATATTATATCATTTTATACTACTATCAATAAAATAAAAGGAGAACTCTTCTCTTTTTATCAATAATAAAAAAAAATTGGACTTTTTCTGTTAAATATAGATAGTATTAAAATATATCAACTTAATCTCTCTATCCATGTTTTATTGGTTTCAAACTTTCTAATTCTTCTGAAAAGAGTTTAAATTGAACATCTTTTTTTTTGGATATCAATATTCTATTCACACTTAAATGTAATTTCCTTTAATATATAAATTTTAGATTTAAAAAAAAACATATTTATGATGAATTTTAATTTGCATTAGAAAACATAACTCTCATACTATAATTATTAAACATGCAAAAGTGACAGAAATTTTGAGAAGCAAGTGTAAGCATGATGAAAGGGATATTTGACAATCTCCAAAAAAAGGTCCAAATAACGTTCGGGCGGGCGGGCGGGAGTGAGGGAGAGATCGGAATAGAATATGGGTTGAAAAATGGTTAATCGGTTCAGAATTATGTTTGTTTTAAAAAATATTGGTCCAAACTTTAACCAATCTGAATAAATAAAAATGGTTAACTAACTCATTTAGTTCCAATTAATATGATTTGAACCAACAGTTAACTAACTATATTATAAGATCTACCTGCAATTAAAAGCCAGTCAATCATCTCTAATCAGCTAGCAATCCTCTTAACATTCACCAAAACGAAAACGAAACCCAAAACCAAGATTCAACGAACTAAGTAGATGGAAATGCAAATGGGCCAAGAAAGTACATGGAAAAGATTTTTATTGCGATATTAGTATATCAACTTTTGTTATAAATAAATACACAACAATCAATTGTTGATACGTATCAATCTCATATATATATATATATATATATATAAGTATTCTTTTACACAATCAGGATCAGGTCCGGGAGTCCGGACCTAATTAAAATGTGGATAAAAATTTATTTATTTATTTTTACTTTTTTTTTTAAAAATAACTAATTTTTTTTTTAATATTTTATGGAACTAAAATGTTTCCATAATACAGTATTTTTGGTGTGATTTGGATATATATAACAAAATATGTATATACAGTCTGTACATACATGTTTTGCTATATGTATCCAAATCACACCCAAAATACTGTATTATGAAAAAAATTCCAGTACCATAAAATATTATACTTTTTTTTTAGTTGTTTTTAAAAAAAAAGCAAAAAAAAAAAAAAGATCCCCATTTTGTTAAAATGCGGGAGTTCGGACCTGATCCGCTCCCTTCTTTTACATACATACATACATATATATATATATATATATATATATATATATATGAGTAATGATCCATAACATGTATTTGTTATAGATCAAAATATTGGGAATTAAATAAACGCAAACCACACAATAAAATAAAGATAGATAAAAAACACAAGACAATAAAATAAAGATAGATAAAAAAAATACAAAATTTAATGTGAAAAACCTAAGGAAAAATCACAGGTCAGACATCAAATCCCAACTTTATCAAAATATTTGGCTTACAATAATCCTTCAAAATTTTACGCCTTAAAACATCAGGTTACACATCACTACGATAAAAAATTTTACACAAACTAAAATTTACTAAACCCTTTCATCCACAATACAACTTTTTTCCGCGAAATATAAAAGTTACAAAAACTCTCCACTCACACAAACACAAAACTCAGAGTGTCTCTCAACTCTTACCATGCTACATGACTTTTGATTGTGTTACACTTTAACAACTCATCATAATATATACTCTATTTAATTATAGAGTACCCACAATTCTCTTATTCTTATTCAAAATATAACACTTCCAAAATAAAACTCCTACCAAAATTAAAATTTCTTTTTATAATTGGACTCCAACATATAATAAATATTCTATTAAAATTTGGACACATTTCTTTCTATAATAGTAATTCTTTTCTCATAGGATTCGAGAAGTAACTTAACACAAAAATGAACATACACCATAATTTTAATGGAAGATGGAGATAATATTTGTCAATTTTTGATTCATAGCAAATAGATGCTATGGATTATTGCCATATATATATATAACTGTTTGTGCATCTGGGGTTGGGAAAACAAAGTATTTGTCGGTGGTGTCGATGAGAGAGAGGAGACATCGAATGTGTTAGTTCTTAGTAGGCACAAGTTATCTAGAAGGGGGGTTGAATAGATATTTGAAAATCTTTTCTATTTTAAACTTGTTCTTAGATAGTGATTAAAACTTAGCGGAATTAGTATTTGTTTTAATCTTTTAACCAAGCAATGGAGTTATGAAATGAGTAAAGCGGTTATAGCGAGATATAGCGATTATAGATGACACGATTGTTTTAAGTGGTTCAGAGCACTCAAAGCTCTAGTCCACTCTTCTACTCAACGAGTAGGATATCCACTAAGGATGTCTTTTACAATCGTCTCGAATCACACGATTTCCTTCTGAACCCGGTGATCTAAGAACTTCTCTAGTTCACTCTTGAACTTTTCAAGTCCAGCAGACTTGGCTTTCTTCTGATTCACTTCTGAACTCTTGAGTCAAGTCCAAAGAGACTTGGTACTTTCTTGATTGATTGATGGTTGTTGTTGTTGCGTTACGAAGGTTCTTTATTCGGTTCTTTGTGTAAGCCTTTGGTTCGTTAAGAATGAGTAGTGAGCAAGCTTTTCAATATCTCGGATCGTAGAGTTGAGCCTTGAGAATTCTTCACGTTGAGCGTTTTATTGCTTTACTTGTTACTCTCTCTCATACATGCGATCGTATATATGTGATGTTGAAAACTATCCGTTGGATCCATCCGTTGTGACATTAAATGCTTACGAACTTTACGTCTTTGCGATGGAGACATTTACGTATATCTCTCGAATTACGCATTACGGTTCACCGACACTGCAGTCGCTTTCTCACCTACCACCACGAAAAGGTGTTTTGTCCCTCTTATCCATAAGTCTTATCCTTAGCTTCTTCAATACGCTTCTTTGTTGCATCTAAGGATATTTCATATATTCTGGGCCGATGAGCACTGCGAGATCTGGGATCCATTCCTCGTATGTTGAATTAACAACTTCATGAGGCTTAACTTTTTACGACATAGGGCGATGATGCTTTCTACGATTGGATCGTGATGTTCTACGGTTAAGATCGTAGTGTCTTTGACTTTGCATACTACGATCTTTGTCGATCGAGAACACTCACGATTTCTCTTAATCTTTCATACACTACTGACGCCTTCTTTGCTGGTATGTTGTTGACTCTACGTTCCCAAGAGCACACTACGATCGTTGACTTATAAACTTCACGTTTCCTTGACAGACACCACGATCGTGGAGTTAGCTTGGTGAACATTGGGACCACTCTACGATTTACGAAGAGTCCCTTTCAAGCGCACACACTACGATCTTTCAGGCTCTACGTTTTCGCCTTGACTTACGCAATGTTGATCGGATTGATGCCTTCGATTTCTTGAAGACTAATCTATTACATCTCAAGATCAACCTAACAGTTTTGATCTTTCTATCTATACATTCTAGAACAGAATGATACACGTTGAAAACTTAGATTAACCTAACAATTTTGATCTATCACTAAGTCCTTGTACATATATCCTTTAAAGGACCTTACAAATAATCATGAACACATGCATTAAAACATCAAATCATAATATGCATTCTCCCAACAATCTCCCCCTATTTGATGTTGACATAACCAAGGAGATTTGTTGTCATGATTATTAGTGACTAGATGCATTTGTAGGAATTTAAACATGACTTAGTATTTCAGTGAGCAGCTGAAATTTCTAGAGAATAAGTATGAATTTATTGATGATCAGAAGATATTATAATATAGCATTACATCAATAAAACATTAAACTCTTAACTTATCTTTGTTTTCTTGGTCTCTTGTGTGGAGGTGGATTTTCATACTCCTCAGCCCTTCTCTTCCTTTGAGCTTCCTCATTTCTTGCTAACTCTTCCAACTCACTTAGACTTAGAACTGGATTCTCTTCATGTTTGCGCATGAATGTGATCTCTTGCCCATTTGTTCCCGGTTGGGACATCTGTTCTGATGCCTTCCTGTCTTAAGTCTTCAAGGTCTATCTCTTCTTCTTGGAGTGGAGGGTCGCTGTCTTGAATGGACCTCTCTACGATCTCATTATCACGCTTCTCGATTTCACTATCTGGCACTTCTGATCGTAGTGTTTAGCTCGACGACTTCATTTGTAGTGTCTGCCTTTATCGGTCGTAGTGTCTTGAGGCACTATTTTGTCTAAGTCAGTTTCATCAAAGATGATATGTATTGAGACTTCGACACTCAGTGTCTTCTTGTTAAACACTCTGTAAGCTTTGTTGTCTATGGCATATCCAAGAAAGATCCCTTCATCGACTTGGTGGAATTTTGTCGAATCTTTTTCGTTGTTGAGAATATAGCATGCACCTGACCAAAGACATGGAAGTAGGCGACACTTGGCTTTCTTCCTTTCCATAGTTAAGTAGGGTGTCTTCTTGATCGTAGAGTGAATTAGTGATCTATTACGAGTGTAGCATGCGGTGTTGGTATACGCCCAAAAGTATTCAAGAGCATGAGGCTGTTTGCATTGTAAAAGTTCTCCCACCTCTATCGAGGTTCTCGTTCTTTCTTTCAATGACTCCATTTTGTTGAGGAGTTCGTGGAGTGAGAAGTTATGGTGATGCCATTATGCGGCGAGCCGATCCATTTAAAAATCGAATTCTCTGCCATGATCACTCCTTATGGCCTTGATTTTCTCTCCTTTCTCGTTCATCACCATTACGAACATCTTGATTAATTGAGCTTGTCTCATCCTTTGAAGTTAGGAAGAATACCCATGTGAATCGGGTGTAGTAAATCAACTATGACTAGAGAGTATCTTTTTCCTCCGAGGGCCGGTTGTTGGGATTGGCCCAAAGAGATCCATGTGAAAGCAAGCTGTAGGGGCTTGTCAATAGAGTTATCGATCTTGCTTTTGAATGAGCTTACGGTTTGTTTTCAGTGGCGGGCATTGCATGTGTTAGTCCCTAGTAGGCACAAGTTATCTAGAAGGGGGGGGTTGAATAGATATTTGAAAATCTTTTCGTTTTAACTTGTTCTTAGATAATGATTAAAACTTTACTAATTAATGTTTGTTTTAATCTTCTTTACCAAGCAATGGAGTTATGAAGCGAGTAAAGCGGTTATGGCGGATATATAGCGATTATAGAAGTTATAGCATGAATGTAAGCGACACGATTGTTTTTAAGTGGTTGAACACTCAAAGCTCCTAGTCCACTCTTCTACTCAACAGTAGGATATCCACTAAGGATGTCTTATACAATCTTACGAATCACACAGATTCCTTCTGACCCGGCGATGCTAGGAACTTTTCTAGTTCACTTTTGAACTCTTCAAGTCCAAAGCAGACTTGGCTTTCTTTACTGATTCACTTCTGAACTCTTCAAGTCCAAAGAGACTTGGTATACTTCTTCAACATTGATTGATGATTGTTGTTGTTGCGTTACGAAGGTTCTACTCGGTTCTTTGTGTAAGCTACGGTTACGTAATAAATTGAGTGGTGAAAGAGCAAGCTTTGTAATATCTCGGATCGTAGAGTTAAGCCTTAGAGAGTTCTTCACGTTAAATGTTTATGCTTGCCCTCCTTTCTTTCATTCATCATCGATGCTGTATATATGTGATGTTGAAAACAATCCGTTGGATCCATCCGCTGTGGCATTAAATGCATCACGAATTTTCTCATCTTGTGATGGAGACATTTACGCACATCTTCCTCAATTACGCATTACGGACCCCGACATCGCTGCGGGCTTCTTTTCACCTACCACTTTGAAAGGTGTTTTGTCCCTTTCATTCATAGTACTATCCTTAGCTTATTCAATACGCTTCTTTGTTGTATACTAAGGATATTTCATTTATTTTGGGGCCGATGGGCACTGCGGCATCTAGGATCCATTCCTCGTATTGTTGAATTAACAACTCGGCGAGGCTTTAACGTTTTACGACATGGCGGATGATGTTGCTTCACTACGTTTTGGATTGTTGTACTTTCTGATTGAGATCGTGTTGTTGACTCTACGATCCCGGAGAGCACACTATGATCTTTACTTTGCAGCGTGTTGTTGACTCTACGATCCAGAGAGCACACTACGATCGGCGACTGCTGCACTACGATCGTAGAGTTAGCTTGGTGAGCGTTGAGTCCACTCTACGATCGGCGACTTATAAACTTCATGTTTCTTTCGATGACACTACGATCGGAGAGTTAGCTTGGCGACGTTGAGTCCACTCTACGATCGTTGACTTGTCTTTTGTTGTCTTCATCGATCTTGTCCAGACTCACGATCTCTGCATTTTGTTCGATGGACTCTACGATCGCGAGTGTGGTCTACGATCCTTGTCTTTGACTTTGGCATTGCTAGACTCTACGACTCTGGGCGTAGAGTGTATTTCATACTTAGCTTGGCAGATTGTCGTTTGGCTTATAGGCGAAATCTCTCTACGATTGAACATGACTTCCTCCGATTACACTACGATCCCGGCGGAGGCTCTTACCGACACTGCTACGATCCTTCTTCGTTTCCCACAAGTCTACGAACTCAGAGATCTTACTATCTTGCGTATTCTATTACGCCTCGATAGCTCCAGTTGACTCGACTCTCCGCGGCGGACTACGACTTACAGTGCGATCTTCGATGATCGAGACAAGCCTATCTATTACATCTCAAGATCAACCTAATAGTTTTGATCTTTCTATCTATACATTCTGAAACGAGAATGATACACGTTGAAAGCTTAGATCGACTAACAATCTTGATCTTTCCATCACTAAGTCCTTGTACATAAATTCAATTAAGGACCTTACAATAATCACAAGCATATTAAAACATCAAATCATGCTATGTCATTCTCCCAACAATCTCCCCTATTTGATGTTGACATAACTAAGGAGATTTGTTGTTATGATTATTGATTATATGCGATCTGAGAAAAATAAACATGACTTAGTATTTCGGTGGCGGTTTGAAATTTCTAGAGAATAAGCATGAATTTATTAATGTATGAAGATAGATGTTACATTTGAAATAGATACATCAATAAGAAGTGAAATTCAACTTATCTCTATTTTCTTGCTTCTTGCTCCTTGGAGGATTTGCCTTTTCTTCTGCTTCTCCTTTTTACATGGGCTTCTCTCTCTTAGCCAAATCTTGAGCTCACTAGGACTTAATCTTGGATTGTGGTCGTGCGTTCATAAATGCCGGATCTCCAATTGGCATTCTTAGGCTGTTATGGTTACTCCTTGTGAGCTGTAGAAGGCGGCCCTTGACTTCTTAAAGGTTGAGCCACTAAGACTTCCTCACCGATCGATCGTTGAGTCTGGCGAGAGATATGCCTTGCAGTAGATTCCTTGTTGTTTGGAATCCGCGTCCCTTATCCCTTAGTGCCGCACGATCTCCTTCCCAATCTCCTTGCCTCTTTTCTCCCCTTTATGTCGATCAAGAGTTCAATGTCATCGACAGACGACGAGCTCTCTTGGACAAGTTTCGTTTAAATTTGAATTTTGGTCCGAGCAATGTCTTCTATTTTTCTTCATGAGAACTTGAGACCTTGCTTCTTTTGTTGAAGGATGGATAGAATGTTGTCTGTTTGTTGGACGACTGGCGACATAGAATTGTTGAATCTCTCGGCGGCCTCAAAGATTTTGAATGCTCTCTGACATCTGTTTGTTACGAGATTCTTGATTTTCTTTGTAAGATTAAGACAACATCCCTATGTCTTTTGGGCTGCAAGGAAGTAATGTCATCCACTGTCCTTTATGCTTTGAAGCATTTCTCCGATGATCTCTTTTAGTGTTTTGGACAATTCGAGCTCGAGATTGTGGAAGGGTGTTTGCGGCATTGATCATGGATGTCGGTCTCGGTTGAGTCGATTCAAAGTGATCTTGAGACTCACTTCTAGTTCATGATCACTTTCTTGAACATAGGCGATAGATCGGCCTTGGTAGACAATTACGAGAATCTCATCCATCCGGGGAAATCTTGAGGAAGAGGGTGGTGCATTGTTGAATTGTTCTTTTAGGGAGTAGAGAAAGCAAGTTCAAGATTAAAGCATTCATTTACGGGCGAGGAAGGGATGTCTCGATGGAGGGCTTGAGTTTGGATGGATGGGATAGGTGACTCTACGATTCCGTATTTGATTCTTCTGAGGACTATAGCACGGAATCGTAGAAGCGAGAGATTTGTTGGAGGTGAGCAAAAGTTGGCTTACAGTTCTTGATTCTGAAATTTTGGGATTACATGGCTGAAAGCTGATTATTGGGTTGAGAACCACTTCCGACCATTTAGGAAATTCATAGAAATAACTAAATGAAGATGATGGTGATGATTAACTCTAAAGCTTGTAGGGATAGTCAATACCTCGATTTGGCATTTGATGAGGTTTGTAATCAACTTTTTAGCAAAGATGACTTCCTTGAAATCCATGAGCGAAGCGTGATTCTTGGATATTCCTTGAAGCTCCGAACATGTGGTCCCATGATTTCATAATCTGAAGCTTGATGGTATGCCATCATGGGTAGAGTAAAAAACATTTGGTTGTCTGAGATAACCTCAGTATCCATCTTTACCTACACTAGTTATTTCAAGCTCATCATCATCATCTTCTTTCTCTTCTTTGTTGTCTTCCTAAGAATCCATTATCTCAATGACCTTTGGCATTGGTTCATCTTTATCTTGAGCGAGGACTTCTTCTTCATCATTAGGATATTGTGAGGCTCCCCTCAATATGATCATCTTCTTTTAGAAACTCCCCTCGGCTAGAACTTCTTCTTGAAGCGGTAGGCTTCTCCCCCCTCATTGGTGCATTCTTCTCTTCTATTCTTGGGGCGATTCTACTTTTCTGACCCATGCTTTCTTGGTTTCCTTCTTGAACTTTTTCATTTTCAAGAATATACTTCTTGACCAACTTTCTCTTTGTTTTGCTGGTTTTTTCTTTGGTTATTTTGCCACATTGACCGGCCACTGTCCTTGGAGCAGCTTCCTCCATTTCTGCCACACTTGGCTTTGGTTTTTAGAAACGTGAGTCTCTACGATTGAAGACATTGTTGGTCTTTTGGACTTATGACCAGCCTTATTCTTCTTTAAGAGTTGTGAAATGGTGGCTTGATCCTCTTGACCTCTTCTTTGCTTTGTTGTATGTTCTCGGCCTCCTTAGAGTCTCTATATGTCGAGAGGACTCTACAGGCGTATTAATTCTGAGATCCTTGAGGCTCTTCGACTTGTGTTCCCCTCAACTTTCTCTTGCCTTGCTTTTCTCGACAAGAGCGAGAGGTTCTCCCTTATCTGCTTCTTCTTCTTTAGTTTCATTGACAATAGTCATTCCTGCTTTCCCCTTGTTCCCCAGTTCTCCCACCGGACTCTGTCATCATTCTTGTATACTCGTGAGGTTTCTTTCCCAATTTTAAACAAGCTAACATGTCATTCTTCTGGTTTGGGTTGATGGCTTCTCCTTCATCATCCCCAATTTTATCACCCATAGCAGATTGAGAATCTTGCTAATAAATCTCCCATCTGACATCTTACGAGTACTTTTTGATTTCTTGAGCCTCTGATCCACTTGCCGATCCACTCAAGTAGTATGGCTCCATAATTTAGTTGAATTCAAGAGTTATGGCGATCGTGAGTTTAAGTTGAACTTCATTAACAGAGTCATGACTGAACTCTTCAATGAGATACATTTCCCAACAATATCATTTAGAAATTCATACCTTTGAGGGAATTCCTTCTTTTTATAACCTTTTACAGAGGAGTTCTTTTGTGATGCATTCTCTTGATCCTCTTGAAATCTTATCTTTGTCGAAAGTAGGTGCCTGTATTCTTGAAACCTAGGGCCGATTGAAGTTTTCTTCACTTAACGTCATTTCAACTCCTCTTACTCGTGTAGTGATGGTGTTATGTTCAGTACACTCCATTCTTGTAGAATTCCTTCACTAGCTTGGGATAGATGAGGTGTCCGGTTTTCGGTAGCCTCTTGGAGACTGCCCTTCTTTAGTAGTCTTAAGTCTTGTGAAACTTTGGTGGAGCATCCTTGAACTCATTGAAGCAGTATGTAGCACGAGATTACATTTGAAAGCGACCATGATTACGTGGTTGAGAAGTGGAATCTGATTGAGCTTTCTCTTGAGTTAGGGTTTTTCTTGAGAGAGAGAAGAGAGAGAGAGATAATCTTTTGAACTTGATTTCAAAAATACGGTTCAATTTGTACTTGTAGCTTCCTCTCTCTCTTTTTTGACTTAGTGGGACGATGTAAGCCTTTTCTTGCAGCTCTACGATTTTGATTTGCTTGAATGTCTTGATTTGCCCTTTGAGTCTTGGTCTTTGAGATGTCCTTAGAATGATTGCGATCGTAGAGGTAGTCTTACGGTCGTTGAGTCTGTCTACCATTAAATCGTAGAGTCGTCCCACGATCTTGAGTCTCATTTATGATCGTCGAGTCCGTTCGACAGTCGTTGAGTTTGATCATCATTCAGTAGAGTCTGTCCGGCATCGTTGAGTCTGATCATCATTCGTAGAGTCTGTCCTACGATCGTCAAGTCTGTTCTATGATCGTCGAGTCTATCCTTTCAACTCTACGGTCGTGGACTTTCCTTGATCATGTCTATGATATTGAGTTTAGCCTTTGTACCTGTTATGGTTAGCACAGTCTAGAGCATATATTTCATGGTTGAAGATTAAGCATGCCTAGTTCACTTAATAACTTATTGAATCTGGATTCATCTAGTGGTTTAGTAAAAACATCTCATGAGTTGATTTTCGGTGAGGGATATCTTGTAGTGATATAGTTCCATTTTGCACATGATCCCTAATGAAGTGATACCTTATTTCAATATGCTTGGTCCTAGAATGCATAACGAGGATTATGAGTTATTGCTATGGCAACTTGTGTTATCATAGTGTATGGGTATAGATTTGAAATCAAACCCATAGTCAGCTAGCTGGTTTCTCATCCATAGGATTTGAGCCTGGCCATTTGCCAAATGAACAATATATTCAACCTGCGGTCGAAGTGGACACTTTGAGTTTTGCTTTTCTTTCTTTGAACCAGGACCTGAAACTATATTTCTAGCAATTGTGGTGCCATTTGGTACTCTTTCTATCTATTTTACATCCTGCAAAATCAGCATCTGTGTATCCTGTTAGTTCAAATGAGGATTCATTGGGATACCAAAGCCCCAAGTAAGGTGTGCCTTTGAGATACTTGAAGATCCTTTTCTGGCGAGATAAATGAGACTCTTTTAGGTTAGCTTTGAAATCTAGCACATATGCATGTTGCGAACATTATATGCAGTCTACTAGCGATTAGGTATAAAAGAGAACCTATCATACCTCTGTATTGAGTTATATCAATACCTTTACCATTCTCATCTTTGTCGAGCTTAGTTGCGGGGAGCAATTGGTGTTTTCATGGGAGAAAGGCGATTCCATGCCATACTTCTTTAACAAGTCTTTTGATGTATTTGGCTTGATTTATGAATATTCCTTCATCGGTTTACTTCACTTGTAGTCGAGGAAAAAATTGACTCACACCCATCATGCTCATTTCAAACTTGCTTTCTGCATTAGCTTAGAGAATCTCTTGCATAATTTTTCGTCGATAGAACCAAAAATGATGTCATCAACATATATTTGAACTAGTAAGACTTTGTCTTTGTCTTTCTAAGGAATAATGTGGTATCTACCACCTTTCTAAGTGAACCCATTTTCTATTAAGAAGTTAGTTAGTGTTTCATACCATGCTCTAGGTGCTTGTTTAAGACCATATAAGACTTTATCTAATCTATAGACATAATTGGAAAGAGATGGATTGATAAAACACGGAGGTTGTTCGACATAGACTTCTTCTTGAAGCTCTCCGTTTAGAAATGCACTTTTGACATCCATCCGAAAGACTTTGAACTTCATGTAAGCAAAGAAAAGCGAGAAAGATTACGATGGCTTCTAATCGCTAACGGTGCAAAAGTCTCATCATAGTCGATACCTTCTTCTTGAGAATAGCCCTTTGCCACTAATCTTGCCTTGTTCCTGGTAATGACCCCATCTTCATCCATTTTGTTTCCGAAGACCCACTTAGTTCTTATCACTGGATGATCATTTGGTCTTGCACCAATCTCCACACTTTGCTTCGTTCAAATTGGTAGAGTTCTTCTTGCGTAAACTTATCCAGCGGAGTCTTCCATTGCATCCTCTATTTTCTTTGGCTCAATTTGTGACGGAAAGCTTAGATAGAAACATTCATTCTGAGTAGCAGATCTTGTTTTGATTCTAGCATTCGGATCTCCAATGATTAGATCCTGAGTGTAATCTCTTGCCCATCTGCTGCCAGTTGGAACATCTGTCCTGATGCCTTCCTGTCTTAAGTCTTCAAGGTCTATTTCTTCTTCTTGAAGTGGAGGTTCATTATCTTGGATGGTCCTCTCTACGATTGCATTATCATGCTCTACGATTTCTCTGCATGCGGTCTACTACACTCGTAGTGTTGACCTCGACGACTTTAGTCGTAGTGTTCGCATCATTGGTCGTAGTGTCTTGAGGTACTTTGCTTTGTCTAAGTCAGTTTCATCAAAAATGACGTGTATTGAGACTTCGACATTCGGCGTCTTTTGTTGAACACTCTGTATGCCTTCTTTGTCAGTGGCATACCCAAGGAAGATTTCTTCATCGATTTTGGTTGAAATTTTTTCGTATTGTTTTCCATTGTTGAGAATATAGCATGCACATCCAAAGACATGGAAGTAGGCGACACTTGGCTTTCTTCCTTTCCATAGTTAAGTAGGCGTCTTCTTGATCGTAGAGTGAATTAGTGATCTATTACGAGTCTAGCGTGCGGTGTTGATCGCTTCGCCCCAAAAGTATTGAGCGGGCGAACGGTTGCTGCTAGTAAAGTTCTCCCAACCTCTATCGAGGTTCTCATTAACTTTCTTTCGGCGACTCCATTTTGTTGAGGAGTTAAATGGGTCGAGAAGTTATGGTGATGCCATTATGCGGCGAGCGAATCGATCCATTTCGAGAAATCGAATTCTCTGCCATGATCACTCCTTATGGCCTTGATTTTCTCTCCTTTCTCGTTCATCACCATTACGAACATCTTGATTAATTAGGACTTGTCTCATCCTTTGAAGTTAGGAAGAATACCCATATGAATCGGGTGTAGTAAATCAACTATGACTAGAGTATATCTTTTTCCTCAGGAAGATCGGTTGTTGGGATTGGCCCAAAGAGATCCATGTGAAGCAACTTATGTAGGGGCTTGTCGATAGAGTTATCAATCTTGCTTTTGAATGAGCTTACGGTTTGTTTTCCAAATAGACAGGGCATTCCATGGCCTTTCCTTCACAAAGTTGAACTTAGGAAGGCCGACCACGAGATCTTTGATGCCGGTTTGGACATGCTTTTAAAGTTGAGATGGGATAATCTTGATGCCATAGCCACTCATCTCTTGAAGCTTTAGCTAGAAAACATATTATCTCTCGTCTGAGCTTAGTTGTCCAAGATTTCTTTGTGTAGACATTTCCTTCTCTTGTTCCGGTTAGCTTTACTGCAGATGTCTTCAAATCTCTGACTTGACATTAATTATTGATGAATGTTACTTGATGTCCCTTGTCGCAGAGTTGACTAATGCTTAGAAGGTTGTGCTGCAGACCTTCCACATAAGCCACTTTACTGAATGATATCACACCATTTCCGGCTGAGCCATAGCCTCTTGTCTTGCCAGTACCATTATCTCCAAAGATGACTGAGGGACTCTTCTTTTCTACATAGTTGGATAGTAGAGCTTTGTTCCCTGTCATATGCCTCGAGCAACCACCGCCCGTATAACATGTTGAGGACGTGGAGCTCTTTTCCTGTCAAAACATTTGAACCTTCATTTTGGTACCCATATTTGCATGGGTCCTTCTTTGTTAGTACCTTTGGGGACCCAAATTTGTCTAATCTTGGGTCTCACATGCATGGAATTATAATAACACTTTGTGG
This sequence comes from Panax ginseng, assembly GCA_020205605.1. NCBI lineage: Eukaryota > Viridiplantae > Streptophyta > Magnoliopsida > Apiales > Araliaceae > Panax > Panax ginseng. The sequence continues at coordinate 93,919,058 of CM035150.1, forward strand.
CCCTATGACCATATTTATTGCATATGAAGCATCTATTATAATGCATGCCTGTGTGTGTGTGGTGATTCATCTTCCACTTGGACTTGTATGGTTCTTTAGTTAACCTTCTGTTAAACTAACTCTCTTTCTTCCACGTGTCCTTAGGTTTCATAAATAGTGATGGGTGTGCCTTACCTCTACTGTACCTTCCCAGTTGATTCGTAGAGTTGATTTTGTTTGACTCTACGATTCTTGAGGTTGGTAAGTAGAGGTTGGATTCTTCTTTTCCTTGATGAAACCCGGACCAAATGTGAGATCCTTTACTTCTCGAGTATAACTAGAGCAGGTGGAACAAGGTTGAACTGGTTCTTCCAATTGTGAGGATTTCACACAAGCAAAGGTTTCTACAAAACTTGAGACATTCTTGGTGCTAGTTTTCATTGTCTTTTCCATACTTAGCTCGAGATGGATTCCCCAAAGCTAAGCCTGGATTACGTGAATGCGCTTCTGCGACTGAGAAGCGGGCAATCCATGGAAGATGTGGATCATTTCCATGCAGAGATAGTCTTCTACAGATCCTCAATTTTAGAGGTTAGCATAGACTCTCTTTTGAACATGATGTATGTTTATGCATTTCAAAGTTTCATTCTCAACTTCAAGCTTGAAGAGAAGATTAGTACTTAGAAGTCTTTGTTTCAAGCTCTTCTTGAACTTTCTTCTTATCCTCTTGAAGAGAAATGATCTTTAGACAAGACTACGAACCACTTCATGTATTGATGTAGATCGATGGTTATGCCATGCAAAGCGCTTCTTAAGTCACTTATATCTACATCGGAGAATTAAAATCAAATACCTCATCGATCTTTACATCATGTATGTTTAGGCTTTGTTTGTCCTTTGCATGTTTGGCCATTAAGCCTGATTGGCTATATGTGGTTCTTCTTCATCTCCGGAGTTTGCATTTGAGTCATTATCCGAATCACTCCACGATCCTCCGGCAACCAGGCTTTTATCTCTGTTATGAGGCCTCTTGGTTCCTTTGTATTATTTCTTTGCCTTGGATTTCTTCTTTAGCTCTTCTTTGATAGGCTTGTTGCAGTTGGCAATGAAATGACCGGAGTTTCTTTGCGGTTGTAGCATAAATCATTTATTTGTTCTGGTAGCGTAATTCTTGACTTTCCTTGGCTTGCCGATTCTGCCTTGTCGCATGAACCTTCTTAGTCTCTTTACCAGCATAGCAAAGTCATCATAATCGTCTTCATCATCATCATAGTCGGTCTCGGTGATGACTTTTGATGCACCTTCATTTGCCACGAGAAGCAACACCCTTGTCTTTTCTTCTTCCTTCCGAAGGGATTCAAAGACGTTAGGTTAGCTCCAAATTGCGTATGTCGAGGAGATTGCCATACGGTTGTTGAATATCATCTCATTAAGATTCTTTGACTCTCTTATTGCGATGGTCTTTGTGTAAGACCAAAATTTTTAAATAAAAGGAATTTCCTTTATTTATTATTTTGAAATAGTAAGGGTTGATGTGATTAATGTGGATAGTTATGGGTAAAATACTGTGAAATATTTTAAATAAGCAAGTGGTGATATAATATTCATTATTGTTTTATAGAATATTCGTTTGGTCGTGGAATATTAAATCTTTGTCGGGAATATTAAATGCGACGCAGTAGCGACCATGTATGGGCCCCATAACTTGAAAGCGATTGGAGGAAGAAAACGACAAAAATAAGTTGTTTAAAAATAACTTGGCGTAGTTATTCTGTTTACACTTGTTGGAATACCGTTGGTTAAAACACGATGTCTGGCGTTATTGCAAGCGATGGCACTGCAGTATTGCATCAATTATTGATTCTTACGTAAAAAGGCACTACTCAATAATGGTTACGATAATTCTTTGCTCGAGTATTTTATTTTATTGATTCAATAATTCTTTGCGTTGATATTTTATATTCTTTGTTGTTTCAATAATTGTCATTACTGCGATATTTTTCATTATCGAACCAATAATTCATATTATCCTAATAATATTATTAGATAACATTATTGGCAATGTCTAGAAAGTTACATCTAAGGAGAGGTTTGGTCACCTAATTGCTTGGCAGGTAAGTGAGAGAAATTCTTATTGAAAGCCCCTGCTTTCCTGAACGCACGGTTGTCAATATTGTGATTACGTAATATTATTTGTGAATAATTAATTATTGATTCATATGATGAGGAAAATATTGATTTTATGTGGATATAGATGGAGAAAATTTTTATAGTGACAATTGTTGAAAATTAATATTTTATATTTTTTTTGATAAAATAATTCATTTAAATATATTATTTTAATAATATATTAACGATGATATTTTTATGATGAATGTGGGATATATGAGTATCTGAGGAGGAAGAGTATTTTTGTTGCAATAAATGTTTAAAACATGTTAAACATGTACGTGAACCCATTTATTAGTGAAATTTGATTATAACACGAAAAATCGCTCGTTTATGGATTTCGATCATTTTACATTTTGGAATTTGGATAAACTTTCTTCTGCAAAGTTGTAGAGAATTGAATTTCCTATAAAAACTTCATGAGATTCGAATTTTCTGATAAAAGGACTATTTATTATGAATTATTGAAGTTAGAAGCTCAAAAAATAATTGATTTTTGGAAGTTTAAAATATTTAAAATAAGAAAAACGTTTTTTGGGTCTAACATGTGATTTGAATGGGTTGAATTCTAGATTTTCAGATTCAAGAATGGCGTGAGAATTTTGATATATATATATATATATATATATATATATTATTATATTAAATTTTACTGCTTGGTGTTGTTAAAGCAATTTCCTATAAATAGGTGCTTAGGTTAGAATTGAAAATCACACGAGAAAACCAAGTTTTCTCTCTATATTATTGAGCGTATTCTTGTGAGTATTTTGAGTATACTTTGAGTATTCTTATACGGTGCAAGTTCAAGTCATAGCTTTATATCCTGTTTAACTTAGAAGTCTTGTCTTTTCGAGGTAAGGGATGTTATTTTATTCGAAAATGATATTATTTCTTCAATATCATTATGCCGAAATATTGGTTGGAAGTTTTATCAAATTTGGAACTTTTGGTGTCGAAGTTACTATTCACGTGTCTGGCCTTATTCACGTATAACGACCTTATTCACGAATACTGCCTTTATTCAATAAAAAAATGAAATTTCTTCTTTTTGTCCAAAATATCTATTATGGATACTAGCTTTGATTGTATCCATGTTTTGATCATTCTTGAATTTTACACCACTATGATTATTTTTGAGGTATTTTTGGGCGTGGATAAAACAAAAGTCACGAATCCTTAATCCTTAATCCTTGTCATTTTGTTTCACTTTGGATTCGTTTCTTTAAAAAAATATTTTTCATCATCCTCGGTCTTAAATGATGATATTATTGAATATCTTTGGCACATGTAGTGCAAAGATGAATGATTTATGATGAATATCTTTGGCGATAGTGCAAAGATGAATGATTTATGATGAATATCTTTGGCGTAGTGCAAAGATGAATGATTTCGATGAATATCTTTGGCCGTAGTGCAAAGATGAGCAGTGTTTAGATGAACATGACCAATCGGTGAATGTCCTTGGCACAGTAGTGCAAGGATGAATATTTGATCCCGATATATATTGATTGATGTTACGAGGGATAAAAATAGGCGATGAACTTTAAAATTCATACATAGAAGATAGTAGTTTGCATTCTCTACTTAACTCTTCTAATGAATTATTATTTCATTGCGAATATTGATTTAAAACTTGTTGTCTATTGTATTCTATTATATTTTTCCTGTTGAAGACTAACGATAATTTTGTTGTATATTATCTTAGTCATAATATTCTTTTCTTTGGCTAATCGAGCTCACCCTTTTTTTTTTTTGTTTTTTTTTCTTCTCGGGGAGGCGAGAATGTAGCGAGTACTTAGTCGGGGTATGGAATAAAGGTTCTAGAAAGAGTTGTTTAGTAGTCCTCACCATTTTGTAAAATAATGTATAAATAATTGTGATGAGGATTTATTTGGGTATGTATATTGTCTGTAAGACAATAATTGTTTTTAAACTCACGATATATATGTTATTATTATTTTGCACGACAAATATATTAATAAAGTTGTAGTTATCTACTCATCTTATGTATTTGGCGACTCGAGAATGGGTTGGATGGAATGGACCTATTTTGGGGGCGTCACGGTTAATATCGAGCTTGGGGATATGATCTGCAAGCGGAGATCGGGAATAGAACTAGGAAGGAAGAGGCGAGTAAATCCTTCGTTAGTGTGTCCTACCTAAGCTTATTTGTTAGTTGGTTAGTATATAGGGATATTATGTGATATATTGATTTCCTTAATTAACCCTTGTTTTATGACAAGATGTTTGAGAATGTCGTTGAGAATATTAACGATGGAGTGAATGAGGCCGTGGAGATGCTGTCTTCACCAACGAGGAGAACGTCTGACAGTGGCAATGTTCTCTCATGAACAATACCACTTGAAGCGAGATGATGAACGAGGGGATATTTAGAAGCTTTTTGCGATTCATGCAAAATCGAGACGAGGAGACTCGTGTTCAAAACATAGGAGGAAATGATAGCAATTCACGGGTTGTCACAAACGGCGATTCAAAGAGTTGGGACCACCGAATTTAAGGGAAAGCTTTGATCCGATCATGCCATGGAAACATGGGTCAAGCAAATCACCAAGATATTCGATGTCTTGGGATGCGCAGGAAGAACGAAGGTTCCATTCGCCACCTTTATGTTCCGTGGCGAGGCGGACTCTTGGTGGAGTGCGTAGAGCGTACCATCCACCAGCCTTCAGATGTGTCTTGGGAGACGTTTGAGAACTATTTAATGACAAATACTTTCCCGAAAGTGTTCGTCATATGAAGGAAGTGGAGTTTATTAGATCGAAGCGAGAACAACATGACGGTGTCTCGGTGATGAAGCGAAGTTTATGAGTTGTCGAGTTTGCACCTCATTTGGTGGAAAATGAGGAATGAATGACGCATATGTTTACGAGGGGTCTAAAGCAGAGATTCGACAATATCTTATCTCTCATAAATTTTCTTTATATTCGAGATGTTGTAAATGGGGCTCAATTATTAGGCGTGATAACGAGTATGTTCAACAAGGGACCACAACGTGGTCATATCGGTGGCAATGATCATCAAAACGATGATAACCAATGGGGGAGGAAATAATACGGACAAAGCGGTAACCACTTGGGTGGTAATCGTGGCCATGATAATAGGAGAGGTGACTCAAGTGGACATTTCAAGAAGAAGGTTCAACAATAACCATGTGAAGACGGCGCCGGTGACAAGAATCGGTTCGAGGAGGAGAATCGACCACCGGGTCATATATTTATAAATCACGGGAAAGAGGGACATATCGATCCAAACGCCTGGCATGTGATTCGTGTATGCTATAATTGTGGAAAGGAAGGACATATAGCTCGAGAGTGTCTGATGGCGAAACCAAGTCCAATGGGATGGTGACTCAAAAGGATGTCCTTAAAAATCAAAGTCAATCGGTTCTTAAGAAAGCGTTTGTCGTGGCCAGGTTAAAATGCGAGGAACCCGACGAGTTTAGCACGTTAGTTAATTATAAATTCTTGCGAAGTTTATACCTTACTAGATCTGGGTTCTACCCATTCTTTTATCTCTCTTCTTGCATACCAACGTTTGAACTTGACTATGGAGAAATTAGACTTTGACTTATCTGTGGAGACTCAGTTAAGAGAAACTTTTATTACATCCGTTGTTTAGAAATCTTGCTTGATTCAGTTTGGCACTATCACATTACTGTTAACCTTATTGCTATAAAAGATATTTGCTTTTGATGTGATTTTAGAGATTGATTGGTCAACCACTCATCATGCCAAAATTGATTGCTTTTGTAAGGTTGTTAGTTTTCATATTCCTAAGCAACTTTTGTTATTCAATTTAAGCAACCAAACCATTGAAGTCAAACTCTTTTATATCAAGCCGTAAAGTCATTCGTTTATTGAAAAACGAATGTCAAGTTTTCTTAGTCCATGTTATGGATTTGAATAAAGACACGTCGATTTGAATAATATTCTGTTGTTATTGATTTTTTTTTAAGCGTATTTCACGAAGAATTTCTTGGCTTACTTCGGGCGTGATATTGAATTTGTATCGACTTTAAATCTGGTACAAAACCCATTTCTAAAATCTCATATCGAATGGCTTCTATTGAACTTCAGGAGTTAAAAACCCAACTGTAGAAGTTGATCTGAGAGCCTCTATCTGGTGACTTCTGTTGATGGGGATGCAAAAAGCCGGACTCTTTGTAGGGGCGCCATATTTGTCGGCGATAGAAAGCTGATAGGTGTCATTGTGAGTCTTTGTGGTTGAAGCACCATGAGTCACGATTTTGAATGATATTTCTATCGTTAATAAATTTTACGGCGTAATCACGATGACTTCCTAGCCTTTACCCTAGGCGAGAAATCGAATTTTGTATTGACCTAAGACAAAACCTATTTCCTAAAACCTCGAGATATTTCTTTAACTAAATGAACGTATCATGCGCCAAAGACGTTGGCTCGAGCTGTTGAAGATTATGATCGTACCATTTAATATTATCGTGGAAGAAGCGAACGTGGTAGTGGACGGTTGAGTAGAAGATCGTATGCGTTTACAAGTGCGATGTTGATAACACAAAAACTCATCTCGTATAACTTACAAATGATGAAGATAGAGTTAAAGGCTCTAGGGACTCACGTGATGATATACAAGTAGAATCGACTTTAATCGATAAAGTTAAAACCGCTCAAGCTTCATACAATGAAGGTGATGCATATGAAGAAGGAGGTGCGAAGTTGGTATTCCAAAAGCGAGAATCGTGATGTGAGGAAAACTCAAACCTTGATTTATTAATTCATTTGAAATTCTCGATCGAATAGGAGCGTGGCCTATAGACTCGTTTCTTGCCAAGTATGACGCGTGTTCATAACGTTTTTCACGTATCAATGTTACGTAAATATGTGGACGACCGAACCACGTTATTGAGTTAGAACCGCACAAGATAAATGAAGACTTATCGCATGCGAGGAGGTGCACTGTCAAGATCTTGGATAGGAAAGAACATGTCCTATGTATCTGAGGTTATACCACAAGTTAAAGTTTTGTGGAGAAACCATGCTATTGAGGAAATAACTTTGGGAGTTGGAAACGAAAATGAAAGCGAGGTATTTTCATCTTTTGAAACACCAGTACGTCGTCAATTTCGAGGATTTAAATTTCATAAGGAGGGAGGTTGTAAGACCAAATTTTTTAAATAAAAAGGAATTTCCTTTATTTATTATTTTGAAATAGTAAGGGTTGATGTGATTAATGTGGATAGTTATGGGTAAAATACGCAAATATTTTAAATAAGCAAGTGGTGATATAATATTCATTATTGTTTGAGAATATTCGTTTGGTCGTGGAATATTAAATGCGCTAAGGGAATATTAAATGCGGCCAGGCCTGACCATGTGTGGGCCCCATAACGGAAAGCGATTGGAGGAAGAAAACGACAAAAATAAGTTGTTTAAAAATAACTTGGCGTAGTTATTCTGGCTTTACATTTGTTGGAATACCCGGTTGGTTAAAACAAGAATATGTCTGGCGTTATTGCAAGAAGATGGCATACAGTATTGCATCAATTATTGATTCTTACGTGAAAGGCACTACTCAATAATGGTTACGATAATTATTTGTTCAAGATATTTTATTTTATTGATTCAATAATTCTTTGCGTTGATATTTTATATTCTTTGTTGTTTGATAATTGTCATTACACAAGATTTTTTCATTATCGAACCAATAATTCATATTATCTGAATAATATTATTAGATAACATTATTGGCAATGTCTAGAAAGTTACTGTCTAAGGAGAGGTTTGGTCACCTAATTGCTGCGCCAAGAGTAAGGAGAAATTCTTATTGGAAAGCCCTCTTTCCTGGAGCTGCACGGTTGTCAATATTGTGATTACGTAATATTATTTGTGAATAATTAATTATTGATTCATATGATGAGGAAAATATTGATTTTATGTGGATATAGATGGAGAAAATTTTTATAGTGACAATTGTTGAAAATTAATATTTTATATTTTTTTTTGATAAAATAATTCATTTAAATATATTATTTTAATAATATATTAACGATGATATTTTTATGATGAATGTGGGATATATGAGTATACGAGGAGGAAGAGTATTTTTGTTGCAATAAATGTTTAAAACATGTTAAACATGTCTGTGAACCCATTTATTGACTGAAATTTGATTATAGCCTGAAAAATCGCTCGTTTATGGATTTCGATCATTTTCTGTTTGGAATTTGGATAAACTTTCTTCTGCAAAGTTGTAGAGAATTGAATTTCCTATAAAAAATCGCGAGATTCGAATTTTCTGATAAAAGGACTATTTATTATGAATTATTGAAGTTCCGAAGCTCCGAAATAATTGATTTTTGGAAGTTTAAAATATTTAAAATAAGAAAAACGTTTTTTTGGTCTAACATGTGATTTGAATGGGTTGAATTCTAGATTTTCAGATTCAAGAATGGCGTGAGAATTTTGATATATATATATATATATATATATATATATTATTATATTAAATTTTACTAACTTTGGTGTTCTAAAGCAATTTCCTATAAATAGGTGCTTGGGTTAAATTGAAAATCACACCGAAACCTGAAGTTTTCTCTCTATATTATTGAGCGTATTCTTGTGAGTATTTTGAGTATACTTTGAGTATTGCTATACGGTGCAAGTTCGAGTCATCATAACCTATATCAGTGTTTCAACTAAAATCTTTGTCTTTCGAGGTAAGGGATGTTATTTTATTCGAAAATGATATTATTTCTTCAATATCATTATGCTTAAATATTGGTTGGAAGTTTTATCAAATTTGGAACTTTTGGTGTCGGTTCTTATTCACGTATCTGACCTTTATTCACGTATCGACCTTTATTCACGAATCTGACCTTTATTCAATAGAAAATGAAATTTCTTCTTTTTCCAAAAATATCTATTATGGATACTAGCTTTGATTGTATCCATGTTTTGGTCATTCTTGAATTTTACACCACTATGATTATTTTTGAGGTATTTTTGGGCGTGGATAAAACAAAAAGTCTGAATCCTTAATCCTTAATCCTTGTCATTTTGTTTCACTTGGATTCGTTTCTTTAAAAATTATTTTCATCATCCTCGGTCTTAAATGATGATATTATTGAATATCTTTGGCACAAAGTGCAAAGATGAATGATTTATGATGAATATCTTTGGCCAAGAAAGGCAAAGATGAATGATTTATGATGAATATCTTTGGCCGTGGTGCAAGATGAATGATTTCGATGAATATCTTTGGCCGTAGTGCAAAAGATGAACAGTGTTTAGATGAACATGACCAATCGGTGAATGTCCTTGGCACAGAAGTGCAAGGATGAATATTTGATCCCGTATATATATTGATTGATGTTACGAGGATAAAAATAGACGATGAACTTTAAAATTCATACATAGAAGATAGTAGTTTGCATTCTCTACTTAACTCTTCTAATGAATTATTATTTCATTGCGAATATTGATTTAAAACTTGTTGTCTATTGTATTCTATTATATTTTTCCTGTTGAAGACTAACGATAATTTTGTTGTATATTATCTTAGTCATAATATTCTTTCTTGGGCTAATCGAGCTCACCCTTTTTCCTTTTTGTTCTATTTTTCTTCTCGGGAGGCGAGAATGTAATGCGAAAGACTAATCGGGTATGGAATAAAGGTTCTAGAAAGAGTTGTTTAGTAGTCCTCACCATTTTGTAAAATAATGTATAAATAATTGTGATGAGGATTTATTTGGGTATGTATATTGTCTGTAAGACAATAATTGTTTTTTTAAACTCACAAGATATATGTTGTCGTATTTTGCACGACAAATATATTAATAAAGTTGTAGTTATCTCCATCTTATGTATTTGGCGACTCGAAATGGGTTGGATGGAATGGACCTATTTTGGGGGCGTCACGATTGGTATCGAGCTTAGGGATATGATCTCAGCGGAGATCGGGGAATAGAACTAGGAAGGAAGAGCGAGTAAATCCTTCGCTAAGTGTGTCCTACCTAAGCTTATTTGTTAGTTGGTTAGTATATAGGGATATTATGTGATATATTGATTTCCTTAATTAACCCTTGTTTTTATGATGATTTGAGAATGTCGAATTGAGAATATTAATGATGGAGTGAATGAGGCCGTGGAGATGCTGTCTTTTCACCAACGAGGAGAAACGTCAACAATTTGGCAATGTTCCTCCCGTGAACAATACCAATCGGTTAGCGAGATGATGAACGAGGGATATTTAGAAGCTTTTTGCGGTTCATGCAAAATCGACGAGGAGACTCGTGTTCAAAACATAGGAGGAAATGATAGCAATTCACGGGTTGTCACAATGACCAAGCGGTTCAAAGAGTTGGGACCACCAGAATTTAAGGGAAAGCTTTGATCCGATCATGGCGGAAACATGGGTCAAGCAAATCACCAAGATATTCGATGTCTTGGGATGCACGAGAGAACGAAGGTTCCATTCGCCACCTTTATGTTCCGTGGCGAGCAGACCATCGGTGGGAGTCTCAGGAAGCGTACTCCATCCACCTTTCGGCGATATCTTGGGAGACGTTTGAAACTATTTAATGACAAATACTTTCACGAAAGTGTTAAATCATATGAAGGAAGTGGAGTTTATTAGGCCGGAGCGAGAACAACATGACGGTGTCTCGGTATGAAAGCGAAGTTTGCGGAGTTGTCGGTTTGCACCTCATTTGGTGGAAAATGAGGAATGAATGACGCGTATGTTTACGAGGGTCTAAAGCCCGAGATTCGACAATATCTTATCTCTCATAAATTTTCTTTATATTCGGATGTTGTAAATGAGGCTCAATTATTAGAAGCGTGATAACGAGTATGTTCAACCAAGGACCACAACCGGGTCATATCGGTGTGGCGATCATCAAAACGATGATAACCAAATGGGAGGAAAGAATACTGAACAAAGCGGTAACCACTTGGGTGGTAATCGTGGCCATGATAATAGGAGAGGTGACTCAAGTGGACATTTCAAGAAGAAGGTTCAACAATAACCATGTGAAGACGTCGGCATGAAAAGAATCGGGTTCGAGGAGGAGAACGACCACCGGTTATATCTTTATAAATGCGGAAAGAGGACATTATATCGGTCAAACCGCCCACAACATTCTGGTATGCTATAATTGTGGAAAGGAAGGACATATAGCTCGAGAGTGTACTGTGGCGAAACCAAGTCCAATGAGGATGGTGACTCAAAAGGATGTCCCGAAAAGTCAAAGTCAACGGTTCTGAAGAGCGTTTGTCGTGGCCAAATTAAATGCGAGGAACCCGAACGAGTTTAGCACGGGTTAGTTAATTATAAATTCTTGCGAAGTTTATACCTTACTAGATACCGGTTCTACCCATTCTTTTATCTCTCTTGCTTGCGCTCAACGTTTGAACTTGACTATGGAGAAATTAGACTTTGACCTATCTGTGGAGACTCCGTTAAGAGAAACTTTTATTACATCCGTTGTTTAGAAATCTTGCTTGATTCAGGTTGGCACTATCACATTACCTGTTAACCTTATTGCTATAAAGATATTTGCTTTTGATGTGATTTTAGAGATTGATTGGTCAACCACTCATCATGCCAAAATTGATTGCTTTTGTAAGGTTGTTAGTTTTCATATTCCTAAGCAACCTGTTATTCGAATTTAAGCAACCAAACCATTGAAGTCAAACTCTTTTATATCAAGCCGTAAAGTCATTCGTTTATTGAAAAACGAATGTCAAGTTTTCTTAGTCCATGTTATGGATTTGAATAAAGACACGTCAGATTTGAATAATATTCCTGTTGTTATTGATTTTTTTCGGCGTATTTCCTGAAGAATTTCTTGGCTTACTTCCAGAGCGTGATATTGAATTTGTATCGACTTTAAATCTGGTACAAAAACCCATTTCTAAAATCTCATATCGAATGGCTTCTATTGAACTTCGAGGAGTTAAAACCCAATCAGAAGTTGATACAAGAGCCTCTATCTGGTGACTTCTGTTGATGGGGATGCACCGCCGACTCTTTGTAGGGGACGCCATATTTGTGCTTGTAGAAGAACCGATAGGTGTCATTGTGAGGTCTTTGTGGTTGAAGCACCATGAGAGTCACAGATTTTGAATGATATTTCTATCGTTAATAAATTTTCCGACGTAATCCTCGATGACTTCTAGCCTACCCTAGAAATGAGAAATCGAATTTTGTATTGACCTAAGACAAAAACCTATTTCCTAAAACCTCGGATATTTCTTTAACTAAATGAACGTGTCATGCGCCAAAGACGTTGGCTCGAGTTGTTGAAGATTATGATCGTATTCATTTAATATTATCGTGGAAGAAGCGAACGTGGTAAATGACGGGTTGAGTAGAAGATCGTATCGTTTACTGAGTGCGATGTTGATAACACAAAAACTCATCTCAGTATAACTTACAAATGATGAAGATAGAGTTAAAGGCTCTAGGGACTCACGTGATGATATATGACAGTAGAATCGACTTTAATCGATAAAGTTAAAACCGCTCGAAGCTACACAATCGTTCGATGCATATGAAGAAGGAGGTGCAAGAAGTTGGTATTCCAAAAGCGAGAATCGGCGATGTGAGGAAAACTCAAACCTTCGATTTATTAATTCATTTGAAATTCTCGATCGAATAGGAACTGTGGCCTATAGACTCGTTTTACTGCCAAGTATGACGCGTGTTCATAACGTTTTTCACGTATCAATGTTACGTAAATATGTGGACGACCGAACCACGTTATTGAGTTAGAACCGCACAAGATAATGAAGACTTATCGCATCGAGGAGAGTACTGTCAAGATCTTGGATAGGAAAGAACATGTCCTATGTATCGAGGTTATACCACAAGTTAAAGTTTTGTGGAGAAACCATGCTATTGAGGAAATAACTCGGGAGTTGGAAGCGAAAATGAAAGCGAGGTATTTTCATCTTTTGAAACACCAGTGCGTCGTCAATTTCGAGGACGAAATTTCATAAGGAGGGAGGTTGTAAGACCGAAATTTTTTTAAATAAAAGGAATTTCCTTTATTTATTATTTTGAAATAGTAAGGGTTGATGTGATTAATGTGGATAGTTATGGGTAAAATACGCAAATATTTTAAATAAGCAAGTGGTGATATAATATTCATTATTGTTTGAGAATATTCGTTTGGTCGTGGAATATTCAGAATCTTTGTCGGAAATATTAAATGCGATGACGGTAGCGACCATGTGTGGGCCCCATAACGGAAAAAGCGATTGGAGGAAGAAAAGCGACAAAATAAGTTGTTTAAAAATAACGGCGTAGTTATTCACTGGTTTACATCGTTGGAATACCCGTTGGTTAAAACACGATGTCTACGTTATTACACAAGAAGGCACTACGGTATTGCATCAATTATTGATTCTTACGTAAGAAGGCACTACTCAATAATGGTTACGGTATTTCTTGTTCGATTATTTTATTTTATTGATTCAATAATTCTTTGCGTTGATATTTTATATTCTTTGTTGTTTCAATAATTGTCATTACACAAGATTTTTTTCATTATCGAACCAATAATTCATATTATCTGAATAATATTATTAGATAACATTATTGGCAATGTCTAGAAAGTTCTGTCTAAGGAGAGGTTTGGTCACCTAATTGCGCGCCAGTAAGGAGAAATTCTTATTGGAAAGCCCTCTTTCCTGGGAACTGCCTGGTTGTCAATATTGTGATTCTGTAATATTATTTGTGAATAATTAATTATTGATTCATATGATGAGGAAAATATTGATTTTATGTGGATATAGATGGAGAAAATTTTTATAGTGACAATTGTTGAAAATTAATATTTTATCTTTTTTTTGATAAAATAATTCATTTAAATATATTATTTTAATAATATATTAACGATGATATTTTTTACGATGAATGTGGGATATATGAGTATACGAGGAGGAAGAGTATTTTTGTTGCAATAAATATTTAAAACATGTTAAACATGTACGTGGACCCATTTATTGATTTGAAATTTGATTATAAACGAAAAATCGCTTCGTTTATGGATTTCGGTCATTTTCTGTTTGGAATTTGGAGAAACTTTCTTACTGTAAAGTTGTAGAGAATTGAATTTCCTATAAAAACTCATGAGATTCAATTTTCTGATAAAAGGACTATTTATTATGAATTATTGAAGTTCAAAGCTCAAAATAATTGATTTTGGAAGTTTAAAATATTTAAAATAAGAAAAACGTTTTTTTTGGGTCTAACATGTGATTTGAATGGGTTGAATTCTAGATTTTCAGATTCAAGAATGGCGTAGAGAATTTTGATATATATATATATATATATATATATATATATATATATATTATATTAAATTTTCTGCTTTGGTGTTCTAAGCAATTTCCTATAAATAGGTGCTTAGGTTAGAATTGAAAATCACACCAGAAACTGAAGTTTTCTCTCTCTATATTATTGAGCGTATTCTTGTGAGTATTTTGAGTATACTTTGAGTATTGCTATACGGTGCAAGTTCAAGTCATAGCCTATATCCGGTGTTTCAACTAGAAGTACTGTCTTTCGAGGTAAGGGATGTTATTTTATTCGAAAATGATATTATTTCTTCAATATCATTATGCCGAAATATTGGTTGGAAGTTTTTATCAAATTTGGAACTTTTGGTGTCGGGTTACTTATTCACGATGTCTGACTATTCACGTATACGACACACTATTCACGAATCTGACACTATTCAATTTAAAATGAAATTTCTTCTTTTTGTCCAAAATATCTATTATGGATACTAGCTTTGATTGTATCCATGTTTTGGTCATTCTTGAATTTTACACCACTATGATTATTTTTTTGAGGTATTTTTGGACGTGGATAAAACAAAAGTACGAATCCTTAATCCTTAATCCTTGTCATTTTGTTTCACCGGATTCGTTTCTTTAAAAAATATTTTTCATCATCCTCAGTCTTAAATGATGATATTATTGAATATCTTTGGCCTGTAGTGCAAAGATGAATGATTTATGATGAATATCTTTGGCGAGAAGTGCAAAGATGAATGATTTATGATGAATATCTTTGGCCGTAGTGCAGAAAGATGAATGATTTCGATGAATATCTTTGGCCGTAGTGCAAAGATGAGCAGTGTTTAGATGAACATGACCAATCGGTGAATGTCCTTGGCCTCAGTAGTGCAAGAGGATGAATATTTGATCCCAGATATATATTGATTGATGTTACAGGGGATAAAAATAGACGATGAACTTTAAAATTCATACATGTAAGATAGTAGTTTGCATTCTCTACTTAACTCTTCTAATGAATTATTATTTCATTGCTGCTAATATTGATTTAAAACTTGTTGTCTATTGTATTCTATTATATTTTTCCCTGTTGAAGACTAACGATAATTTTGTTGTATATTATCTTAGTCATAATATTCTTTACTTGGCTAATGAAAGCTCACCCTTTTTCCTTTTTGTTCTATTTTTCTTCTCGGGGCGCGAGAATGTAAGCGAATACTAGTAGTCTGGGTATGGAATAAAGGTTCTAGAAAGAGTTGTTTAGTAGTCCTCACCATTTTGTAAAATAATGTATAAATAATTGTGATGAGGATTTATTTGGGTATGTATATTGTACAGAAGACAATAATTGTTTTTTAAACTCACAAGATATATATGTTGTCGATTTTGCACGACAAATATATTAATAAAGTTGTAGTTATCTCTCGTCTTATGTATTTGGCGACTCGTAATGGGTTGGATGGAATGGACCTATTTTGGGGCGCCACAGGTTGGTATCGTCGAGCTTAGGGATATGATCTCTGGCGGAGATCGGGAATAGAACTAGGAAGGAAGAGACGAGTAAATCCTTCGCTTGTGTGTCCTACCTAAGCTTATTTGTTAGTTGGTTAGTATATAGGGATATTATGTGATATATTGATTTCCTTAATTAACCCTTGTTTTATGACATGATTGAGAATGTCGATCGAGAATATTAACATGGAGTGAATGAGGCCGTGGAGATGCTGTCTTTCACCAACGAGGAGAACGTGCAACAGTGGCAATGTTCCTCCCGTGAACAATACCAATTGAAAGCAGATGATGAACGAGGGATATTTAGAAGCTTTTTGCGCTTCATGCGCAAATCGCATTTAGGAGACTCGTGTTCAAAACATAGGAGAAATGATAGCAATTCACGGGTTGTCACAAACCAAGCAGCCTCAAAGAGTCAGGACCACTGAATTTAAGGGAAAGCTGATCCGATCATGGCGGAAACATGGGTCAAGCAAATCACCAAGATATTCGATGTCTTGGGATGCATGAGAACAGAAGGTTCCATTCGCCACCTTTATGTTCCGTGGCGAAAGCAGATCATCATGGTGGAGAGTCAGTGAAGCGTACCCATCCATAATTGCCTTCGGCGTGTCTTGGGAGACGTTTGAAACTATTTAATGACAAATACTTTCCTCGAAAGTGTTCGTCATATGAAGGAAGTGGAGTTTATTAGGCGGAGCGAAACAACATGGCGGTGTCTCAAAGATGAGGCGAAGTTTGCGGAGTTGTCGGTTTGCACCTCATTTGGTGGAAAATGAGGAATGAATGACGCGTATGTTTCGAGGGTCTAAAGCCCCAGATTCGACAATATCTTATCTCTCATAAATTTTCTTTATATTCGGATGTTGTAAAATGAGGCTCAATTATTAGAAATAAGTGATAACGAGTATGTTCAACGAGGACCACAACCGTATTCATATCGGTGAAGTGATCATCAAACGATGATAACCAAATGGGGAGGAAAGAATACGGACAAAGGCGGTAACCACTTGGGTGTAATCGTGGCCATGATAATAGGAGAGGTGACTCAAGTGGACATTTCAAGAAGAGAAGGTTCAACAATAACCATGTGAAGACGTCGGTACCAAGAAGAATCGGTTCCAGGGGAGAGAACGACCACCGGTCATATCTTATAAATGCGGGAAAGAGGGACATATCGGTCAAACCGCCCTACAATAGCCTGGTATGCTATAATTGTGGAAAGGAAGGACATATAGCTCGAGAGTGTACTGTAGCGAAACCAAGTCCAATGGGGATGGTGACTCAAAAGGATGTCCCGGAAAAGTCAAAGTCAATCTGCCTCTAGAAGCGTTTGTCGGCCCTTCATCAAAATGCGAGAGAACCCGAACGAGTTTAGCACGGTTAGTTAATTATAAATTCTTAAGAAGTTTATACCTTTACTAGATACCGGTTCTACCCATTCTTTTATCTCTTGCTTGCGCCAAACGTTTGAACTTGACTATGGAGAAATTAGACTTTGACTTTGTCTGTGGAGACTCAAGTTAAGAGAAACTTTTATTACATCCGTTGTTTAGAAATCTTGCTTGATTCAGTTGGCACTATCACATTACACATTAACCTTATTGCTATAAAGATATTTTGCTTTTGATGTGATTTTAGAGATTGATTGTCAACCACTCATCATGCCAAAATTGATTGCTTTTGTAAGGTTGTTAGTTTTCATATTCCTAAGCAACTTTGTTATTCAATTTAAGCAACCAAACCATTGAAGTCAAACTCTTTTTATATCAAGTCAGTAAAGTCATTCGTTTATTGAAAAACGAATGTCAAGTTTTCTTAGTCCATGTTATGGATTTGAATAAAGACACGCCGATTTGAATAATATTCCCATTGTTATTGATTTTTTCCGACGTATTTCAAGAATTTCTTGGCTTACTTCCGAGGCGTGATATTGAATTTGTATCGACTTTAAATCCGCACAAAACCCATTTCTAAAATCTCATATCGAATGGCTTCTATTGAACTTCGAGTTAAAAACCCAATCAGAGAAGTTGATACAAGAGCCTCTATCCGGTGACTTCTGTTGATGGGGATGCACCGAAGCCGGACTCTTTGTAGGGGGCGCATATTTGTGCGCAGAAAAACCGATAGGTGTCATTGTGAGGTCTTGTGGTTGAAGCACCATGAGAGTCACAGCTTGAATGATATTTCTATCGTTAATAAATTTTCCGACGTAATCCTCGATGACTTCCTAGCCTACCCTGTAGGCGAGAAATCGAATTTTGTATTGACCTAGTACAAAACCTATTTCCTAAAACCTCGGATATTTCTTTAACTAAATGAACGTATCACGCGCCAAAGACGTTGGCTCGAGTATTTGAAGATTATGATCGTACCATTTAATATTATCGTGGAAAAGCGAACGTGGTAATGTGACGGGTTGAGTAGAAGATCGTGATGCGTTTACAAGTGCGATGTTGATAACACAAAAACTCATCTCGTATAACTTACAAATGATGAAGATAGAGTTAAAGGCTCTAGGGACTCACGTGATGATATATGAGTAGAATCGACTTTAATCGATAAAGTTAAAACCGCTCAAGCTACACAATCGTCGATGCATATGAAGAAGGAGGTGCAAAGTTGGTATTCAAAAGCGAGAATCGGCGATGTGAGGAAAACTCAAACCTTCGATTTATTAATTCATTTGAAATTCTCGATCGAATAGGAACGTGGCCTATGTACTCGCTTTCTTTCGCCAAGTATGACGCGTGTTCATAACGCTTTTTCACGTATCAATGTTACGTAAATATGTGGACGACCCGAACCACGTTATTGAGTTAGAACCGCATAAGATACCAAGACTTATCGCATTTGGAGGTACTCACAAGATCTTGGATAGGAAAGAACATGTCCCATGTATCTGAGGTTATACCACAAGTTAAAGTTTTGTGGAGAAACCATGCTATTGAGGAAATAACCTGGGAGTTGGAAACGAAAATGAAAGCGAGGTATTTTCATCTTTTCGAAACACCAGGTACGTACGTCAATTTCGAGGACGAAATTTCATAAGGAGGGAGGTCAGTAAGACCCAAATTTTTTTAATAAAAAAGGAATTTCCTTTATTTATTATTTTGAAATAGTAAGGGTTGATGTGATTAATGTGGATAGTTATGGGTAAAATACGCAAATATTTTAAATAAGCAAGTGGTGATATAATATTCATTATTGTCGGAGAATATTCGTTTGGTCGTGGAATATTCGTATGCGCTTGAGAATATTCGTATGCGACCAGTAGCGACCATGTGTGGGCCCATAACGGAAAAGCGATTGGAGGAAGAAAACGACAAAAATAAGTTGTTTAAAAATAACTACAGTAGTTATTACTGCTTTACCGTTGGAATACCCGTTGGTTAAAACACACGATGTCTGCGTTCGCACAAGAAGATGCACAGCAGTATTGCATCAATTATTGATTCTTACGTGAAGAGGCACTACTTTCAATAATGGTTACGATAATTACTGCTCAAAGATTTTATTTTATTGATTCAATAATTGCTTTGCGTTGATATTTTATATTCTTTGTTGTTTCAATAATTGTCATTACACAAGATTTTTCATTATCGAACCAATAATTCATATTATCTGAATAATATTATTAGATAACATTATTGGCAATGTCTAGAAAGTTACGTCGCTTCAAGGAGAGTTTGGTCACCTAATTGCTGCTGGCAAGAAGGGAGAAATTCTTATTGGAAAGCCCTCTTTCCTGAACCGCACTGGTTGTCAATATTGTGATTCTCGTAATATTATTTGTGAATAATTAATTATTGATTCATATGATGAGGAAAATATTGATTTTATGTGGATATAGATGGAGAAAATTTTTATAGTGACAATTGTTGAAAATTAATATTTTATATTTTTTTGATAAAATAATTCATTTAAATATATTATTTTAATAATATATTAACGATGATATTTTTATGATGAATGTGGGATATATGAGTATACGAGGAGAAGAGTATTTTTGTTGCAATAAATGTTTAAAACATGTTAAACATGTCTCATGAACCCATTTATTATTCGAAATTTGATTATACCTTTGAAAAATCGCTTCGTTTATGGATTTCGGTCATTTTCTGTTTGGAATTTGGATAAACTTTCTTCTGCAAAGTTGTAGAGAATTGAATTTCCTATAAAAACTCATGAGATTCGAATTTTCTGATAAAAGGACTATTTATTATGAATTATTGAAGTTCAAGTTCAAAAAATAATTGATTTTTGGAAGTTTAAAATATTTAAAATAAGAAAAACGTTTTTTGGGTCTAACATGTGATTTGAATGGGTTGAATTCTAGATTTTCAGATTCAAGAATGGCGTAGAGAATTTTGATATATATATATATATATATATATATATATATATTATTATATTAAATTTTACTTTTGGTGTTCTAAGCAATTTCCTATAAATAGTGCTTAGGTTAGAATTGAAAATCACACCGTAAACTCAAGTTTTCTCTCTATATTATTGAGCGTATTCTTGTGAGTATTTTGAGTATACTTTGAGTATTGCTTATACGGTCTGAGTTCAAGTCATAGCCTATATCCTGTTTTTACTGTAAGTACTTGTCTTTCGAGGTAAGGGATGTTATTTTATTCGAAAATGATATTATTTCTTCAATATCATTATGCTTGAATATTGGTTGGAAGTTTTTATCAAATTTGGAACTTTTGGTGTCGGTTACTTATTCACGATATCTGGCCTTTATTCACGTATACGACACTATTCACGAATCTTGACCTTATTCAATTTAAAAAATGAAATTTCTTCTTTTTGTCCAAAATATCTATTATGGATACTAGCTTTGATTGTATCCATGTTTTGGTCATTCTTGAATTTTACACCACTATGATTATTTTTGAGGTATTTTTGGACGTGGATAAAACAAAGTACGAATCCTTAATCCTTAATCCTTGTCATTTTGTTTCACTGGATTCGTTTTTTTAAAAAAATATTTTTCATCATCCTCAGTCTTAAATGATGATATTATTGAATATCTTTGGCCTGTAGTGCAAAGATGAATGATTTATGATGAATATCTTTGGCCAGTAGTGCAAAGATGAATGATTTATGATGAATATCTTTGGCCCGTAGTGCAAAGATGAATGATTTCTGATGAATATCTTTGGCCCGTAGTGCAAAGATGAACAAGTGTTTAGATGAACATGACCAATCGGTGAATGTCCTTGGCCTCAGTAAAAGGAGGATGAATATTTGATCCCGATATATATTGATTGATGTTACAGGGATAAAAATAGACGATGAACTTTAAAATTCATACATAGAAGATAGTAGTTTGCATTCTCTACTTAACTCTTCTAATGAATTATTATTTTCGCTGCGAATATTGATTTAAAACTTGTTGTCTATTGTATTCTATTATATTTTTCCTGTTGAAGACTAACGATAATTTTGTTGTATATTATCTTAGTCATAATATTCTTTACCTTGAAATGATCGAGCTCACCCTTTTTCCTTTTTGTTCTATTTTTCTTCTCGAGAGGCGAGAATGTAGCGAGTACTAATCGGGTATGGAATAAAGGTTCTAGAAAGAGTTGTTTAGTAGTCCTCACCATTTTTGTAAAATAATGTATAAATAATTGTGATGAGGATTTATTTGGTATGTATATTGTCTGAAGACAATAATTGTTTTTAAACTCACAATTATATATATTGTCGTATTTTGCACGACAAATATATTAATAAAGTTGTAGTTATCTCTCATCTTTATGTATTTGGCGACTCGTAATGGGTTGGATGGAATGGACCTATTTTGGGGGCGTCACACTTTGCATCCCACTTTCTCGGTAGAGCTCTCATGAACTTTATGGTCAGATCTTTGTTAGGATAGATCTTTCCATACGCTCGTAGAGAGTTGAAGCGAGAATGTTGAATCTTTCATAAGTGGCGCTTACATCTTCGCCTTGCATGAAAGCAAACATCTCGCATCGCTATGTTAGAAGAGATCGCTTTGTTCTTTCTAACTTCTTCAGTTCCTTCGTGCATGATCAGCGATCTTCCTGGACTTCCTTGGGCATTTTGCGCTTTACAACATTGTCAAACAGATCGTCCTCCAAGGATTGGAACAGGATGTTCTTAGCCTTTTTGTCAAGTTGGATAACTTTCTTCTCTGTGTTTGTCCATTCTTCTTTCACTGATTTGTACTTTGTTTGGCTCGTCAATGATTGGTGCAAGCTTTGTTGGTATATAGGGCCCATTAAGAATAGTCTCAAATAGATCTTCATCTATTGAGTCCTTGTAAGCTTGCATCCTGACTTTCCAGTTCGCAAATTTATCCTTGTTGCACGTTGGTGGCTTGCTGCCTCCCCCGGTCCTGGATTCACTTGGTACGAGTGCCATTGGATCTACTAAAGCGTGTAAGCTATAAAATAGAACTTGCTTTGATACCAATTGTTAGTCCCTAGTAGGCACAAGTTATCTAGAAGGGGGGGGGTTGAATAGATATTTGAAAATCTTTTCGTTTTAACTTGTTCTTAGATAATGATTAAAACTTTGCGGAATTAATGTTTGTTTTAATCTTCTTTACCAAGCAATGGAGTTATGAAATGAAAAGTAAAGCGCTTATGGCAGATATAGCAGTTATAGCAGTTATAGCATGAATGTAAACGACACAGTTATTTTTAAGTGGTTTGGAGCACTCAAAGCTCCTAGTCCACTCTTCTACTCAACGAGTAGGATATCCACTAAGGATGTCTTATACAATCTTCTGAATCACACAGATTCCTTCTAGACCAGCAGTCTAGGAACTTTTCTAGTTCACTTTTGAACTCTTCAAGTCCAGCAGACTTGGCTTTCTTACAGTTCACTACTAACTCTTCAAGTCCAGCAGACTTGGTATACTACTTCAGTTGATTGATGATTGTTGTTGTTGCGTTCTGATGGTTGCTACTCGGTTTCTTGTAAAGCTACGTTTAAGTAATAAATGAAAGGTAATAAAAGCTTTGTAATATCTCAGATCGTAGAGTTGAGCCTTAGAGAGTTCTTCACGTTAAATGTTTATGCTTGCCCTCCTTTCTCTTTCATCTGTCTGATCTGTATATATGTGATGTTGAAAACTATCCGTTGGATCCATCCGTTGTGGCATTAAATGCATCTGAATTTTCTGTACTGTGATGGAGACATTTCTGCACATCTTCTAAATTCTGCATTCTGGACCACTGACACTGCAGGCTGCTTTTTCACCTACCACCTGAAAAGGTGTTTTGTCCCTTTCATTCATAGTACTATCCTTAGCTTATTCAATACGCTTCTTTGTTGCATACTAAGGATATTTCATTTATTTTGGGACTGATGGGCACTGCAGCATCTAGGATCCATTCCTCGTATTGTTGAATTAACAACTCATGAGGCTTTAACGTTTTCGACGACATGGCGAGATGTTGCTTTCACGTTTTGGATTGTTGTACTCTACGATTCAGATCGTGTTGTTGACTCTACGATCCCGAGAGCACACTACGATCGCTGACTCTGCACACTACGATCGTAGAGTTAGCTTGGTGAACGTTGAGTCCACTCTACGATCGCTGACTTGTAAACTTCATGTTTCTTTTAGTACACTACGATCGGAGAGTTAGCTTGGCGAACGTTGAGTCCACTCTACGATCCCTGACTTGTGCTTGTTGTCTTCATCTGATCTTGTCTGACTACGATCTCTGCATTTGTTCAGTGGACTCTACGATCGCAGAGTGTGGTCTACGATCCTTGTCTTTGACTTTGGCATTGCTAGACTCTACGACTCTGAGCGTAGAGTGTATTTCATACTTAGCTTCGGCAGATTGTCGTTCGGCTTATAAAGCGAGTCAGCTCTCTACGATTGAACATGACTTCCTCGAGACACTACGATCCCGAGGAGGCTCTTCTCGACACACTACGATCCTTCTTCGCTTCCCAAGTCTCTACGAACTCCAGAGATCTCACTATCTTGCATACTCCTATTCGCCTCGATAGCTCCAGAGTTAACTCGACTCTCTGGCGATCACGACTTCAAAAAGGTTTCGGCGATCGACAAGCCTATCTATTACATCTCAAGATCAACCTAATAGCTTTGATCTTTCTATCTATACATTCTAGAAACGTAATGATACACGTTGAAAGCTTAGATCAGCCTAACAATCTTGATCTTTCCATCACTAAGTCCTTGTACATAAATTCAATTAAGGACCTTACAATAATCACAAGCATATTAAAACATCAAATCATGCTATGCATTCTCACAACAGCATGGCCTTTCTTTCACAAAGTTGAACTTGGGTAGACCAGCTACGAGATCTTTTGATGCCAGTTTGGACATGTTTTGAAGTTTAAGTGGGACAGTCTTCTATGTCATAGCCAGCTCATTTCCTCGGATGCTTTTGCCAGAAAACATATTGTTTCATTAGAGCTTAGTTGACCAAGGTCTATAGTATAAACATTTCCTTCTCTTGTTCCGGTTAGCTTTATGGCAGATGTCTTTAGATCTCTGACTAGACATTGATTGTTGAGAAATGTTACTTGATGACCCTTGTCGCAGAGTTGGTTGATGCTTAGAAGGTTGTGTTGAAGTCCTTCCACATAGGCTACTTTACTTAAAGATATTACACCATTGCCAGCAGAGCCATATCCTCTTGTCTTGTCCTAGCCGTTATCTCCAAAGATTACTGAGGGACCTTCCTTTTCTACATAGTTAGATAGCAGAGCTTTGTTCCCTGTCATATGCCTTGAGCATCCACTGTCTAGATACCATGTTGAGGTCGTGGAGCTCTTTTCCTGTCAAAACATTTTAACCTTCATTTTGGTACCCATATTTGCATGGGTCCTTCTGTGTTAGTTCCTTTGGGAACCCAAACTTGTCTAGTCTTGGGTCTCACATGCATGGAGTTATAATAACACTTTGTAGCTTTATGACCATACTTATCACATATGACACATCTGTTATGATGCATGCCTCTGTGTGTGATTCATCCTCCACTTGGACTTGTGTGGTTCCTTAGTTAGCCTTCATTGAATCCCGATTCTCTTTCTTCCATCGTGTCCTTAGGTTTCATAAATAGTGATGAGTGAGCCGTACCTCTCTTGTACCTTCCCAAAGAGATTCGTAGAGTTAGTTTTGCTTGACTCTCACGATTCTTCGAGGTCGTAGTAGGTAGAGGTTGGAGTTCTTCTTCTCCTTTTATGAAACCCAGACTGCAGTGTGATCCTTTTACTTCTCGAAAGTATAACTAGAATCGGTGAGAACAAGGTTGAAATTGGTTCTTCCAACTGTGAGGATTTAACAAAAGCAATGCCTCTACTAAAGCTCCTAGAGACATTACGAGCTAGTTTCCATTATCTTTTCCACACTTAGCTCAGAGATGGATTCCCCAAAGCTAAGCACATTACGTCGAGCGTGTTTCTCGACTAGAGCAGCGGTAGGCAATCCATGGATGATGAGGATTTATTCCATGCAGAGATAGTCTTCTCTAGATACTCAATTTTAGAGGTTAGCTTAGACTCTCTTTTATGCATGATGTGTGTTTATGTCTCTTTAAAGTTTCATTCTCGACTTTCAAGCTTGGAGAAAAGATCGAGATTTTGAAGGGTCATTTCAAGCTCTTCTTGAACTTTCTTCTTCTCCTCTTGAAGAAGTGAATGATCATTGGACAACACTCTGAACCACTTCATGTATTAATGTAGATCATTGGTTATGCCACACAGTGCAGTTATTAAGTCATTCATATCTACATCAGGTGAGTTGAAATCAAATACCTCATCGAGATTTACATTGTGAATGTTGAGGCTTTGTTTGTCCTTTGCATGTTTGGCCATTAAGCACAGATTAACCATTTATGGTTCTTCTTCATCTCCAGAGTCAGCATTTGAATCATTATCTGAATCACTCCATGATCCTCCAGCTACCAGGCCTTTGTCTCTTTTATGAAGCCTCTTGTTTCCTTTGTATTCCTTCTTTCCATGTTGTTTCTTCTTTAGTTCTTCTCTTAGGGGTTTGTTGCAGTTGGCAATGAAATGCCCATGCTTCTTGCAGTTGTAGCATAGATCATTTAGTTGTTCCTGGCTATTGTAGTTGATGACCTTCTTTTGTTTGCCGGCTTTGCCTTGACGCATGAACCTTCTTAGTTTTCTTACCATCATGGCAAGATCGTAATCATCGTCTTCATCATCGTCAGATTCAATCTCAGTGATGACTTTTGATACACTTTTAGTTGCTTTGAGAGCAACACCATTTTCCTTCCTTCTTCCTTCTAAAAGGGTTTTAAAGACGTTGGGTCGACTCCGGTTAGATGTCGAGATTGCCATACAGTTGTTGAACTGTCATCTCGTTAAGATTCTTTGACTCTCTTATTGCGATGGTCTTGGCATCCCACTTGCTCGGTGAGGGCTCTCATGAACTTTATGGTCGATCTTTGTTAGGATAAATCTTTCCATATGCCGTAGAAAGTTGAAAGCGAGAATGTTGAATCTTTCATAAGTGGCGATTGCATTTTCGCCTTGCACATGAGAAAACATCTCGTCTTCTTTGTGTTAAAGAAGACGCTTGTTCTCTCTAACTTCTTCGGGCCTTCGCATGCGTGATCAGCAGTGCTTCCTGACTTTCCTTGGTTGCTTTTGCGCTTTACAACATTGTCAAATGTATCGTCCTCCAAGGATTGGAACAGATGTTCTTAGCCTTTTTGTCAAGTTGGATGACTTTCTTCTCTGTGTTTGTCCATTCTTCTTTCACTGATTTGTACTTTGTTTGGCTCATCAATGGTTGGTGCAAGCTTTGTTGGTATATAGGGCCCATTAAGAACAGTCTCAAATAGATCTTCATCTAATGAGTCCATGTAAGCTTGCATTCTAACTTTCCGATTAGCAAATTTATCCTTGTTGCACATTGGTGGCTTCGCTTCCCCCCGGTCCCGGATTCGCTTAAGACGAAAGTGCCATTTGGATCTACTAAAGCGTGTAAGTCATAAAATAGAACTTCTTTGATACCAATTGTTAGTTCTTAGTAGGCACAAGTTATCTGTAGAGGGGTTGAATAGATATTTGAAAATCTTTTCTATTTTAAACTTGTTCTTAGATAGTGATTAAAACTTAGCGGAATTAGTATTTATTTTAATCTTCTTAACCAAGCAATGGAGTTATGAGCGAGTAAGGTAGTTATAGCAGATATAGCAGTTATAGATGATACAGTTGTTTTTAAGTGGTTCAGAGCACTCAAAGCTCCTAGTCCACTCTTCTACTCAACGAGTAGGATATCCACTAAGGATGTCTTTTACGATCTTCTGAATCACACAGATTCCTTCTAGACTAGCAGTCTATGAACTTCTCTAGTTCACTCTTGAACTCTTCAAGTCCAGCAGACTTGGTTTTCTTACAGTTCACTACAAACTCTTCAAGTCCAGCAGACTTGGTACTCTTCTTCAGTTGATTGATGGTTGTTGTTGTTACGTTCGAAGGTTCTACTTTTCGGGTTCTTTGTGTAAGCACTTTGGTTCGTTAAGAATCGAGAATGGTGAGCAAGCTTTTCAATATCTCAGATCGTAGAGTTGAGCCTTAGAGAATTCTTCACGTTGAATGTTTTATTGCTTGCTTGTTACTCTCTCTCATCTGTCTGATCTGTATATATGTGATGTTGAAAACTATTCGTTGGATCATCCGTTGTGGCATTAAATGTTTACGAACTTTCGTCTTTGCGATGGAGACATTTCGCACATCTTCAATTACGCATTTCGCTCACCGACACCGCAGCAGTCGCTTTCTCACTACTACCACCGAAAAGGTGTTTTGTCCCTCTTATCCATAAGATTATCCTTAGCTTCTTCAATACGCTTCTTTGTTGCATACTAAGGATATTTCATATATTCTGGGACTGATGAGCACTGTAGCATCTGGGATCCATTCCTCGTATGTTGAATTAACAACTCATGAGGCTTGACGTTTTCTGACATGAGACAGATGATGCTCTACGATTGGATTGTGTTATTCTACGGTTAAGATCGTAGTGTCTTTGACTTGCATACTACGATGCTATCAGTCGAGAACACTACGATTTCTCTTAATCTTTCATGCACTACGATCTTCTCTTGCTCGTGTTGTTAACTCTACGCTCCCGGAGAGCACACTACGATCGTTGACTTATAAACTTCACGCTTTCCTTCAAAGACACTACGATCGTGGAGTTAGCTTGGTGAACGTTAGGACCACTCTCACGATTTCTCGAAGAGTCCCTTTCAAGGCGAGCACACAACGATCTTCGTGCTCTACGTTTTGCGCCTTGACCTGCGAATGTTGATCGATTGATGCACTACGATTTCTTTAAGACTAATCTATTACATCTCAAGATCAACTAACAGCTTTGATATTTCTATCTATACATTCTGTAATGAATGATACACGCTGAAAGCTTAGATCAACCTAACAATTTTGATCTATCACTAAGTCCTTGTACATATATCCTTTAAAGGACCTTACAAATAATCATGAACACATGCATTAAAACATCAAATCATAATATGCATTCTCCCAACATAATGTTTTGTTGAGATTAGGAGGGAGAGTAGACCTGGCAATATAGGTAGTTAACTGTTGGGTCAAGCCATATTAACTGGAACTAAATGGGTTAGTTAACCATTTTTATTTATTCAGGTCGGTTAAAGTTTTGGACCCATATTTTTTAAAACAAATATGGTTGGTTAACTGGTTAACCATTTTCAACCCATATTTCATTTCTTTTTTCGTCTTTTCTTTGCTCGACCCTTCCTTATTCCTCCCAAGCCCAAGTCCTCACCTCCTCCCAGCACTATCGTTTCATCGCCTCGCCCACGTGGGCGGCCGCTGAAGTCCAAAGATCCACTCACCCCTGTGTCATCGCCGAAGATCAAAAGATCCACTCGCCCCTTTGTCGTCGTCGAAGTCCAAAGATCCAAAGATCCTAGGGTGAAGCTGCGGTGGCTCAAGGCCAGAGAGGCTTGATTGATCACACATTAGAGGTTTTATTTATTTTTTATGTTTTAATCCTTTTTAGTCAATTTAATTTTAATTTGGGTTAAGAGTAACATCGAGAAAAGAGTTCTAGTCGAGAGGGGAGGGAATTATTCTCGTAATTGTCTATTTTGTAGGTCGGTAGAGGGGGGGGGGAATTGTGACTAGTAGTTCTAAGTTGAGGGGGGAGGGAATTGTGACTATAATTGTCTATTTTGTTTTATCTCTTTACAACAAAAGTGAAAATTTAAACATGGGGCATTTGTAAATTTCAATTCATGTGGTTGCTTAGTATATTTGTTTTATTTTATACACGAGGATGTGAAGCGTTGAATGCTTTCTAGAATTTTCCCTTTCATTTTGAAGGTGAGTTGGACTTGAGAGTAGTGAACATTTTCATTTTTGTGAAGCAAAGGAATGCTTTTATTTTGATAAAAGGACTTTGTTTGTTTAAATACATACTTATTCTCGATAAGCATAATCATTTGTTGGTAGTTTGTAATATATTTGTGTGGTTAAACAGTTGTCAGGCTTTGGATTTTGATAAAGTATTCATTATGGAAGAACAAAGTGTATTTACAAGTCCTGCTCCAAACTAGTCTTGAACAAAATACATCTACAAGTACAGTAACAAACGTCTAAGAAATGCACCTCTTCAGATTTGGGATCAATTTGAAAAGTTATCATTAATGAAAAATTAAAAGCCAAGTGTAAAGATTGTGGTCATATTTATGCTTGTGAACACGGTGATTAAGAATATGCTTGGCATGTTAGCTTAAATCATGGAAAATAATTAGTTGACGATGAGTTAGAAATGGTGCCTTTAGATCAAAATCACTATCGTGAGCTAATGGCAAAGGCTATAATCAAACACAATTATCCTTCTCTCTTTGTGGAACATGAAGGAATTCGTGAAGTGCATCGTTATTTGAATCCGGATGTCTGATTTATCACAAGGAATATCGCATGTCGATGTCTTAAGCATAAATAAGAAGGAAAAGGAAAAACTTAAGTATGATTTAGAATCTATTCCTGATAGGATATGTTTAACATCTGACTTATGGTCTTCTATTACTTTGGATGGGTATTTGTCTCTTACTGCACATTATGTGGTTGAGAATTGGATACTACAAACAAGAATATTAAATTTAAGGTTTTTAGCTCCTCCACATAGTGGACCTTTATTAGCAGAGAAGGTAATTGGTTTGTTAAGAGAAGTGGGGATTGAGAGGAAAGTGCTCACCATTACTCTGGATAATGCATCGAAGAAATAATGGCTTGGTAGATGTTGTGAAGAGTCATTTGAATTTGACCAGGTACATTACTCATCGAGGGAATTTTTTCATATGCGTTGTGGTGCACATATATTTTGAACTTAATTGTTCAAAGTGGTCTTAAGATGATTGAAAAATGTGTTAACAAAATTAGAGAAAATGTGAAATATGTGAAAGGGACAAAAGGAAGATTGATAAAATTTGCTGAATGTGTTGCTCAATTCTCATTGAAGTGTAGTAAGAAACTTCGTCAAGATGTTCCAACAAGATGGAATTCAACTTACTTAATGCTTGATAGTGCTTTGACATACAAACTTGCATTTTATCAGTTATAATTAGTTGACTCAAATTTCAAGGATCAGGCAACTGGAGGAAGAATGGAAAACAATTGAAAAGATTGCTAAATTTTTGAAACCATTCCATGATATCACTACTCTTTTCTCGTGAACTCAATACCCTACCTCTAATCTTTATTTTCATGGGGTATGGAAGATCTGATCCCTTATTTACGATGAGATGGATGATCCAAGTAGCATTTTATATTATATGGAAATTGAAATGAATGCGAAGTTTGAAAAATATTGGGAGTGCTATAGTTTGGTGTTGTCATTTGCCGTCATCTTGGATCCTCGTTTCAAGTTGGAGTTTGTGGAATTTGTTTTTAAGAAACTATATCCAATGACATACAATGAAAGGGTGAAATTTGTTCGTGATAAGTTGAGTGACCTTTATAAAGATTATTGTCGTTTTTCAACTTATTCTTCTACATCTGGTTCATCTCGTCCAACTTTTTATGGAGATAATGAAGATGATATTGATGATATGGATGTAAGTATTGTTTATTTTCTTAATTATGAAGATATATGTTTATATATCTACATGCATATATGCTTACTTTATTTTTACCTATTGTGAAAATTTTGTAGGAGTTTGACTCTTTTCTAAGTCAAAAATATGGTTCCGATCGAAGTAAGTCATAATTGGAATCTTATTTGGAAGAGAGTAGTCTTAATCGAAAGATGCATCTAGATATTCTTAGTTATTAAAGAAAGCAAATAGAAATAGGTATCACTAGTTATGGCACGAGACATTCTGAGTATTCCTATTACTACTGTTGCTTCGGAGTCGTCTTTTAGCATTGGAGGGCATATTATAACCAAGTACCATAGCTCAATCACCCCTGAGAATGCGGAGGTTTTATTGTGTACTCGAAATTGGTTGTATGGCTCAGATGGTAAATATTAAAACATGACTAAGTTAAATGTTAAAATTTGTTATTTTGATTGACTTTTTTTAGTTGTTGATTTTGTTTTTTTTTTAAATATAACCATTGGACATTATCAGAAGAGGAAGAGGAAGAATTAATCGTTGACATCGAGCCTATAGTTGTTGGACTTGATACCATGGGAAGTAGGGTGGATTAAGAAATTTACACAATTTGGGTGAGCAATTATAAAATTTGGGTGAATAATTTCCATAAGCTCGTCTTATAATTATTTAATTTTTGATAGCTGTTGTTATCTTCTAGGTATTTAGTTTTTGATAGCCTGCTGTTATCTTCTAAATGAATCATGGTTTCTATTCTATTGTATACTATATATTGCAGGGATATTTTGGTTGAATACACCAAGAAGTTGGAAATGTTGAATGAAGTTGTCTTAAAGGCCCTGGCCAAGTCATTGAACTTGAAAGTAGAGTGTTTTTTGAAGCAGTATGGTGAACCAAATGTTATTATATATATGCTTGAATATATATGGTGAACCAAATGTTTTGAAGCAGTATGGTTGAATATATATGCTTGTCATTATTGTAACTGTCACAAATGTTAATTATTTGTAATAATGTTTGTTCTTGCCTTTAAGTGTAATTGAATCGGTTACTATAATGGAAAAGTTTATTTGTAAAAGGCATCTAAATTGAAGGATATTATTATTAGAGTTATTAATTACTCTAATGGTAATTTATAAACGTTGATACCAAATAATTTTTTTTATTTATTTATTTATTTTTTTTATCATTTTTCTTTTTCAACTCAATTGAACTGAACTCTCCAATTTCTGGACGCATGAGAGTGTGGATAGCAGAGGGCCCCAATTATTCTCCCCCAAGACGCCTGTGTCATTCTCAGCAAAATATATCAAATCAGACCTTCATGGAACTATAATCATATTAAAATGGTTAATATGGTTTTTAACTATAATCATATGGTTCCAACCCACATTATCCATATTAAAAATGGTTAATATAGTTTTAGTTTTTAAATAGTTGGTTAACCATATTTTGAAAACCAAAACCAACCCATAACCATATTTTGTCAGGTCTAAGTGAGAGAGTGACTTTAAGTGAAAGAGGATTGACGTGAATTGAAGAAAACAAGTTGTTGATTTTCATTATCAGACCAATGTTTTTCTAAGTAGAAGAAAATAACTTAAATTAATACAAAAACTGAGTTTTTTATAAATATCCATGATTTTAATAGATCTCCTCCATTGTTGAATCTCTTCATTCTTCAATTTTCTCTACCGGATCTAAACTCTCACTTTGTAAAAAAATTTAGTGTGCCAGTGATGAACTGATGATTCAGTGAAGTGTTTGAAGCAGTGTTCATGTTGTTTTAAGTGGATTAATTTACAGTTCACAACTAAAGTGCGGATGAAGAATATTGTAAAAATGTTAACGGATTTGTTGAGGGCATTTTGATCACTTTTGCAATGTGTAATATAATTCTGCGGACTCTCCCATATTAAAGTGTAGACGAGATATTAATTCTGCGGACTTCCCCATATTCCCATATATATATATATATATATATATATATATATATATATATATATATATATATATATATATATATAGGATTCCACAAAGAACCGGTTGTTAGGAAAGAACTTATTTTTACCACCGCCACAATCCGCCCTTATGTAAATTTTTTTTTTTATAAGCCACAAAACAGTATTTACCAAACTAAAAAATAGGTTCTTCCCTAACAACCTATTGTTATGGATGGAATCCCTATATATATATATATATATATATATATATATATATATATATATAATCAAGCTCTGCATTTATTCGAAATATTTGCATTAAACAGAATATATACAACATATATATAATTATAGTTACATGAACACAATCAATCTCAAATCTCACAGTTTTTCTTCAAATTTTTGAAGACGGAGATGAAGATTGATCTAAGTGAAAATTAATAAATTTAATTTAATTGGGACCCCAACAGCTCAAATACATGACAGTCCTGAGGGAGTCTTCAGCCTGCTTGACCTTATCAGCTGCCTTGATACAATTACCAACATTAACAGAAAATTGCTGATCACCAGAGAAACTACTCATTGATTGCTGTGAAGATGAACCATTATAAGTAGAGGAGTTTGTGGAACCTGATTCACACTTTAAACCCACCTGCCCTCCTTTCATTTCAATCCAACTACTCTCTCTCTCTTTTTATGTTCTTTTTTTTATACCAAATCTAAAATGTTATAGCTATAAAAACAATTAATGCTTGAAGCTTGAAATATAGAAGTAGTAGCTAGCTAATTAGGAGTAGTGGGATATTAGTGATTTTTGTTTGCAGGATAGATAAGGCTGGGGAAAGAATATTGGCCAAATGGGATAATATATATATATATATATATATATATATATATATATATATATATATATATATAGAGAGAGAGAGAGAGAGAGAGAGAGAGAGAGAGAGAGAGAGAGAGAGAGAGAGGGTTTGGTTGAATTGTTTAGTGGGTTTGGAAAACCAGTGACTATAATGGAGAAACAAGCGGCTATGACTGTCTATCAGCGGAGTTGCCGAACAAAACAGGGGGCAGCTCAGTCTCCTCCTCCTCCTTATTTAATAAAGCAGGCAGGCAGGCGGTGGTGTCTGTTTTGTGCTAACTTATGGCTCATCCCGCACGTGTAATGTAACTTAATTCCATTGGATGAGCTTAATTGGATACTCGTATAATTACATTTTATTTGATTAAGTCATTTCTGTCTACTAGATTCTTATTTTGAATAGATTATGATTATCATTTAAAGTAGGAATTAATCCTTTGGCAACTTTGCAGCCCAATGATGCTCTTCATTTGTCAACAAGATTCGTTATAGTACTATATCTTAATTACTTGCTTGCATGTGAGTTATATTTTGAGGCTAATCCCTTCCCCCAAAATTGAATTTAGAGACGGGCTAGACTACAACTTTTGAACTAATAAGGACTGATCAGCATAATATATGATGAACTAGACAGACATATCTCTTTTTCCGCGTGCTTCTTTTATTGCGCGTTTGACTGATCAGTGAAACTTAGTACTCCACTTTAAATTAGCACAGCCAAATGTTTGGGTAATATATATATATATATATATATATATATATATATATATATATATATATTTTCAATTAGGAATCTTATTTCTAATTTGTACTTGAAAAATGGAAAGCTGAGTAACATCATCATGTGGCATTGTTTTATGGAGATGGTGCACATCAGCACATGTTCATTGTTGAAAGGTTAATCTTTATGTTCCCAACTAATCCCTTCGTTCCAAATTAGAAATATAATTTAAATTTTGACCTCAAACGACGATATATTAAATTTTAAATTAATATGATAAATTTATTTAATTTTAATTGATGCAGTTATTATAATTTCATAGTATATAACAAAAATTATAAATCAATTTATTTCATTCTAAATTTTTATAAGTTATACTAATTTTGAAATTTAATATACTATCGTTTGAACTAAAAAGTCAAATTATATTTTTAATTTTGGAATGGACGGAATATTAGGGGAAGAAGTGATGTTACACTCGAGTATAGAATTTGTAATCAGGATGAAAGAAGAAGTGTGCAAAATCTATTAGCATTATCATTTTATCTATTTATTTGATTATTTTTTTTTAATTTAGCGGGGTCTTTTTAAACTTTCTTAAGAAAAATACAACAATATTCATCAGAGGTGTAAAAGAGGACCGTTAGCATCTGTTAATATAAAACCAAGTAACAATCTTTAAATAATCCCTGCCGTTAATTCCACTTCACTTGCAGCTAATCTTTTTTGACCCAAACCAGATTCATTCTTCTCCTTTCCCCCAAATTCTAGGGTTTTGCTGATGTTCATATCTTAATTAGGAATGATGATTTCTATTCTTTTATGGGCTTCAGAAGCATTGGGCCTGGGCCTTTTTATGACATTTAGGCCCATATATATAACTCATAGCATATTAGAAAATTTGACAGCTTTGCGTTATAAGTCTTTAAAATGTAGACATTTTTCTTTGGAGTTAAAATTTGATATATATGCTGAATTATTGACGAGGTATATATTTGATATATATGCTGAATTTGATACATTTTCCAGGTAATTGATGACTACCAAGTGTCTTGATTAGCATGCACAACCTCGTTTAGAGGTTCCAATTTTCTTGGATGGTTCTGGACTTCCTACCATGGCTTGCAGGTCTCTTCTTCCCTAGAAAAATATTTGTGGTACTTTTGATAATCTCCATATATATTAATTAATTAGAGTATTTGCTACTTTGGACTAATTAAAGAGATGACCTCCATTCTATTAAACAAATTTGCACGGGGGTTTGCTTGTAGATACGAAACACTAGTGTGTGTGTGTGTGTGTGTGTATATATATATATATATATATCCACAAATATTGCTTATATAATTAAACAATGTGCATGGAGTTGCTTAAAAAGGTAACATGGCACACCATCCACATATATAAGCTTTGGATCTCGTATCTAAAAATAGCTCTAAATTATTAAGTGATCTCCATGTTAAAAATATTATGTGATCAATATTAATTCAGCGTTGGTTGGAACAATCGAACACCTCACAACATATATTTCTTTATACATAATAAAATAACTTAATATATACTCATCACAGACGTATGCATGCAGGTCAACTTTAGAAAGTTAGTTGCCAACTTAATAAGCTGAAAAATGAACAAGATTTCGGACAAGTAATTACCTATAAGATGTAAGCATTCATTAATTAAGGTGTACGACAATATGTGGTGAGTAATCTACATTCTAAGCTACTTCAATAAATTAATTTATATGATATGATCTATGCCTTCATGATACCGGGTACGGGAACATTAATCCAAGATTATGGTCGTATTCATCTAATTAATTATATAATATAGTATTATATATTAAGATAATTAGATTTAATTGATATAATTCAAAGTTGCCATGCTTTCATTCCTTATAGGTAACTACTTTAACAACTTAATTATATAACTAATGAAGAGTGAGTAAGGTATGCAAGGAAAGTAGAGTAAGGTGTAGGGTAGGGTCAAAAGGGAAAAGTTTGGGATAAAAAACCAGCTAGCTAGGGCAAAACTAACTGGGTGAATAAATTAAATAAATATTTGACCAAGCCCGGCCCTTTGTACACATGATTTTCAAAACAGTTGAAAATGGACGTGGATAAACTCATATATATAATTTCTATCTACACAAATGCCATAAAAAAAAATGGACGGAGTGCCTTGATCGATCACTAGATAAATACTTGTCTTGATCTAAGACATTCCAAGTGTCCCAATGATTTGCTCCCTGATGAAACTCTTTGATCAGCAATAAGAAACACTTAACATACGATCTGATCAGATTTAGCTGATGCTGCCTGTCTCAGTCAGCTCATATCTGAGCCGAGCCTAGTATTATATATATATATATATATATATATATATATAGACACACACCAATTAGCTAGTTAGTAGATGAATGATGGATGTATATAGCTTTTGAATTTAAGAACGAATAATAACACATATATACATATATCATATGAAGTATAAAAAAAATAAGAACTCGATATATTTATGTTTATCAATTTGGCTAGTTTTAATTATTTTGATGTATTTATAAAATAATTCACACGTTTTACAATAATTTATATATCAAATAAAATTTTATAATACTTAAAAAATCATGTCGTGGTGGTCATTAGTCGTGAGTCAATCCCACATGATATAGTCAAAGCTACAAATGAAATTAGGGGAGATTAATTAGTCAATTGAACAAGGTAGAATTGAGACAAAAAAACAAACAAAATCATTTTAGCTCTACGTATACTCATTAAAATGCAATAGGGGCTTTAAAATTGTAGCAGCACATGCGCATGATGAAACTAATACTAACTACTACTCCCTCCGTCCTATTTAAATTACGTTTTAGAATTTTTTATTTGTTTTTAATTAATTGACATTTGTTTAAATTTAAAAAAATTAATAATAATTTTTTCAAAATTATCCCTCATTACTCTATCTATTTTTTTGGCACTTTAAATTCTTGTGCTATGATAAATTAATAGTTTAAGGGTATTATAGACAATTGAATACTATATTTAATGCTTTCTAATCATTATTTTAATTTTTATGTCCATCTCTAAAGCGTCATTTAAATAAGAACAGAGGGAGTAATTGAAAATTGGGGGGCGGTCCGGTGCAAATATACACAGTGTTAATTTTATTTTATTTTTTTGGTTTTTTACCACAATTATGAGAAAAAAAATAAAATAATAGAAGCAGTTTGAAAAAATAAAAGCGTAGTAAAGTATATTTTTATTGAAAAAATACTATAAACTGTTTACAGTGTTTTTTTAATAAAAAATATATTTCCTTTTACAGTTTTTTGTTCAAACTTGTTCTATTATTTTTTATTTTTTTTTCTCATAATTGTGGTAAAAAAAAAAAAAAAAAAAAAGGGCCACCGGTCATACCGGTCGTTAAGGGTACCGCCCTTCCTCCTCAACCCAGTAATTGATAGTCTACTTCAAAGCTTAAGAAACCCTTGGATACTTAATGCAGTCCAAAGTCAATAAATTTGAATTTCTCTAACCTTGCTTCGTGCCAAATCAGTATTCAAATGAAGCCTGACACACACCGCAATCAATAGAAAAGAAAGAAATAATATATATAGATTAAAATACAGTAATACCCTCTCTAGATAATTATAATAACACTCATTTCCCTTTAGTTTTTTAAAATAGCAGTTAAAAGACTTCAAGTAAGTTTTTAGGGTTGACTAAATAGATAAAGTTACATATTTACTCTTGTATTTTATCAAATTTTAATTACTAAATAATATATATATATATATATATATATATATATATATGTGTGTGTGTGTGTGTGTGTGTGTGTGTTTTTAATTATTCTTTTTTAATACAATATATTTTAATTATAGTTTTATTTTTAATTAAAACTATCTCATTTAAATTGTTGGTAACTTATAAAAAACTAATTTAGTTTAATTAACACATATTTTTGGATAAGTGATACAAATATTAAAAAAATTAAATTAAATTATTAATGAAGCTATTCTAATTAGAGTGATTGAGTATATTGATAGTTTAGTTTTTGGTGCTTAACAACAAAAAATATTATTTGAATTTTAAGTTTCATATTATAATTTTTATATGTTAAATTTTAGTATATATAAAAAATTGGGATGTTTATGATTTTGATTATATTTTTTAGTATACAAGTTAGCGTTGTTTTTATGCAATGTTAAATAAAAAAATATATTTATATTTATTACTATATCAATCTTGTAAAAAAGAATCTTTTAATATATTTTTTCTTTTTTTTTAGTACCAACATTTGTCATTTTCTTTCAGAATAATTATGTTTAAGTGTGACTTATGTTTAGTTTAATATATGAAAAAAATAATTAATATAATTTTAATACTTTTTATATGAGTATTAAGATTCGCCTAAATTGTAATAATAAGTTTGTTTTACGTAAATTTTAATATTTGAAAAAAATAATTATTATTTTATTGCGTTAATTTGTACTCCCTCCATCCCAAAATATCTGACGTTATAGAGTGTTTCACTTAGATTAAGAATAGATGATTTTAAAGAAGACCCCAAATAATTAATAAATAAAATTTAATTTTCTAATTATTATTTTGAAATAAGTAAGGGTTGATGTGATTAATGTGGATAGTTATGGGTAAAATACGCAAATATTTCAAAATAAGCAAAGTGGTTATAAAATATTCATCATTGTGGGGAATATTCGTTTGGTCGTGGAATATTCAGTATTGTCGAGGGAATATTCGATTTACCTGATTTTTGCCATAATGTGGGCCCCATAACTAAAAGCGATTGGAGGAAGAAAACGACAAATATAAGTTATTTAAAAATAACGGCATAGTTATTACTGCTTTACATCGCTTGGAATACCCGTGGTTAAAACACAAGAATCTGCGTTGTTGACAAGATGCTTTACAAAGATTGCACCAATTATTGACTTTTACGTAAGAAGGCACTACTCAATAATGGTTACGATAATTATCGCTCATTATTTTATTGGTTCAATAATTGTCATGCGTTGATATTTTATATTCATTGTTGTTTCAATAATTGTCATCACACAAGATTTTTTCATTATCGAAGCTAATAATTCATATTATCTCGAATAATATTATTAGATAACATTATTGGCAATGTCTAGAAAGTTCTGTCTAAGGAGAGGTTTGGTTACCTAATTACGGCGCAAGAAGAAGATAAATTTTTATTGAAAGCCCCCCGCTTCCTGAACCTACTGATCATCAATATTGTGATTCTCAGTAATATTATTTGTGAATAATTAATTATTGATTCATATGATGAGGAAAATATTGATTTTATGTAGATATAGATGGAGAAAATTTTTAATGTGACAATTGTTGAAAATTAAAATTTTATCTTTTTCTCGATAAAATAATTCATTTAAATATATATATTATTATATTTTAATAATATAATAATGGTGATATTTTTACAACGAATGTGAAATATATGAGTATATTTATGAGGAGGAAGAGTATTTTTTGTTGCAATAAATGTTTAAAACATGTTAAACATGCTCGGTGGACCCCATTTATCGATCGAAATTTGATTATAACCTCTAAAATCGCCCGTTTGTGGATTTCGGTTAATTTCTGCTTAGAA
The DNA here is from genome assembly GCA_020205605.1 of Panax ginseng. Taxonomy (NCBI): domain Eukaryota; kingdom Viridiplantae; phylum Streptophyta; class Magnoliopsida; order Apiales; family Araliaceae; genus Panax; species Panax ginseng. Next base: position 93,959,302 of record CM035150.1, read on the forward strand.
TTTGGAAAAACTTTCTTCTGCAAAGTTGTAGAGAATTGAATTTCCTATAAAAATTCGCGAGATTTGAATTTTCTGACAAAAAGACTATTTATTGTGAATTATTGAAGTTCCGAAGCTCCGAAATAATCGATTTTTGGAAGTTTAAATTATTTTAAATAATAAAAACGTTTTTAACAAGGTAGGTGTGCCCACTAGTATGGAAAAAGAGCTGAGATCAGATTGTCCAAGGTGTGCGTGAAGATTATATATATATATATATATATATATTAATATTTTAATAAATTTTCTGCTTTGGTGTTCTAAGCATTTTCCTATAAATAGGTGCTTAGGTTAGAATTGAAAATCACACCGTAAACTCAAGTTTTCTCTCTATATTATCGAGCGATTCTTGTGAGTATTTTGAGTATACTTTGAGTATTCTTATACGGTGAAAGTTCGTTATAGCTTTATATCCAAGATTCCAGCTAAATCATCGTCTTTCCGAGGTAAGTGGATATTATTTTCCGTCAGAATGATATTATTTCTTCAATATCATTATGTCAAATATTGATCTGAAGTTTTATCAAATTTGGAACTTTTGGTGTCTGAGTTAGTTATTATTCACGATACTCAAGACTATTCACGATATCTGATCTTTATTCACTTAATACGGCACTATTCATCAAAAAATGAAAAATTTTCTTTTCGTCCAAAATATCTATTGTGGATACTAGCTTTGATTGTATCCATGTTTTGATCATTCTTGAATTTTACACCACTATGATTATTATTTTTGAGGTATTTTTGGACGTGGATAAAACAAAGTACTTGATCCTTAATCTTTAATCCTTGTCATTTTGATTCACTTTGGATTCGCTTTCTTTAAAAATATTTTCATCATCCTCGCCTTAAATGATGATATTATGGAATATCTTTGGCCTTTGTAGTGCAAATGATGAATGATTTCGATGAATATCTTTGGCCCGTAGTGCAAAGATGAACAATGTGTTTAGATGAACATGACCAATCGGTGAATGTCCTCGCCTCAGTAGTAAAAGGATGAATATATGATTCCGTATATATATTGATTGATGTTACAGGATAAAAATATTGATAATGGATCGTTAAATTCATAGATATTAGTAGATTTCATCCTCTACGAACTCTTCTACATGAATTAATATTTTTCATTGCGAGTATTGATTTAAAACTTGTTGTCTATCAGATTCTATTAGATTTTTTTTCCCCATTGAAGACTAACGATAATGTATGGAATGATGATTTTAGAGAGTTGTTTAGTAGTCCTCACCATTTCGTAAAATAATGTATCAATAATTATGATGAGGATTTATTTGTATGTGGATATTGTTTAGATGGCAATATCTCGTATTTAAACTCACGCTTTATTGTTGTAATAATAAAGTTGTAGTTGTTTCGCATCTGTGTATTGACAACTCGAAATGGGTGATGCATACTTATTTTGGGGGTGTCACAATTGGTATCGAGCTTAGGATATGATCTCTCGCGTAGATCGGGAATAAAACTAGAGGGGAGACGAGTAAATTCTTCGCTAGTGTGTGTCCTACCTAAGCTTATTTGTTAGTTGGTCAAGATATAGGGATATTATGTGATATATTGATTTCCTTAATTAACCCTTGTTTTATGACAATGTTGAGAATGTCGATCGAGAATATTAACAATGGAAATGAGACCGTGGAAACGCCTCAGACTTCACCAACGAGGAGAACGTACAACAGATCGGGTAATGTTCCTCCCATGAACAACACCACTGGAGATGATGATGAACGAGGATGTTTAGAAGCTTTTTGCGCTTCATGCAAAATCGATTTGAGGAGACTCGTGTTCAAAACATAGGAGAAATGATAAGCATTCACGGGTTGTCACAAACCAAGGTTCAAAGAGTTGGGACCACCTGAATTTAAGGGAAAGCTTTGATCCGATCATGGCGGAAACATGGGTCAAACAAATTACCAAGATATTCGATGTCTTGGGATGCGGAGGAATGTGAAGGTTCCATTCGCCACCTTTATGTTCCGTGGCGAGCAGACTCATCGGTGTGGAGTCTCATGAAGCGTACTCCATCCAAATTAACTCAAAGATGTCTTTGGGAGACGTTTCAGAATTATTTAATGACAAATACTTTCACGAAAGTGTTTGTCATATGAAGGCGAAGTGGAGTTTATTAGACTGAAGCGAGAACAACACGACGGTGTCTCAAAGACGAGCGAAGTTTGCAGAGTTATCCAGTTTTTCAGACCTCATTTGGTGGAGAATGAGGAACGATGACGCGGATGTTTCGAGAGGTTTGAAACCCAAGATACGTCAAGATCTCATCTCTCATAAATTTTCTCTTTATTCAGATGTTGTTAATAGGGCTCAATTGTTAGAAGCGAGATAACGAGTACGGCCAACCAAGGTACCACAATCGAGATCATACCCTAGGAGATAGCGAAGCCAACAAAACAACAATAACCAAAGGGAGAAAGAAAAGACGGACAAAAATGGTAACCACTCGGGTGGTAATCATGGCCATTAAAATAGAAGAAGCGAGTTAGGAGGAGATTTTAAAAGAGGAGATTCAACAACGACTATGTGAAGACGACAAAAAGCCAAAGAAGAATCGGTTCCAAGGAAGAGAATCGACCACCCCATTATATGCTATAAATGCGGAAAGAGGGACATATCGGTCAAACCGCCCACAACAGCCTCGTGTATGCTATAATTATAGAAAGGAAGAACATATCGCTTCGAGATTGCACGCAGTATGCGAAATCTAGTTCAATGGGACGGTGACTCAAAAGATCGAAAGAAAAGTCAAAGTTAATCTGCCTCGGAAGAGCGTTTGTTGTGGATCGGTCAAAATGCGAGAACCCAAACGAGGTGATCACGGGTAAGCTATTTATAAATTCTTGTGAAGTTTATACTTTACTAGATACCGGTCTATACCCATTCATTTATCTCTCTACTTGTGCTCAACGCTTAAATTTGACTTCTAAAAATTAGACTTTGACCTATCTGTGGAAACTCCGTTAGAGAAACTTTTATCACATCCATCGCTTATAAATCTTGTCTAATCCAAGTTGGCACCCTTTATCTTACCTCGCTGACCTTATCTCTTTAAAGATACTTGCTTTTGATGTGATTTTAGGGATTGATTGGTTAACTACTCATCATGCCAAAATTGATTGTTTTCGTAAGGTTGTTAGTTTTCATATTCCTAATCAACCCGTTGTTCAATTCGCAACTAAACCATTAAAATCAATCACCGCCATATCTAATCATAAAGCGATTCGCTTATTGAAAAACGGATGTCAAGCTTTCTTAGCCCATGTTATGGATTTGAATAAAGACACGCCAAAATTGAATAATATTCTGTTGTTATTGACTTTCCCGACGATTTCAAGAACTTCTGGCTCTACCCCGTAACGTGAAGTTGAATTCTTTATTGACCTTAAACCTAATACAAAGCCCATTTCTAAAACCCCATATCGAATGGCTCTATTGAACTTCAGAGTTAAAGGTCCAACTACAGGAATTGTTGGACATCGGTTTCATTCGCCCTAAGACATCTCCTCGGGGTGCTCTCTGCTTTATTCAGAAAGAAAAAAAGACGGGAGTATGCGACTTTGTATTGACTATCGGAATTGAACCATGTCACCATCAAGAATAGGTATCCTCACCTCGTATTGATGACTTGTTTGACCAATTGCAAGGAGCATGCTTCTTTTCAAAAATCGATCTTAGATTCGGATATCATCACCAAAATTAGAATCGAGGATATTCCAAAGACCGCCGAACTCCCAGTATGGGCATTATGAATTCTTAGTTATGTCTTTCTGATTGACTAATGCTCCCGCGGATTTCATGGATATGATGAATCGAGTATTCAAAGAATATTTGGATAAATTCGTTGTTGTCTTTATTGATGACATCCTCATATATTCCAAAAGTCGTGAAGATCATGAGCACCATTTGAAGTCGGTACTCCAAAGGCTTCGTGAAAACAAGTTATATGCTAAGTTGAAGAAATGCGAGTTCGCTTGAGAAAGTAGCATTCCTTGGGCACGTGGTGTCAAAACATGGAGTATCTGTTGACCCTGAAGATTGAAACAATACAAAGTTAGAGCAACCAAGTCGGTGATCAAGATGCGTAGTTTTTTGGGTTTAATTTGGTTATTATCGGAGATTCGTGGAAGGGTTTTCTCGAATCGCCATCTGCTAACTCATCTAACTCGAAAGGATACAAAATTCATATGGAGCGAGGAATGGAGAAGAGTTTCCAAGAGCTTAAGAGAGACTCATTTCTAAGACTGTTTCTAACAATACCATCCGCACGGATGGATTTGTTATCTAAATGATGCTTCGCAAAGGGTTATGATGTGTTCTCATGCAACATGGGAAAGTCATAGCTTTATGCCTCGCGACAACTTAAAGAATATGAGAGGAATTATCCTACCTCGTGATCTAGAGTTAGCGTAGTCAATGCTTTTGCTTAAAGATCCGGAGGCACTATCTATATGGGGAGAAAGTGGAGATATATTCGCACCATAAAAAGCCTTAAATATTTCTTCACTCAAAAGAACTCAAAATGCGGCGACGTGACGTTGGCTCGAGCTATTGAAAGACTACGACCACACTATTCAATATCATCCCGGAAAATGAACGTGGTAGTGGACGTTAAGTAAGAAGATCATATGTAGGAACGAAAGCGATGATGTCAAATATACGCACAGAGCCAACTTTAATAGAAAAAGTTAAGGTTGCTCAAGCCACCAATCTTGAGATGATGCATATGAAGAAGAAAGTACAAGAAGGTGCTATTCCTAAGTGAGAATTGATGAAGAAGGAATAGTTCGAGTCCACCTGCACTTTGTGTTCCTAACGATTCGATTTGAAGTACAAGATCATGATGGAGGCACACAATACACCATTTGCAATCCATCCTCGAAGTACTAAAATGTATCGTGATCTTCGACATACATTTTGGTGGAAAAATATGAAGAGAGAGATTGCAAAGTTTATCTCAACATGTTTAACTTGTCAACGATAAAGGCAGAGCATCAAGTGCCTAAGGACCATTGCAACCACTTGAGATTCTCGAAATGGAAGTGGGAACACATTACCATGGATTTTGTTACTGGGTCTTCCCACGGTTTCTCAAGGCATAAATGCTATTTGGGTTATTGTTGATAGATTAACCAAGTCTCCACACATTTCTTGCCGATCGAGAGACTTATTCTCTTGAACGCCTTGTTAAGATGATATAAATGAGATTGTGAGGTTGTATGGCATGCCTAGATCTCATAGTTTCGGATCGTGACCCTAGATTCACTTCAAGATTTTGGGTTAGCTTGCAAAAAGCTATGGGTGCGGATTTCTTATTCGGCTTGCAGATACCATCCTCAAACGGACGAATGACAATCGAGAGAGACTATTCAAACTCTTGAAGATTTATTAAGACTACGGTCCTAGACTTCAAGGCGGCTGGGATAGGTATTTACCATTGGTGGAATTCTCTTACAACAACAGTTATCGTGCAAGTATAGGTGTGGCTCCATATGAAGCATTATATGGACGAAAGTGTCGCTTCTCTAATATGTTGGGATGAGGTGGGTGAAGCAACATTGTTGGGACCCGAGTTAAGACGTATGATCACCGAAAAGATCCAAATGATTCGACAACGATACAAATGGCACAAGATCGACAAAAAGAGTTATGCGGATCTTCATCGAAAGGACGTGGAATTTAGTATAGGGGATCATGTATTGTCATGAAGTTACTCCATGGAAGGGAGTTACAAGATTTGGGAAGAAGAAGAAAGCTCAATTCACGATTTATCGGTCCATTTCAAATTCTTGACCGAGTAGGAAAAGTAGCCTATAGACTCGCGTTACCTCCAAGTATGTCTCGTGTTCATAATGTGTTTCACATATCCGTATTTCAGAAATATGTGAAAGACCCAACCACGTTATTGAGTTAGAACCCATTTATGAGATAAATTCAAGACTTAACGTATGAGGAAGTACTGTCAAGACCTTGGATAGGAAGGAGCATGTCCTACGCACGAAGGTCATACCACAAGTTAAAGTTTTGTGGAGGAACCATGCTATAGAGGAAATGACCTTGGAATTGGAAACGGAAATGAAAGCGAGGTATCCTCACCTTTTCGAAACACCAGGTACGTACGTCAATTTCGAGGACGAAATTTCATAAAGAGGGGAGGTTGTAAGACCCCAAATAATTAATTAATGAAATTTATTTTCCTCTATTTATTATTTTGAAATAGTAAGGGTTGATTTGATTAATGTGGATAGTTATGGGTAAAATACGCAAATATTTCAAAATAAGCAAGTGGTTATAAAATATTCATTGTCGTCGGGGAATATTCGTTTGGTCGAGGAATATTCAGATCGTTGGAGAATATTCAGATGACGATACTGACCATGTATGTGGGCCCCATAACTGAAAGCGATTGGAGGAAGAAAACGACAAATATAAGTTGTTTAAAAAAGAATCTGCGTAGTTGTTACTGCTTTACATCATTGAATACCCTATGGGTAAAACACACGAATGTCGCTATTGTTGCACAATAAATACACCAGATTGCACCAATTATTAACTCTTATGTAAGAAGGCACTACTCAATAATGGTTACGATAATTTACTGCTCAAGATTTTATTGGTTCAATAATTGTCATATTGATATTTTATATTCTTTTGTTTTCAATAATTGTCATTACACAAGATTTTTCATTATCGAAGCAATAATTCATATTATCTCAATAATATTATTAGATAACATTATTGGCAATGTCTAGAAAGTTCGCTCTAAGGAGAGGTTTGGTCACCTAATTGCCACCAAGAAGGAGAGAAATTCTTATTGAAAGCCCTCTTTCCCTTTAACCGCTCGTCATCAATATTGTGATTCTGTAATATTATTTGTGAATAATTAATTATTGATTCATATGATGAGAAAAATATTGATTTTATGTGGATATAGATGGAGAAAATTTTTAATGTGACAATTGTTGAAAATTGAAATTTTATCTTTTTCTGATAAAATAATTCATTTAAATATATATATTATTATATTTTAAAAATATAATAATGGTGATATTTTTACAACGAATGTGGAATATATTAGTATACGAGGAGGAAGAGTATTTTTTGTTGCAATAAAAGTTTAAAACATGTTAAACATGCTCAAGGTGGACCCATTTATCGACCGAAATTTGATTATAACCTCTAAAATCGCCTGGTTGTGGATTTCATTCAATTTCTCGCTTGGAATTTGGAAAAGCTTTCTTCGCAAAGTTGTAGAGAATTGAATTTCCTACAAAAATTCATGAGATTTGAATTTTCTGACAAAGGGCTATTTATTGTGAATTATTGAAGTTTCAAGTCTCAAAATAATTGATTTTTGGAAGTTTAAATTATTTTAAATATGAAAAACGTTTTTAATAAGGTAGGTGTGCCCACTAGCATGGAAAAAAGAGCTGAGATCAGATTGTCCAAGGTGTGCGTGAAGATTATATATATATATATATAATATTTTAATAAATTTTCTGCTTTGGTGTTCTAAGCATTTTCCTATAAATAGGTGCTTAGGTTAGAATTAAAAATCACACCGTAAATCAAGTTTTCTCTCTATATATTATCGAGCGTATTCTTGTGAGTATTTTGAGTATACTTTGAGTATTGCTATACTACGAAAAAGTTCAAGTTATAGCTTTATATCCAAAGATTTTAGTTAAATCTCGCCTTTCCGAGGTAAGGGATATTATTTTTTCGTAATGATATTATTTCTTCAATATCATTATCTTTGAAATATTGATTTGAAGTTTTATCAAATTTGGAACTTTTGGTGTCGGAGTTACTATTCACGATACTCAAGACTATTCACGATACTCTGATTATTCACTTAATACTTGTGACTATTCATCGAAAAATGAAAATTTTCCTTTTCGTCAAAATATCTATTGTGGATACTAGCTTTGATTGTATCCATGTTTTGATTATTCTTGAATTTTACACCACTATGATTATTTTTGAGATATTTTGACGTGGATAAAACAAAGTACGAATCCTTAATCCTTAATCCTCATCATTTTGATTCAATCGGATTCGCTTTTTTAAAAATATTTTTCATCATCCTCGGTTTTAAATGATGATATTATGGAATATCTTTGGCCCAGTAGTGCAAAGATGAATGATTTCTGATGAATATCTTTGGCCCGTAGTGCAAAGATGAACAGTGTTTAGATGAATACGACTAATCGGTGAATGTCCTCGGCCTCAGTAGTGCAAGGATGAATATATGATTCGGATATATATTGATTGATGTTACAAGGATAAAAATATTGATGATGGACCGTTAAATTCATAGATATTAGTAGATTTCATCCTCACGTAACTCTTCTATGAATTAATATTTTCCATTGCAGTATTGATTTAAAACTTGTTGTCATGGTATTCTATTAGATTTTTTTTCCGCTGATGACTAACGATAATTTGTTCTCAGATTATCTTAGTCATAATATTCTTTATCGGACTAGTTGAGCTCACCCTTTTCCTTTTTTGTTCCATTTTTCTTCTCGAGAGGCGAGAATGTAATTGAGTATGGTCGGAGTATGGAATGATGGTTTTAGAGAGTTATTTAGTAGTCCTCACCATTTCTGTAAAATAATGTATCAATAATTATGATGAGGATTTATTTGTATGTGGATATTGTTTAGATGACAATATCTGTATTTAAACTCACAGTTTTATTGTTTTAATAAAAAAGTTGTAGTTGTTTCTGTACCGTGTATTGACAACTCAGAATGGGTGATGTATACCTATTTTGGGGGTGTCACAGTTTTATTATTTTACCCTTAATTAATACTTTGATCTCATTTAATTCTCCATTTATTCCTCTTTCTTCCTCATCTTGTCCCTCTTCTTCTATCTGTTATTCTGCCGTCTGTTCATCTCCGCTAAAATCTGTTCTATAAAATCTTCTACAAAATCTGTTCTATAAAATATGTTTTACATTTAATAATTTTCTCTCTCTACCTCTTCTATAAAATCTGTTCATCTACATCCCTCATCCTCTAGAAACTTTCTCTCTCTACCTCTTCTATACCTCCTATCTCTAAACTTTCTCACTCTATCTTCTCTCTCATCTCAATCGCAATGGCAGGCAAACGAATTGAAAGGCTCCAAAATCAGCCACGAAAAAGAATGAAGCGCCTATTCGGCTCTGGCCCCATCGGTATCTCAACAAGGAGAGAGGGACCTTGTTAAGTATTGTGGCAGTGAGCTAGTCGGAATCTGACATTCCGGTGAGGAATGTGGCCTGAGAATCGTCGGAATAAAATAGGAGTCTTCCTCTTCTCTGCACCGACTTTGTTGGAATTTTTAGGAGTTGCTCTACTGTCATTGAATTGTTTTTTGAAAACAGAGAAAATAATATTTATGGTGGTGGAGAAGGAAGGGTAAAGAAGGAAAAAAAATAGGCAAAATAATCTTGATTTTGTAGAACGTCAAATATTTTGGGGAAAAAAAACTCTAGAACGTTAGATTTAATGGGATGGAGGGAGTAATTTTTATGGGTATTAACATTATAATTATTATTGTAGACTAGAGGGGTACTGACTGTTATTTGAAAAATTAGAAGGGTGGTGAGTGTTATTATAATTATTTACAGGGGGTGTCAGTATACGTATTTTACTCATATATATAAAAGATTTTTTTATTTTTTTGTGAATTTGTGTTTGATATTTGGAAATAGGATGAATAGATATATAAAAGAACAGAAACTTTTCAAGATCAAGTATTACTAAACGTTTTAATATTTTTCTATAGAGCCTACTCGAGAGTTAATTAGCCATGTCTCCGTCCAAGAATAACCTCGTGAAATTATTTCTTCACAAAAAGATATATTTGATCACTAAAAATGAGACGAAATAATTTCAAAAAATAAAGTCTCAAATAATGATTTTGTATTGCGTTTTATGGGTTTTTAATTGAAATTTATATTTGATAATTTTTTTATTTTTAAAATAATTATAAAAATACACTATTCGCGTGAAATCATCCACAACACTTTATAAAATTAAAATCAAAATCAAATTAAAATTTAACTCCCAAAAATTCAGTGGGGTCTATTGACCCCACTGCCCTAAGTTAGATCCGCCCATGATAATAGTTATAAATACTATTTATTTTAAAGCTCTATAATACACTCAATCAATCTAAATAAGAAAAGAACGACGCTTCCATGGAATATTTATATTGGAGAACCACGTAAATTTTTTATGTTAATTCTTTACTATCGTGTACATGACACATCTAAGTACTCTAACAATATATATAGAGCAGTACTGTCTACTTTTCAATCTTCATGAGGATGAGGATGAGGATGAGAAAGAGGAAGAGGAAGAGGAAGAGGAAGTTAAATTTGGGGGACTATGATATAAAGTAAGATATGTGTAATCATTTAGTGACAGAACGATGGATACAAGAACTATATATTATATTTATATTATTCTTCATATACTAGTATATCAAATGTTATTAATTCTTTGCTATAGTTTGATTTTGTTTTTATATTTCTGTTGGACGTGAATATTCCATCTAGACTACAAGCTGGAATATATATATATTAATAAACGTACACTTGCTAATTAAATCTCATATATACAAATTAATTGCTATTAAAATTATTGAAGATATAGCAATAATTGATAATTCGAGATCAAACAGTACTAAATATATAGTGGCATTAGTAGATGATAGACTGATAGTGGTACAGCATGCACGACATCATCAGATCTAGCTAGTTGCTCCTTTCTTTTTATAATTTTCTAGCTTTAATTTATTTCATAGATTTATAATATTTATAGATTTTTTATTTTTATTTTTACCATTTAGGTTTATATTTTACACATATATATTTGTTCTACTACTATATATATATATATATATATATATATATATATTTTGTTCTAAATTAAATTACGAGTAGTTGAACAATCTAATCTAAAAAAAAAGGAAGAAGAAATCATGTTATCAGAAGAACCCTTAAGCTTGGGACACCCATAAATACAATAAATGCTCCTATATTTCGGCAAACACCAAACTCTATTATTGTTGTCTGGAATTAATTGCTCATCGATCTTCAAGCTCATGAGTGCACTTATTTTATGGAAATTGAGCAACCCTATCATGAGAAGAAAGGACCACATCAACAACAGTTCAATTTGCTAGTATCAGTTTGTGGCAAAACTGCCCATGCAGGATTAATCATGGTGTATAGTGTTTTTCTGGTGAGGGATAGTATAGTCTTTTCGCGTAGATTAATCTAGTCTGGAGCTCAAGCCGGCTTGAAGTGGTGCCATGCATCATGAAAATGAAAGATTATATAGAAATAGTCATCCAAAGGGGTGTACGTGGCTTTTTCATGTTGGCGACAGCTAAAATGAATCCAGAAAGTAAGGAGATCAGGCACCCGCCGGAAAGTGATGTGAAAATTATAGAGTGGGAAAGTAAAATTTAGAAAGATATATAGAGGTTGTAAAAGAGGTTGTGTTATGTTTTGTGAATTTGTTTTTATTATTTTTGTTATATATAAATACATGAAATTGATTATAACAACTATTGTGACTTATCATATTACACATTTATTTTAATTTTTTTATTAATAATACATATTGACGCTAGTGACTACAAAAAATTTGTCCCAATATTCTTAGTTGTAAAAAGTGACAACAGTCAAAGGGTCTACATTAAGTTTTATTTGTAAGCTTTATATTTAACCATTTATATATATGGATTTTAATCTATGATAACCGTATGTTAGGAAAATTATTTCAACAACCTTTCATCTCCATCCTTGATCAATATATTTAATGATTGAGATTGGAAAGAATAAATGCACAACTGCTATAAGTTGTAGCGACATAAATATTTAATACAGGCTCAGTCGCTACAAGTTGTAGCATCATAAATATTTACTAAAGGGCCGCTCCTTATTTTTTGGTCAGAGGTCAAATAATTAAATATTATTATTTATTAATTATTATAATATATAATATATAATAAAAATCATGCATGTGGCTACAACATGTAGCTGGTCTTATTCTTGTTCCAATTTTTTTTGTCCTTAATCTCAATTTATATTACTAACTAATATTAAATCAATACTAATATTAATATTAATAATAATATTAACTAACCAATATTAATATCAAATGGTTGTCATAAATTGAAACCCAATATATAAATAAGGGATCCGGTTAGCATAAAATTTATTTTTTGATAATTTGATCAATTGACCAATAGAATGTTGACACACATAGAGCCTCGCCTGCGTGTCAGCACTCTATTGGCCAATTGACCAACTTACCCAAAAATGAACTTCATACTAACCACTTCCATAAACAAGTAATTAAGAACAAAAATTGATGGATGATTACTGAAATCCGAACAAAATACTCTCTCCGTTCCTAAAAGATTGTCGTTTTATAAAGTAATTTTTGTTCCAAAAAGATTATCGTTTTGAGTTTATCAATACACATTAACTATTTCCCCCCTATTTTACCGTATTTAAAACTTTCTCCTATTTAAAATTTTCTTCTCTTCCTAATGATTCTTATTCAATTCAATGCTATAATCCAAGTAGTAATTGGTTGAATAATAAGTAATTGATTGAATTGAATAAGAAACATTTAGAATTGAATAATTGGTTGAGACAATTAATAAGGGTAGTATAGTATTTTGGCTAGGTATTATTATATTCCTTAATCTGTGTGCATTAACCTTAAACGATAATTTTTTAGGAATGGGAGTACAAAATAAAGATAGGAAAGGGGTGTGCATGTTTAATTTTTGAAACTCGCATAATCGTGGCGAACTAACTGAAGGGGCAAGACCCATGAGCCTGGCTGATCTGCAGCATAATCATCTTCAGATCTTCTTCTTCTTCCTTTTCTTTTTTTTAAAACTATAGTGAAACGACATCGTTTCACTTCAAAAATTTAAAAAAAAAAAAATTTTATTAGGTTTTGGGTCTTATTTTAACTATTTTCCCCCTTATTTCTTCAAAGACCTTCATCGCTTTCACAGATCGCCGAAAGTCCGCCTCCCTCTTGACTCTTCAAGACTTCCAGCCTTCCTCTTGACTCGTCGATCACCGGCCGCCTCATCTCTTCCTAGGTCTTCTCATCACTTTGGTACTGGCCCGCCTTTACCACTCATCTTTTCCTCTTTACATTTGGTAAGTAATTTAAGTAATTTTACTTTTAAGTTAGCCTAAAATTAAATGTCTTTCAAATTTGGTACTATTAATTTTAATTTAGCCTAAATATTCATACTATTAATGTTTTCTGTTAATTAGGTCTCCACTTTTTAATTTTTATATAATTTTGATGATGACAATTGACAAATAAATTTAGGAATATAAGAAAAAGAATAAAAATTGATTTTATTTTTAATTGATTTTCTGTTAATTTAGGAAGCCTTGTTTAAAGTGTTGATCTCATATTATCCCAAGTGTTGATCTCATATTATCCCAAGTGTTTAAATTAATGAAATTATTGATTAGTAATTGATGTTTTTATTTATTCTAGATTATGGATAAATACTTGATTAATTTACAAAAGAACTGCTGAGTCTTCTAATAATCAAATACCAAGTTCAAGAATTTGGTGATTTTAACAATTCACGTGTGGAGTTCAATCCAAATGATATTGTTAGTGATCCGGGGTTACATAAATCAATTGAAGACTTTGCTATTGTGATTAGAGATCAAGTTCGAAGAGAGTATTTGACTAGAGGTCCATGTCAACCAATTGCCCATAATTATCCCCAAAAAGTATTTTCTAATGTGAAGAGAAGCTTTCAGCCCGCTTGGTTTAAAAATTTTGAATGGTTGGAGTAAAACATTTCCAAGGATCTTGCGCTTTTTGCTTTTGTCTGCTATCTATTTGGCAATTCAAACAGAGTAGATGCTTTTTACAAAAAAAAGGTTTCAAAGAATTGAAAAAGGCAATTGAAAAATTTCAAGAGCATGTGGGTGCTTGAATAAAGGTTCATAATGATGCTGAATACAACTTCAAGGTTTTAAAATCGAGGCGAAGTGTGTCACATATACTACTAACACAAGGGCAAGAGATGGAGGTTCTTATCGCATTGCGCTTAATCTACGGCTTTGGATGTCACACGCCTTCTTTTTGAAGCAAGGTTTGCACTTTTCAGTAGGCATGATGAGTCATCGACTTCATCAAATAAGGAAATTTTTTGAGTTTTTGAGTGGTACGACCTTCAAATGAAGAGGTAGGCAAGGTAGTTAATGAGAATGCTCTAGAAACAATCAAATGACTTCTCCAAAATTCAAAAAGAACTAATGTTATGCTTGTGTTGTGGAAACTACACTTGCCATCATCAATGATATCGGGGACAAAATATTTTCTATTATGGTTGATGAGTCTCGTGATGTTTCAATAAAGGAGCAAAATGGGAGTTGTTTGAGATATGTAAACAACCGTGGAGATGTGATTGAAAGGTTTCTTGGTGTGGTACATGTGCCTGACACGTTGTAAGACCCCAAATAATTAATTAAAAAAATTTATTTTCCTCTATTTATTATTTTGAAATAGTAAGGGTTGATTTTATTAATGTGATAGTTATGGGTAAAATACGCAAATATTTCAAAATAAGCAGTGGTTATAAAATATTCATTGTTGTTTGGGAATATTCGTTTGGTCGAGGAATATTCGTATCTTTTGTCAGAATATTCGTTGCGACGGCAAGCCTATGTGTGGGCCCCATAACTGAAAGCGATTGGAGGAAGAAAACGACAAATATAAGTTGTTTAAAAATAACGGCGTAGTTGTTACTGCTTACAATCGTTGGAATACCCTATGGTTAAAACATAAGTAATCTGGCGTTGTTGCACAAGAAGACACCAGTATTGCACCAATTATTGACTCTTACGTAAGAAGACACTACTCAATAATGGTTACAATAATTATCGCTCAAAGATTTTATTGGTTCAATAATTGTTGCGTTGATATTTTATATTGTTCATTGTTTCAATAATTGTCATTACACAAGATTATTTTCATTATCGAAGCTAATAATTCATATTATTTGAATAATATTATTAGATAACATTATTGGAAATGTCTAGAAAGTTCTATCTAAGGAGAGGTTTGGTCACCTAATTGCGCTGCCAAGAAGGAGAAATTCTTATTGAAAGCCCTCTTCCTCGAGACCGCCTCGTTGTCGAATATTGTGATTCTGTAATATTATTTGTGAATAATTAATTATTGATTCATATGATGAGAAAAATATTGATTTTATATGGATATAGATGGAGAAAATTTTTAATGTGACAATTGTTGAAAATTAAAATTTTATCTTTTTTTGATAAAATAATTCATTTAAATATATATATTATTATATTTTAATAATATAATAATGGCGATATTTTTACAACGAATGTGGAATATATGAGTATATGAGGAGGAAGAGTATTTTTGTTGCAATAAATGTTTAAAACATGTTAAACATGTCGGTGGACCCCATTTATTGACTGAAATTTGATTATAGCCTTTAAAATCGCTTCTGCTTGGGATTTCTTTTCAATTTCTCGCTGGAATTTGGAAAAGCTTTCTTCCAGAAAGTTGTAGAGAATTGAATTTCCTATAAAAACTTGCGTAGATTTGAATTTTCCGACAAAAGGGCTATTTATTATGAATTATTGAAGTTCAAGCTCAAAATAATTGATTTTTGGAAGTTTAAAATAATTTAAATATGAAAAACGTTTTTGTGGTCTAAGCATGTGATTTGAATGTGTTGAATACAGATTTTCAGATCCCGAAGTGTGCGTAGAATTTATAATATATATTATTATTTTATTAAATTTTACGCTTTTGGTGTTCTAAAGCATTTTCCTATAAATAGGTGCTTAGGTTAAATTGAAAATCACACCGTAAACTCAAGTTTTCTCTCTATATTATCGAAATGTATTCTTGTGAGTATTTTAAGTATACTTTGAGTATTGTTATATGGTGCAAGTTCGTTATAACTTATATCCAAAGATTCCGCTAAGATCTTGCCTTCCGAAGGTGTAAGGATATTATTTTTTTTTGTAATGATATTATTTCTTCAATATCATTATACGTCAAATATTGATCCAAGTTTTTATCAAATTTAGAACTTTTGGTGTTTGAGTTACTATTTACGATACTAAGACTATTCACGATACTGGTATTATTCACGAATCACGACACTATTCATCGAAAAATGAAAATTTTCCTTTTCGTCCAAAATATCTATCAGGGATACTAGTTTTGATTGTATCCATGTTTTGATCATTCTTGAATTCTACACCACTATGATTATTTTTGAGGTATTTTGGACGTGGATAAAAAAAAGTACGAATCCTTAATCCTTGTCATTTTGTTTCAATTGGATTCGCTTTCTTTAAAAAAATATTTTCATCATCCTCGCCTTTAAATGATGATATTATTGAATATCTTTGGCCATGTAGCAAAAGATGATTGATTTCGATGAATATCTTTGGCCATAGTGCAAAAAATGAATGATTTCTAATGAATATCTTTGGCCAGTAGTGCAAAGATGAGCAATGTGTTTAGATGAACACGACCAATCGGTGAATGTCCTCGGCACATAGAAGTGCAAGGATGAATATATGATTCCGGATATATATCGATTGATGTTACAGGATAAAAATATTGATGATGGAATTTGTTAAATTCATAGATATTAGTAGATTTCATCCTCACGTAACTCTTCTATGAATTAATATTTTCCATGCGAGTATTGATTTAAAACTTGTTGTCTATTGTATTCTATTAGATTTTTTTCCTGTTGAAGACTAACGATAATTTGTTCTCAGACATTATCTTAGTCATAATATTCTTTATCGGGCTAGTTGAGCTCACCCTTTCCTTTTTGTTCCATTTTTCTTCTCGTGAGGCGAGAAATGTCGCGAGTACGAGTCGGGGTATGGAATGATGATTTTAGAGAGTTGTTTAGTAGTCCTCACCATTTCGTACGTAAAATAATGTATCAATAATTATGATGAGGATTTCTTTGTATGTGGATATTGTTTAGATGGCAATATCTCGATTTAAACTCAGCGCTTTATTGTTGTAATAATAAAGTTGTAGTTGTTTACATCTGCAGTGTATTGACAACTCGAATGGGTGATGTATACCTATTTTGGGGTGTCACACTTGGTATCGAAGCTTAGGGATATGATCTCTGGCGGAGATCGGGAATAGAACTAGGAGGGAGAGACGAGTAAATCCTTGCTAAAGTGTCCTACCTAAGCTTATTTGTTAGTTTGTCAAGATATAGGGATATTATGTGATATATTGATTTCTTAATTAACCCTTGTTTTATGGCGCAGATTGAGAATGTCGATCGAGAATATTAACAATGGAAATGAGACCGTGGAAACGTCTGTACTCACCAACGAGGAGAACGTAATGACCGTAATGTTCTCCTATGAACAACACCACGGAAGCGGAGATGATGAACGAGGGATGTTTAGAAGCTTTTGCGAGCTCATGCAAAATCGCATTTAGGAGACTGTGTTCAAAACATAGGAGGAAATGATAGCAATTCACGGGTTGTCACAAAACAAGCGATTCAAAGAGTCGGGACCACGAGAATTTAAGGAAAGCTCGATCCGATCACGGCGATAAACATGGGTCAAACAAATTACCAAGATATTCGATGTCTTGGGATGCACGGAGGAACAGAAGGTTCCATTCGCCACCTTTTATTTCCGTGGCGAAAGCGTATCATCGGTGGGAGTCTGTGAAGCGTACTCCATCCAAACCCAGACTCAAAGATGTCTTGGGAGAGCGTTTGAATTATTTAATGACAAATACTTTCCGAAAGTGTTTGTCATATGAAGAAAGTGGAGTTTATTAGATCGGAGCAGGAGAACAACATGGCGGTGTCTCAAAGACGAGGCGAAGTTTGCAGAGTTATCCGTGTTTTCACCTCATTTGGTGGAGAATGAGGAACGATGATGCGGATGTTTCGAGGAGGTTTGAAACCCAGATACGTCAAGATCTCATCTCTCATAAATTTTCTCTTTATTCGGATGTTGTTAATAGGGCTCAATTGTTAGAGCGAGATAACGAGTACTGGCCAACCAAGGTACCACAATCGAGGATCATACCGGAGATAGCGAATCAACAAAACAACAATAACCAAAGGGAGAAAGAAAAGACGGACAAAAATGGTAACCACTCTGGTAGTAATCATGGCCATGAAAATAGAAGAAGCGAAAGTTAGGAGGAGATTTTAAAAGAGGAGATTCAACAACCACCATGTGAAGACGCACGATGCAGCAAAGAATCGGTTCCAAGGAAGAGAACGACCACCCATTATATGCTATAAATGCGGAAAGAGGGACATATCACCAAACCGCCCTGAACAGCCTCAGGTATGCTATAATTATAGAAAGGAAGGACATATCGCTTCGAGATCGCACGCATGGCGAAATCTAGTTCAATGGGGACTGTGACTCAAAAGACCATCCCCGAAAAGTCAAAGTTAATCTTCTCGGAAGAAGCGTTTGTTGTGGATCGGTCAAAATGCGAGGAACCCAAACGAGGTGATCACGGTAAAAGCTATTTATAAATTCTTGTGAAGTTTATACTTTACTAGATACCGGGGTCTTACCCATTCATTTATCTCTCTACTTGTGCTCAACGCTTAAATTTGACTTCGGAAAAATTAGACTTTGACCTATCTCATGGAAACTCCGTTAGAGAAACTTTTATCACATCCACCGCTTATAAATCTTGTCTAATCCAAGTTGGCACCCTTATCTTACAATTGACCTTATCTCTTTAAAGATACTTGCTTTTGATGTGATTTTAGGGATTGATTGGTTAACTACTCATCATGCCAAAATTGATTGTTTTCGTAAGGTTGTTAGTTTTCATATTCCTAATCAACTTTGTTGTTCGAATTCGTGCAACTAAACCATTAAAATCAATCACCGCTATATCTAATCATAAAGCGATTCGTTTATTGAAAAAGCGGATGTCAAGCTTTCTTAGCCCATGTTATGGATTTGAATAAAGACACGTCAAAATTGAATAATATTCCTGTTATTGACTTTCCCGACGTATTTCCTGAAGAACTTCCTTGCCTACCCCCAAACGTGAAGTTGAATTCTTTATTGACCTTGAACCTGCATAAAGCCCATTTCTAAAACCCCATATCGAATGGATCCTATTGAACTTCAGGAGTTAAAGGTCCAACTACAGGAATTGTTGGACATCGGTTTCATTAGTCCCCAAGTACATCTCCTCGGGGTGCTCCTGCTTTTATTCGTAAAGAAGAAAGACGGGAGTATGCGACTTTTGTATTAACTATCGGAATTGAACCATGTCACCATCAAGAATAGGTATCCTCTACCTCGTATTGATGACTTGTTTGACCAATTCTGAAGGAGCACGCTTCTTTTCAAAAATCGATCTTAGCTTCGGATTTCATCGCCTAAAAATTAGAACTGAGGATATTCCAAAGACTGCCTTCAGAACTCGGTATGGGCATTATGAATTCTTAGTTATGTCTTTCGGATTGACTAATGCTTCTGCGGCTTTCATGGATATGATGAATCGAGTATTCAAAGAATATTTGGATAAATTCGTTGTTGTCTTTATTGATGACATCCTCATATATTCCAAAAGCCGTGAAGATCATGAGCACCATTTGAAGTCGGTACTCCAAAGGCTTCGTGAAAACAAGCTATATGCTAAGTTGAAGAAATGCGAGTTCGCTTGAGGAAGTAGCATTCCTTGGCACGTGGTGTCAAAACATGGAGTATCTGTTGACCCGACGAAGATTGAAGCAATACAAAAGTTAGAAGCAACCGAAGCCTGGTGGTGATCAATAACGTAGCTTTTTGGGTTTAAATTGTTATTATCGAGATTCGTGGAAGGGTTTTCTCGAATCGCTATCCGCTTAACTCAACCGACTCGAAAGGATACAAAATTCATATGGAGCGAGGAATGCGAAAAGAGTTTCCAAGAGCATAAGAGAGACTCATTTCGCACTGTTTCTAACAATACCATCTCAGTGCGGATGGATTTGTTATCTACAAATGATGCTTCGCAAAGGGTTAGGATGTGTTCTCATGCAACATGGGAAAGTCATAGCCTATGCCTCATGACAACTTAAAGAATATGAGAGGAATTATCCTACTTATGATCTAGAGTTGGCAGCAGTCGTTTTTGCGCTAAAGATCTAGAGGCACTATCTATATGGGGAGAAAGTGGAGATATATTCAGACCATAAAAGCCTTAAATATTTCTTTACTCAAAAGAACTCAACACGCGGCAAATGACGTTGGCTCGAGCTATTGAAAGACTACGACCACACTATTCAATACCATCCGAAAAGCGAACGTGGTAATGACGCTGCGTTAAGTAGAAAGATCATATGCAGAACGAAAGCGATGATGTCAAGTATACGATAGAGCCAACTTTAATAGAAAAAGTTAAGGTTACTCAAGCCACCACCCTTGAGTCGATACATATGAAGAAGAAAGTACAAGAAGGTGCTATTCCTAAGTGAGAATTGATGAAGAAGGAATACTTGAGTCCACTCTGCACTTTGTGGTTCCTAACGATTACGATTTGAAGTACAAGATCATGATGGAGGCACACATACACCATTTGCAATCCATCCTGGAAGTACTAAAATGTATCGTGATCTTCGGCATACATACATTTTGGTGGAACAATATGAAGAGAGAGATTGCAAAGTTTATCTCAACATGTTTAACTTGTCAACGTGTAAAGGCGGAGCATCAAGTGCCTAAGGGACCATTGCAACCACTTGAGATTCCGAAATGGAAGTGGGAACACATTACCATGGATTTCACACGGTCTTCCCACGGTTTCTCAAGGCATAAATGTTATTTGGGTTATTGTTGATAGATTAACCAAGTCTCGCACATTTCTTGCCGATCGAGAGACTTATTCTCTCGAACGCCTTGCTAGTATGTATGTAAATGAGATTGTGAGGTTGCATGGCATGCCAAGATCTATAGTTTGGTTGTGACCCAAGATTCACTTCAAGATTTTGGGTTAGCTTGTAAAAAGTTATGGAGTGCGGATTTACGATTCTGGGCTCGACATACCATCCTCAAACTGACGGACAATCGAGAGGACTATTCAAACTCTTGAAGATTTATTAAGACTCATGTCCCTGAACTTCAAGGGTAGTTGGGATAGGTATTTACCATTGGTGGAATTCTCCTACAACAATGCTTATCGTGCAAGATATAAAGTGGCTCCATATGAAGCATTATATGGACGAAAGTGTCGCTCTCAATATATTGGGATGAGGTGGGTGAAGCAACATTGTTGGGACCCGAAGTTAAGACGTATGACAACCTAAAAAGATCCAAATAATTTGACAACGATATAAAAAAGCAAGACAAGATCGACAAAAGAGTTATGCAGATCTTCATCGAAAGGACGTGGAATTTAGTATAGGGGATCATGTATTGTTGCGAGTTGCTCCATGGAAGGGAGTTACAAGATTTGGGAAGAGAGGAAGATCAATCCATGATTTATCGGTCCATTTCAAATTCTTGACCGAGTAGAAAAAGTAGCCTATAGACTCGCGTTACCTCCAAGTATGTCTCGTGTTCATAATGTGTTTCATATATCTCATTTCATTAAATATGTGAAAGACCCGAACCACGCTATTGAAGTTAGAACCATCGACGAGATAGTGAAGACTTAACGTATGAGGAGGTAACCGTCAAGACCTTGGATAGGAAGGAGCATGTCCTACGCACGAAGGTTATACCACAAGTTAAAGTTTTGTGGAGGAACCATGCTATAGAGGAAATGACCTGGGAATTGGAAATGGAAATGAAAGCGAGGTATCCTCACCTTTTTGAAACACCAGGTACGTACGTCAATTTCGAGGACGAAATTTCATAAGGAGGGGAGGTTGTAAGACCCCAAATAATTAATTAATGAAATTTATTTTCCTCTATTTATTATTTTGAAATAGTAAGGGTTGATTTGATTAATGTGGATAGTTATGGGTAAAATACGCAAATATTTCAAAAATAAGCAAGTGGTTATAAAATATTCATTTTGCTCTGGAATATTCGTTTGGTCGAGGAATATTCGTCTCGCTTCGTGGGAATATTCGCATTTACGCAGCAGCCCATGTGTGGGCTCCATAACGGAAAGCGATTGGAGGAAGAAAACGAAAAATATAAGTTGTTTAAAAATAATTCAAGAAGTTATTACTGGTTTATTAATCGTTGAATACCCTATGGTTAAAACACGATGTCTGCGTTGTTGCACATAACATAGATTACCAGATTGCACCAATTATTAACTCTTACGTGAAGGCACTACTCAATAATGGTTACGATAATTACTGCTCAAAGATTTTATTGGTTCAATAATTGTTGTGTTGATATTTTATATTCTTTGTTGTTTCAATAATTGTCATTACACAAGATTTTTCATTATCGAAGCAATAATTCATATTATCTCAATAATATTATTAGATAACATTATTAGCAATGTCTAAAAAGTTCGCATAAAGGAGAGGTTTGGTCACCTAATTGCGGCCAAGTAAGGAGAAATTCTTATTGGAAAGCCCCTCTTTCCTGAGAATCAGTTCGTCAATCAATATTGTGATTCTCATAATATTATTTGTGAATAATTAATTATTGATTCATATGATGAGGAAAATGTTGATTTTATGTGGATATAGATGGAGAAAATTTTTATTGTGACAATTGTTGAAAATTGAAATTTTATCTTTTTCTGATAAAATAATTCATTTAAATATATATATTATTATATTTTAATAATATAATAATGGTGATATTTTTACAACGAATGTGGAATATATGAGTATATGAGGAGGAAGAGTATTTTTGTTGCAATAAATGTTTAAAACATGTTAAACATGTTCGGTGGACCCCATTTATTATTCAAATTTGATTATACTTTTAAATCGCCTGGTTTGTGGATTTCGGTCAATTTCTTGCTTGGAATTTGGAAAACTTTCTTCCAGAAAGTTGTAGAGAATTGAATTTCCTATAAAAACTCGAGAGATTTGAATTTTCCGACAAAAGGGCTATTTATTATGAATATTGAAGTTCAAGTTCAAATAATTGATTTTTGGAAGTTTAAAATAATTTAAATATGAAAAACGTTTTTGTGGGTCTAGCATGTGATTTGAATGTGTTGAATGCAGATTTTCAGATTCAAGAAGTGTGCGTAGAGAATTTATAATATATATTATTATTTTATTAAATTTTCTGCTTTTTTGGTTTTAAAGCATTTTCCTATAAATAGGTGTTTAGGTTAGAATTGAAAATCACACCGTAAAATCAAGTTTTCTCTCTATATTATCGAGTATTCTTGTGAGTATTTTGAGTATACTTTGAGTATTGCTATATCTGGTCAAGTTCAAGTTATAACCTATATCCAAAGATTCCGCTTAAATCGCTCTTTTCGAGGTAAGGGATATATTATTTTTTTCAGAATGATATTATTTCTTCAATATCATTATGTTTGAAATATTGATCTGAAGTTTTTATCAAATTTAGAACTTTTGGTGTCTGAGATTACTTATTTACGATACTCGGATCTTTATTCACGAATCATCAAGACTATTCATCGAAAAATGAAAATTTTCTTTTTCATCCAAAATATCTATTGTGGATACTAGTTTTGATTGTATCTATGTTTTGATCATTCTTGAATTTTACACCACTATGATTATTTTTGAGGTATTTTGGACGGGTAAAACAAAAGTACTTAATCCTTAATCCTTAATCCTTGTCATTTTGTTTCACCGGATTCGCTTCTTTAAAAAAAATATTTTTCATCATCCTCGGTCTTAAATGATGATATTATTGAATATATGTGGCCTCAGAGTGCAAAGATGAATGATTTCGATGAATATCTTTGGCCTGTAGTCTGAAAGATGAATGTGTTTAGATGAACATGACCAATCGGTGAATGTCCTCGGCTCAGTGTAGTGCAAGGGATGAATATATGATTCCGATATATATTGATTGATGTTACAGGATAAAAATATTGATGATGGACTGTTAAATTCATAGATATTAGTAGATTTCATCATAAAAAGAAAATTCAATGGGGTTGAGAGGTCAAGGATATGACGGGGCTTCAAATATGCGATATTAGGGATAAAAATATTTCTTTGAAGAATGCTATTGATGAATTATTTGCAAAGCATAAATTGTCATTATCGAGGTTGAGAGGTCAAGGATATGATGGGGCTTCAAATATGCGAGGCGAGTTCAATGGATTGAAGGCTCTTATTTTAAAAGAAAATTCATATGCAAGGTATGTCCATTGTTTTTCTCATCAACTCCCATTAGTTGTTGTTGCTATTGCCAAGAGCAGTCGTATTGTGAGTGATTTTTTTCAATATGTTACTATGATTGTGAATGTGGCTGGAGCATCATGTAAAAGGAAAGATAAACTTAGACAGCTTGAACATGATAGGATCGTGGAGTATTTGGAGAATGGAGAGATAGTTAGTGGTAAGGGAAATAAAATCAAGAAATCAGTTTAAGACGGCCAGGAGATACTCGTTCTCTGTCTTATGTCTATGTGGACTTCCGTTTTACAAGTGCTTGAAAATGTGCATGATGATGGTGCTTCTGATGATAATAGTGGTATAGCCAGTAGTTTGATTGATAAGATGGAGAATTATGAATTTGTATTTGTGATGCATTTGATGAAATATATATTGGGAATCACAAATGATTTGTCACTTGCGCTTTGCAACAAAAAAGATCAAAACATTGTAAATCTTTGTGAGATTGATTAGGGTAATGAAAGCTTTCACTACAAGATTTTAGGGAGGCGGAATGGGAGAAATTTTTGAAGGAAGTCAATATATTTTGTGAGGAAACGCGATCCCAATAATTAATATGGAAGAAAACATGAGATCTTGCTTGATGCGTGGCGGTATGATGGATAAATTATTACTAATTTGCATCATTATCGTGTTGAGATTTTTGTCGTATAATCTCTATAAATCTTTTTCATTATTTCTATCTAAAATGTATCTTTTTTTTTAATTTTTCATTATTACAATGTAGGTTGTTGATTCAATTGTTCAAGAGATGAACAATCGTTTTTCAGAAGCAAGCACGGAATTACTTTTATGCATATCATGCCTTGATCCAAGGGATTCGCTCTCTCAATTTGACAAAATAAATTATCGTGTCTTCACCGAGCTTTATCTGAAGACTTCTCATTGACCGATCGCATGATACTTGGGGATCAACTTGAAAATTACATTTATGATATGCGATCGATAGTCAATTTTCTCGGGATCGAAAATTTGGGTTTGGGAAGTCTTCTAAGAAGTCGATTGAAACAAGAAGACATATGACTTTTACATTGGTATATCGATTGATCGAGTTGGCTTTGGTTTTACCGATTCTGAATTCTTCTTCGTTGAAAGAGTATTCTCTCGCTATGAAAATTGTCAAGATCGACTTGCGTAACAAAATGGGAGACGAGTGGATGAATGAGAGTCTAGTAATTTATATTGAGAATGATATTTTTCAACAATTGAAAACTAACAAATTTTGAGACGTTTTCAAACTATCTGCACATGAGATCTGATTCTACTGCTCTTTCTTACTGTGATAACCGAAAAAAACTCTTCAAGTCGAATAAATAATTTTTTTTATTAATGTATTTTGCCCCCCTAAATTATGTTACGGATTCCCGCTTAACGCATAATTATATTTACTGTTTTTTTCTCCAAAGAAAGAAAGTAAAGCCGGGACACGTTGCCATAGTGATAAGCGGACGGCACCGAATCCCTTTGACTTCCCGTTTGTTGTCTTTAGCCACTCTATATATATACACATTCATATATCCAAAGTACTTGTTATACGGACTTACATCTTATGTTCATCTTCTCATTTCTTCCAAATTAAATCTCTCTCTCTCTCTCTCTCTCTCTCTCTGACATTTCAATTGTACCAAGCTATCTACCAAAGTAACTTGAGGATAACTCTTATATATAATATAGTAACATGGGAAGAGCACCTTGTTGTGACAAGAATGGATTGAAGAAGGGGCCATGGACTCCAGAAGAGGATCAGAAACTGGTTGATTACATTCAAAAGAATGGCTATGGCAATTGGAGAACTCTTCCTAAGAATGCTGGTATATATATCTACATGATGCATGCTGTAATTGTCCATATATAGTACTACTATTTATGTTTCTTCTTCATGATATTCTTCTTCTTTTTTTCTTTTCTTTTTTGTATTAATGTTTATTCCTTAAATTTGTTCATATGTATAGGGCTTGGAAGGTGTGGAAAGAGTTGCCGTCTTCGATGGACTAATTATCTGAGGCCTGATATCAAAAGAGGTCGATTCTCTATTGAAGAGGAAGAAACAATTATTCAACTACACAGTGTTTTGGGAAACAAGTAATAAGTCTAGCTATTTGATATTACACCTACTACTTCATTTCTTTATATATATTTCGAGCTTTTTGGACTTCAAAAAATATGTGTTATGTGTACTCCTATAGTATGAATAATTCATGTTCTCATCTTTTTGTTTTGTTTGACATGTAATAGGTGGTCAGCAATTGCAGCTCGTTTGCCAGGAAGAACCGATAATGAAATCAAGAATTACTGGAATACTCACATTAGGAAACGACTTCTCCGAATGGGAATCGACCCGGTTACACACAGTCCACGACTTGATCTTCTTGATCTCTCCTCCATTCTAAACTCATCTTTTTACAACAATTCATCTCAAATGAATATCTCTAGGCTTTTGGGGGTCCAACCCTTGCAAGTTAACCCAGAGCTTCTAAGGCTAGCCACTTCTCTCTTTACGTCCCACCGCCAAAATCTTAACTTTTTTCAACAAAATGTTCAAGAAAACCAACTTAATTGTGACCAACTCCAAAATCAATTGTCACCCCATATACAACCTAGCCAAGTTGATCAAGAATTTCCAACTTGTGTCCCATTTTCTAATGAAGCCCAAATCTTGGAACCCCAATTTACCCAATTTAACTCCCAAAATTGCCAATTAAATGATTGGCAATGTAATGAAATGCCCACCAATGTGGATGATAACTATGTGCCCCTACAGGACTTTGGTTATTACGGGCCGGATCAATCTTTCATGGATCATCTTGCATCCGATAACTCAGCTTTCCAATCCAACAACAACTTCAGCTTTACATCAGTTTTGTCGAATTTATCGACACCTGCATCAAGTCCAACGTACATCAACAGCTCCACTACAACTGAAGATGAGAGAGAAAGTTACAGTAGCAGCATGTTGAAGTTTGAAACCCCAGATTTATGGGACGTTAATGGTTTCATGTAAAACTTAATATTAATTTTTCATAATCTGAATTATTATTTTTAGTCCTTTGAGCTTTGGCATTATTGTTGTTGTGACATGTAAAATTAATTTTATAAGAATAGATTGCCACATTTATTAAGCTCACTACATGAATTACTGATGAGAAATCAAGCATCACACAAAATCTTTTTCTTTCTTTCTTTATTTTTAATAAATTCACGTGAAAGTTGAATTATTTCAATTATTGAAAATATATTGTTACAAAAGTTTGATCTGCTCATCATTTGGTATAACATTAATATTTTAGTTAAACTATAATTAATGGGTAGAAGAAACTAGAAAGGAAAGTGATGAAAGTCGTACACCTTTGTCTCCAAAATAATATAAATAATCATCTGATAAATTAAATTAATATAAAAATAATAATAATCATTTACAATAATGGAATGTGACAACCGTGAAATGTACACCATGTCCTCAACATATCATACACTTTCCATATATATCTTACAAGTGATCCTCCTTCAATATAAAAATTTATTAATCCTCATGCAAAAGAGAATACTAATTAATTTAAGCTAAATGCAATCTTTCTCATGTAAAAAATAACCCCTTTTATATATAATTTGGACTATACCCAATTGGGAGTTAATTATATGATAATTCTAAGAGAGATACGACTCATAAGAGTAATTAAATCATTTCTTAAATAAAATTAAACCAAAAGAGGAGTCTAACAAAATGGTTTCATGGATCCCAACACTCAGATTTCAGCAATAGTGCGGCCGGAGAAGTGGAGGCGGAGACTTATGTTTTGTTTGTAAATATTATAATTTTAAGATTATAATCTTAATATTATTAATTTTAAGATTATAATCCTGAATTATAATTATAATATAAAGACTATTAAATTATTTTATAATTTTTAGACTAATAATTATAATTTTAAATTTAAAAATAAACGAGACACTTATGATTAATAATTCTATTCAAAGTATAATTTTTACAAATAAAGAGACTATTAGTCATGATAACTGTCCTTTCACGTACTAATAAAGTAATGATTTATTTTTGCATGGCTTTCATAAAAAAAATTATGAAGAGGGTTGACTAAGAAGCAAACGTGTCGAAAAATGATCGGCGGGACCGCTTTTACAAATATTACTGCTGTGATTACTTTATTAAAAAACACGGCGTGGCTCTTGTGCTCTTTTTTTCTCTTTTTAGTACTCCATTTGGTTTTGTCCTTCCGTGCAAATAATATGAAATTGTCAAACCATTGGTTACGTCAACCTGCGGGACACGTGTGCTTAATAATACAAATTGTGGGTCCCCTGAAATAGCTGACCCTTCTTATCCGTTAAAATGATTGGGTGTATATTTGGTAGTGTTAGTAATTTTTATGATATTTTCATGGGCATGCAAATAAAGGATTAAGCTCATCATTGAGAGAGTAGAATTAATGATAAGGAGAACCATAACAAGGTTTTTATGTTTGCCATATATAAACAAAAAATTCAAATATTAACTACTCCTTAATCTCTTATTGATATCATGTTTCTGTATGAACAAATTAAAATCAAGGGTCATAATTAAGTTTGGTAAAAAAAATGGCGACCTTTTTTAAAAAAATGTGTTTCTAATCTTTTTTAATTAAATAATTAGAATACGTATATAATTAGATTCTAAGTAGTTAACTAATTAATCAACCAAGTGCATGCTACAATGCAAGTTACATTCAATCAACTTATCACTTTTATAAAACCCAGCTTAGGGAGGCTCTATATATAAAATATTCAAGATGAATACATTATATATATATATATATATATATATATATATATATATATATATCATGCAACAAGTAATTGAATAAGTGTTGATTTTCAGTGATAATTAAGTAGGTAAAAAGGAGAAAAATGCATCGATCATTCAACCAATTACGAAAACTTTCTTCTAATTACTAAATATTTCCGACAAAGAAGTAGTGAAATACACAAATAACTCTCCCATAAACAGAGAATACAAATGATTGAAGTACTTTAAATGCAATTATTGTTTCCCAAATTTGCACACCAGCTGCTCATATATATAAATATATATATATATATGGTCATTCTATATATATAATTTATTTATCAAAATTTCACATATCATTCAAATATATCATGCTCTTAAATTTATTACGTGTATACTTACGAAGAACACCAAACTGAAGAATAAGGAGTTTTATTCACCAAACTATATATGAATATGTGACCGCACATATATTTACACTAAAGTGTGGACACAAACATAGTCTGTCCTACATTTAATTTACTTACACAAGAAAACTAATTAAACACTGGCCACAAAAGCTTATACGTCATTTACTCGCCAGCTTTAGCTTCTCTTTCTGATTTTACTCGTACGATCCGAAGTTAAATCTTGGTACTTACATACCCACTTTAATTATTGTGGAAGTCAAACCCAACTTGCATGTAAATCTCATGCATTTACGTAAGACGCACGTCACTTCTACGTCAAGAAATATTTTTACTTTTAATTCTTGTATATATGTCGCATAGTCACTCGTGCTTTTTGACATCAAATTAGTAAGGGATTAACGTGTCAAGAGATCAAGACTAGCTAGTAGTAGTTTTTAATTGACTTGAAGCCGACCAACAACCACACGGATCCTCGCTCTTTCATTTCTTTTCCTTTCACTTTCGACCGCCCAAAGAAAAAGCCATGCCCAATAAAAGGAAACTCCAAAAGTGTGTTTATGTCTTTTGCCTACCAAGCAATTGTTTTCATTTTCAATATATATTTCATGGTTTAATTTATATTTTTCCCGACGTCGTCGTAATTAATTATTAATCTCTCTTGTTTCACAGAATTTAAGTGTTTCCAAATTTACATATATCATAATTTTGTTATTTTCTTACACTAAAATTAAACTAACAACTTATTATTTGTAGGCCTATACATGGAAAAAATTAAAATACACAGATTTTTGTAAATGAAACTCTTTTTTGTGAGACAGATCAAGAGTATTAAACTTGTTTTTTACTCCCTCTTTCCTGAATCCTGGTCATACATAGTTCGTGGATTACGTATACTGTATTAGGATAATAGTTATTTGGTGAGAATGCTAGAATTAACTTTTTGCAACTGAAACACAAGCAAATGTTTGTTAATTCTTGTTGGTTTAGATCAGACTTTAGGGAGGGGTAAAAGTAGGTACGTAAGAACTATGAATGTAAACTAATTATATGAAATTTCTCAAGTTTGGTTAGACTGATCAGAGCCTTAAAATTAATAGTCTTGTTTTCCAGTTCTTAAATATTAATTAAGTGATCTTATTAATTATTATATCCCTAGCCTTACTCAGATGATCGATCACCTTTTTATAGAAAAATTGTAGGAATTGGTTATTTGGTATGTAATTTTGCTGCTTCTTTTATTTTTTTTATTATAATAATAGTTTTATTTTTTAAAATGCATTTAATTCATTTTCACCAAGATAATTAAAGATGACATGGAGTCCCCCACAATTTTGCTGATAAAATAATTAGAGAAAAAAGGAACAATGAAGTATCACCATGTTTGGAATTCGGAAAGTGGAGAAATGAAATTGAAAATTAGAGAAGAAATTGAAGTTGCTAACCGTCGTATATAGTCTTTAAGGTGTTGATGAACAAATTATGAATGTACACGTTTCACTTTCTGATCTGATATTCTTCATGATCAGTTAGTCCTCCAAAATTGAATGACATTAATTAATAAGCTAGAAACGTTAAACAGTGATCCACATGTTTCAAGCCTAGTACCATCCAATCAATATATATATATAGGATTATCATGCACTATATATATATATATATATATATATATATATATATATATATATATATATATATATATATATATATATATATATATATATATATATAGCTAACCTAAAACTGATCTACAAAGTACTAGTACTTAATTAGTTCTGGTGCTGCTTATCCCTAGCTAGCTATGTCCCATAATAAACACCGGGAACGAAACACAATGAAGCATCTGTTTGGTTGATCTCCAAATTCATCCACTCCCATCAATTCCTGTCATCGCCACTTAATTAATATGCTAGCTCTCCATAGTCAAGAAAATTAATGAATATGTAACATTAAAATTAATACTCACTGTTTCACAAACAGTGTGTAAGGGTTGCCACGTACATATTTCTTTTTCCACATGCGTGTAAATTGTGAGGGTGAAATAATATATACTAGCCTATGTCTTGATTAGCAGAGGCCGTTTATCTTTCAATTTGCATGCCATCAATTCGAATTTCCTTCAACAGGGTGACAAGTTGAGACATCTTGGTTCAATGTACAATGTCTCACATTATTATTTATAAAATTGACTTTTTACTTAACAAAATGACTTCTTGGAATATTAAAGTCTCTCTATATTTACAACTAGCTAGGTCAAGCTATTAAAAGTAAACGATTTAAAATTATATAGCTTTCCTCACCTGCCTCCTCCTGTCAAATTATTTTTAGAATATTTCACACGAATTTTACATTAGATATTAAATCAATTAATCACTACAAGAAAAAAAAATCAATTCTGACAAAATTATCTCCGACAAATTAATATATTTTCGACAGAATATACTGTCGAATATAATGAAATGCGAAGCTACCTTAGAAGGTGTGGGGTCAATTGACCCCACTAGAAAAAAATATATTTTATAATATAAGATAAATTTAGAAGAAATTTAAGTGTAATGAATAAATTAACCCCACTGAAATTTTATAAATTTTTTAATATACGGGATCAAATTGAATTTTAAACAATTAACTAGATCAACTCAGTAAGATCAACCTAACATATTTGATCTTTCTAGTCTAAGTTCTTGTACAATCATCGCATTATTAAGGACTTTACAAAACTTACTTATACAAATATACATTAATCATATTCATCATCAAATCTCATAATAGATTCCTATCATTTATTATAAAGGCAATAATTAAAGTTTCTCTCAAAAAAGAAAGGCGGTAATGCTTAGTTTTAGATTACTGTTTTTAAATTGTGTTAATTACGAAATAAATGCGCATTATATCTGAAACAACCTGGTCAAATCCCGAGTCCGAATCGAATCAAATCCATCAAAATAAGGCATCAAACTATTGACCCAATAGTATCTTCTTGGGTCATCTTA
Organism: Panax ginseng; assembly: GCA_020205605.1. Classification (NCBI taxonomy): domain Eukaryota; kingdom Viridiplantae; phylum Streptophyta; class Magnoliopsida; order Apiales; family Araliaceae; genus Panax; species Panax ginseng. Next base: position 93,991,917 of record CM035150.1, read on the forward strand.
GCCCACCACAGGTTCTTAAAAGACCATGACTTGAAGGTACTATTGGTAGTAACTTATTTCCTTTATATGCAGACAAAATTTTCCCTTATCTTTCGATGTGAGACTGGGGTGTTACAAACTCCCCCACTTAAATTTTTGACGTCCCCGTCAGAACCGATCACACACACGGCCCAAAGATCTTTGTCTCTCTAGCCATTGTGGGATAATACCGGCTGACTTCGTGTCCCCACCTCTGGCAACCCGATCGGATGACCCGACACGAGCTTTCGAGAGTCGGCTCTGATACCATATAAAACAACCGGGTCAAATCCCGAGTCCGAATCGAATCAAATCCATTAAAATAAGGCATCAAACTACTGACTCAATAGTATCTTCTTGGGTCATCTTAGCCCACCGCAGGCTCCCAAAAGGTCATGACTTGAAGGTACTATTGGTAGTAACTTATTTCCTTTATATGCAGACAAATTTAATTTTCCCCTATCTTTCGATGTGGGACTAGGGTGTTACGGTTTCAAGATTCACCTTCAAAGTGAACGATGGTATAAAATATTGTAATCTAAGATATATATGTGACATCATATATATATATAACCTTATTTATATGTGAATTAAGCATTATCTTGATATTAAAGATAATATGATTTATATATAACTTCATGTTCAGATTGGTCAATTTATGAAGTTATTGTCAACATATCTCGATTTGAGATATAGTGATATATAAATGAACAACTGTACACATGATTTGTGATATTTAAATATGTTGAATCAATGTAAGTTTGATCAAGTCCTTGCACTGAGGGCCCTAGGCAAGGAAGTTGGATTATGTGTATGTTAAATTAATTTTGAGAGATACTATATGGAATTCAATAATGAAGTTTAAAATTTATCATTTTATGATAATGAAAGTGATTGACTTAAGTATCTGTCGATATTAGAGATATCTCTATGACATAAGTTAATTGATAGTTATGATAATGCGATGAATTATTAAGAAAATCAAGACATATTAGTATAAGACATGACTATGTGAATGAACACTCGATAGTAATAAAGTAACATAGTCAATCTCTTTGTCAAAACGAAAGTAATTTGGTGGATCTTGGTTACAAAAGTCCTAGGTATGGATTGTTATGAGTAATTCCATGGTGATGAGTTTAGAGACTTTGAATGAGAGATAAATTATAAGTGGAAGACAACTAAATACTAGAGTAACATCAAGTATATTAGTTCAATGCAAAAATACTTATAGTAATAATATAAGACCCCGAATTTTATGAAATAAAAGTATTCAATTTTTTATAATTATTATTCATGAGTTACTATTCCTGAGTTACTATTCATGAGTTACTATTCACGAGTTACTATTCACGAGTACTATTCATGAAGCATGATAAATTTTTTCGTAAGAAGGCATTACTCAATAATTGTTACAGTAATTACTCTTCAATATTTTATTTTATTAATTCAATAATTGCTACATTGATATTTTATATTATTGTTGTTTCAATAATTGTCACGGCACAGTATTTCCCATTATCGGATCAATAATTCATATTATTTGGATAATATTATTAGATAGCATTATTGGCAATGTCTAGAAAGTTCTATCAAGGAGAGGTTTGGTCATCTAATTGCGCGCCAGTAAGGAGAAATCCTTATTGGAAAGCCCCCTCTTTCCAGGAACCACGGTTGTCGATATTGTGATTCTGTAATATTATTTGTGAATAATTAATTATTGATTTATATGATAGGAAAAATATTTATTTTATGTGGTTATAGATGGAGAAAATTTTTAATGTGACAATTGTTGAAAATTGATATTTTATCTTTTCTGATAAAATATATTATTATATTACAAATAATATAATCACGGTGATATTTTTACAAATGAATGTGTGATATATGAATAAATAAGGAGGAAGAGTAGTTTTGTTGCATTAAATGCTAAACACATGTTTTGTGTGTTACAAAAAATGTTTAACACATGTTAAACATGATGGTGTACACAAATTTTGACTGAAATCTGATTATAGCCTGTAAAATCGTCCGTTTGTGAATTTCAGTCAATTTCTGTTTGGAATTTGAAAAAACTTTCTTCTGCAAAGTTGTAGAGAATGGAATTTCCTATGAAAAGGACATGTGGTTCGAATTTTCTGATAAAAGGGCTATTTATTATGAATTATTGAAGTTTTGAAGTTCCAGAATAATTGATTTTTGGAAGTTTTAATTGTTTTATTTAAGAAAAACATTTTTTACACTTTGGTGGGCCCCACTTGCATGTGTTAAATTGCTGAATTTAGATTCAAAGGTGTGCTAAGGAAATTTTATTATAAATAATATTATTTTAATAAATTTTCTACTTTGGTGTTCTAAGCAATTTCCTATAAATAGGTGCTTAGGTTAAAATTGAAAATCACACCAGAAACTGAAGTTTTCTCTCTACTTCTCTCTCTATATTATCAAGTATATTCTTGTGAGTATTTTGATATCTTGAGTGTTGCTATACTACGTTGCAAGTTCGCTCAAATAAGTTATTCTAATCGTAAGATCTCTTTATTTTGAGGTAAGGATATTGTCGTTAGTATGTAAGGGTTATTATGTTTTTCAATTTTGAAATTTTTTGAACCTTCAAAAATTCTGGAAAAATTTGAAATGATAATTTGATGAGTTTTGTAAATTGTGTCCAAAAATGACGATTTTTGGATGTATAGATTAGGAGTTATGGATTTTATGAGAAAAGACTATTTTAAAAGTAACTGCTTATAACTCCTTGTGATTAACTCCAAAATTGATGAAATTTTTATTAGGAGTACATCTATATAATATCAGTATACTCTATAAATTTCGGAAATTTTGGATAAAAGTATAATTTATGATAAATGTCTGAATATTCGGTGTTTTTGGCCATGTGAAAAATAGTAAATAAATTTTAAAAATTCCAAGAAAAATATATGTTCAATATAGGACTATATTATGCTAAATCTCAGAAAAGAAATAGTTTTGGAACTGATTTGGTATTTTTCATGAAAATATTCTAGTTATGAGTAAATGAATTAAATATGTTATGTGAAGTAAGAAAATTGGAAAATATGATTTTATGGCTTGAGAATCATATATGAGGTATATGCAGATTTTTGATGAGGGTTTTGGTTATTGGTGATGAAATCTTATGAGTTTAGCATTTTAGGATGATTAAATGCATGTATTAGTATAGTGTAAACAATTAAAATAAATTATTTAAGAAATGATTAAAATATTGTGGTAGTATTAATAATATTAGATTATGAGATTATTAAGTGATTTATAACATTTTGATTAAGGTGTTATAAGATCATTGATTTATGAATCTTACTCTTGAGATTAAATCTATATGTTGATTATATTATTTTTATTATCATATATAACATTCTTATAACCCTAATGATGATATTTCTCTTTGACTTGAGTGTAAAGATGGGTAGATTATTGGTATGATCGTGACTATAGGTTCTCTTTGGCCAGTAGTGCAAAGTTGAATGGTTGACTGGTATGATCATGATCATTGAATTTATAATTGAATATCTTTAGCTTAAGTGCAAAGGTGAATTGATCAACATATATGGTTATAATTATGGTTTATATAAATTCTGAAATGATTATATATTTCTTTTGAGATATGAATATCTTTGGCCTGTAGTGCAAAGATCAATTATTGATGAATATCTTTGGTCCGTAGTGTAAAGATGACCCATTGTTGAATATTTTTGGCATGTAGTGCAAAGATGACTTGTTGTTAAATATCTTTGGCATGTAGTGCAAAGATGAACTGTTTATGAATATCTTTGGCCCGTGGTACAAAGATGAATTTATTAGTATGATTATGAACAGGAACTATAATTTGGTATAACCATGATCTTTGATGTTTCAAGTAAATACAGGTGATGAAAATTATCTTCGTCTTGGATGCGAAGAGGAATTTAGAATCATAATTATGATTATGAGTTATTCATATGATTGTGGAAAGGAACTGTTGATTGATGTTACAGGGATAAAACATTGTTAGTAGACTTTTAACGTGGATAAGATAATAGACTTTATAGTCTATTTGACTCTTCTAATGGATTGCTCGTTCCGCTGCAACTATGGTTGAAAAGTTTTATTATCTACCATATGTTCTAAATATCTAATTTATTACGGATGAAGTCTATTGATAATGTAATTATCTTTAGTCATAATATTCTTTACTGAGCTAGTTGTGCTCACCCTTTTGCTTCACAATTCCTTTCAGGTAATAAAAATGTAGCTGGGTCGAGCGAGAATAACAGGGGAATAGTGTGATGGTTCGGGTCTATCAAAGTTTCTCAACACATTATAAAACGGCATGACATACAATATATAATTGTATTGAGGACCTAAGATGTGTGTTGTGACACCCCCAAAATAGGTATACATCACCCATTCTGAGTTGTCAATACACGGTACAGAAACAACTACAACTTTTTTTATTACAACAATAAAACTGTGAGTTTAAATACAGATATTGTCATCTAAACAATATCCACATACAAATAAATCCTCATCATAATTATTGATACATTATTTTACAGAAATGGTGAGGACTACTAAACAACTCTCTAAAACCATCATTCCATACCCCGACTTGTACTCGCTACATTCTCGCCTCACGAGAAGAAAATGGAACAAAAAGGAAAAGGGTGAGCTCAACTAGCCCAAGAAAGAATATTATGACTAAGATAATACGTAACAAATTATCGTTAGTCTTCAACAGGGAAAAAAATCTAATAGAATACCATGTACAACAAGTTTTAAATCAATACTGCAACGGAAAATATTAATTCATAGAAGAGTTACGTAGAGGATGAAATCTACTAATATCTATGAATTTAATAAATCCATCATCAATATTTTTATCCTTGTAACATCAATCAATATAGATCTCGAATCATATATTCATCCTTGCACTACTGAGCCAAGGACATTCACCATTAATCATGTTCATCTAAACACTGCTCATCTTTGCACTACACGGCCAAAGATATTCATCGAAATCATTCATCTTTGCACTACTGGTGCCAAAGATATTCCATAATATCATCATTTAAGACCGAGGATGATGAAAATATTTTTAAAAAACGAATCCAATTGAATCAAAATGACAAGGATTAAGGATTAAGGATTCGTACTTTGTTTTATCCACGTCCAAAATACCTCAAAAATAATCATAGTGGTGTAAAATTCAAGAATGATCAAAACATGGATACAATCAAAGCTAGTATCCACAATATATATTTTGGACGAAAAGGAAAATTTTCATTTTTCGATGAATAAAGGCAGTATTCGTGAATAATCTCAGATATCGTGAATAGTCTTGATATCGTGAATAAGAACTCAGACACCAAAAGTTCCAAATTTGATAAAAACTTCAGATCAATATTTCAAAGATAATGATATTGAAGAAATAATATCATTACTGAAAAAATAATATCCCTTACCTCGGAAAGACAATCTTTAACCTGAATACTTTGGATATAGGCTATAACTTGAACTTTCACCATATAGCAATACTCAAAGTATACTCAAAATACTCACAAGAATACGCTCGATAATATAGAGAGAAAACTTCAATTTCTGTGTGATTTTAATTCTAACCTAAGACCCTATTTATGAAAAATGCTTAGAACACCAAAAGCGAGAAAATTTATTAAAATATTAATATATATATATAATCTTCACGCACACCTTGGACAATCTGATCTCAGCTCTTTTTCCATGCTAGTGGGCACACCTACCTTGTTAAAAACGTTTTTCATATTTAAAATAATTTAAACTTCCAAAAATCAATTATTTCGTAGCTTTGGAACTTCAATAATTCACAATAAATAGTCCTTTTGTCATAAAATTCAAATCTCGCGTATTTTTGTAGGAAATTCAATTTTCTACAACTTTGCAGAAGAAATTTTTTCCAAATTTCAAGCAGAAATTGACCGAAATCCACAAACGGGCGATTTTAGAGGTTATAATCAAATTTTAGTCAATAAATGGGTCCACCGACATGTTTAACATGTTTTAAATATTTATTGCAATAAAAATACTCTTCCTCCTCGTATACTCATATATTCCACATTCGTTGTAAAAATATCACCATTATTATATTTTTAAAATATAATAATATATATATTTAAATGAATTATTTTATCAGAAAAAGATAAAATTTCAATTTTCAACAATTGTCACATTAAAAATTTTCTCCATCTATATCCACATAAAATCAATATTTTCCTCATCATATGAATCAATAATTAATTATTCACAAATAATATTACGTAATCACAATATTGACAACCGTGCGGTTCAGAAAGAGGGCTTTCCAATAAGAATTTCTCCTTCTTTGGCGCATGAATTAGGTGACCAAACCTCTCCTTAGATGTAACTTTCTAGACATTGCCAATAATATTATCTAATAATATTATTCAGATAATATGAATTATTGCTTCGATAATGAAAAATACCGTGTAATGACAATTATCAAAACAACAACAATATAAAATATCAACGCAACAATTATTGAACCAATAAAATCTTTGAGCAAAGAATTATCGTAACCATTATTGAGTAGTGCCTTCTTACGTAAGAGTCAATAATTGGTGCAATACTGTGCAATCTTCTTGTGCAACGCCAGACATCGTGTTTTAACCAATTTGATATTCCAATGATGTAAACGGTAACAACTACGCATGTTATTTTTAAACAACTTATATTTGTCGTTTCTTCCTCCAATCGCTTTTCAAGTTATGGGGCCCACATACATGGTCATTTAGCACTGGTAAATATATTCCCACACAGCATTTATATTCCACGACCAAACGAATATTCCCCGACAACAAATGAATATTTTATAACCACTTGCTTATTTTGAAATATTTGCGTATTTTACCCATAACTATCCACATTAATCACATCAACCCTTACTATTTCAAAATAATAATTAGAGGAAATTAAATTTCATTTATTAATTATTTGGGGTCTTACATGTGTGTCGTATATTATACGTCACTTAATAATTGATTTTGGTGAACAACAATAGGGTGAGGAAAACCCAACTTTGGAAGGGTGTTTTATCACTATCATACAAGATGTCTAATGACATACAACATCGCGTTATCATAAGACAAGGTTGTTCAAATCCACTCGCTGAGTATATCTACGAGCACTACCTATATGATCTTGGAGTTTATTTGAAACATAATGTTCAATTGCAGACGGTGGAGATAGTTATATGTCAAGAGAAGACTCACCATTGGAAAGAAGATGATAGTAATCTTCTCGTTTTTCTTTGGGGTCTATTGGGTCAACCAAGGATAATTATGTGGGCATATGATATCTATCATAACCGAGACGCATGGCCTCCCATGTACGAAGGTTTCCTTGAGCACTTCCCAAAGATTTTAATTTCTAACACAGTTCTAGATTGTACCTTTATGTAAGGTATCACTGTGAGGTGCTGTCCATAGTTGGGACATGAGTCATAGTTGGTATTAAAACTCACAGTATATGTGTTGTTGTATTTTGCACGACAATTGTATTAATAAAGTTGTAGTTATTTTCTGTACCATGTATTTAGCGACTCAGAATTGGTTGGATGGGTGTTGTATACCTATTTTGGGGGCGTCACAAATAACCAGTTATACACTAGATAAATATATATGAAGAAGAAATTCTTCAAAATCATCTCAAAGTTGGTGTATGATTGTATGGAGAACAAAGAGTGTAAGGTAAATCTTTAATGAATCGATGTCCGGTTTGGAAGATGCATGTCATACAAGGCAGGGTCGGCCCTGAGTTTTTAATGGCCTAAAGCGATAATAAAAAAATTTGGCCCTATTTCATTGGATAATTTTTTTTGTGATCTTTTAAATTTAAACTGACATGGGATGATCTCTTTTGTTTGGATATATATATATATATAAATAACACAAATACCTCTTGGGGCCCTAAAAATTTGTCAACTTTAATACATGGGCGTAAAGCCCAAGCAACTTGGGCTTTAGCCCAGGGCTGGTGCTAATACAAAGGGCATCTGATTATATTCGCATATATAAGTGAAAGAAGTGTAGACACTTTTGTGAGACTTAAGTTTGTCTTTAAGTCACTTACGAAACCTAAGAGATAAACACAGGATCATAAATGTGTTAAGTTTCTTTAAACTATAAGGGGTACCTAAAGAGAAAGACGAAAGTTGACAAAATAAAATTACAGAATTTTTGAAAATGGGTGGGGGGAGATTGTTGGATATTTTCAAAGTCTATTGTTATATATTTAATATATTATATATGGTTTTTGTAAGACCCCAAATTTTATGAAATAAAAGTATTCAATTTTCCTATTTAGTAAATGGTTAAATTGATAAAAGGTTAAAGTTAAGGGTGATATATGAATTTTTTCAAAATACGCAAGTGGTTATAAAATATTCATTGTTGTTTGGGAATATTAGTTTAGTCGTAGAATATTCTTTCTATCGAGAATATTCAGATGCACGGCTTTCAGGTCATTTGTGGGCCCCAAAACGTAATAACTGCTTGATGAAGAAAATGACAAATTTGAGTTTTTATAAATAACGGCGTAATTATTACCAATTAACAACGTTGGAATACACAGTGGTTAAAATACGATGTCTGCTGCGTGGTTGCACGAAGAGAACACGATATTGCATGATATTGATGAATTATTGATCCTTACGTAAGAATGCACTACTCAATAATTGTTACAGTAGTTACTATTCAATATTTTATTTTATTGATTCAATAATTGCTGCGTTGATATTTTATATTATTGTTGTTTCAATAATTGTCACTGCACAGTATTTTCCATTATCAGATCAATAATTCATATTATTTGAATAATATTATTAGATAGAATTATTGGAAATGTCTAGAAAGTCCTGTCAATAAGAGGTTTGGTCACCTAATTGCACGCCAGTAAGGAGAAATCCTTATCGGAAATCCCCCTCTTTCCTGGGAACTGCCTGGTTGTCATTATTGTGATTCTGTAATATTATTTGTGAATAATTAATTATTGATTTATATGATAACTAAATATTTATTTGATGTGGATATAAATGATGGATTTATTTATGTGGTTATAAATGAAAGAATTAATGTTGAGGTATTTTATCAGTATTTTGTCGGATTGGAGGTATTAAAAGATCAAATCGGTGTTATTACAGCTTTATTGTGTGAGTTATAATTTTTAATCTGACCGTTGGATCGTTGTAATTTTTGGATATGTTATACATATATAAGTTGAGTATATGTCCACAAATTTTGAACCGCTAAAATGAGCGTATAATTTGTTATGAATTTTAAGAGGTGACCGATTCGGAAATTAGGTTATAAATAATTTTGGTAGAAAATTCTAGAATTGGTGGGCCCCACTTTTGGTTGGTGAGAAATGTGCTCAATTGAATTTTCAAATGTGGTGGGTGGGAATAGTAGTAAAAGCCATCGAGGTTGCGAGTTAAGTCTGCTTGACGTCTTTAACATTTTCCTATAAATAGAGGCTAAGTTAAATTGAAAATCACACCGAAACAAGTTTTCTCTCTTTCTCTCTAGATTATCGAGTGTATTTTGTGAGTATTTAGATACTTGGTGAGTTCTTTATTCTTCGATCTGAAGTTTTCTTCAAATATCATATCCGATATCCAAATGTAAGTCTTTGTTAACTTTTGAGGTAAGGGATAGTAAGGGATATTAAGGGATGTTATATTCTTCATAATGATGTTATTCTTTCAATATCATTATCTTGACATATTGGTATGGATCTTATTGTGGAATTTCTACCTTTTGAGTCGAGAGTTACTTATTCACGATATATGGCACTTATTCATGTATATGACCTTTATTTACGTATATGATATTATTTACGTGTCTGATCTTATATGTACGAATACGGAGTACTATTCACGAGTACTATTCATGAGATACTATTCATGAGTTACTATTCACGAGTTACTATTCATGAGTTACTATTCACGAGTTACTATTCACGGGTACTATTCGTGAAAAAAAATTGGTTTCTTTTTCTGACCAAATTATCGTTGATTTATGATTATTGCTCTTGAAAATAAATGCAGTTGTTAATTATATTATTTTTATTATCATACATAACATTTTTATAACGCTGATGTTGAATTTCTCTTCCACTTGAGTGTAAAGATGGGTAGATTATTGGTATGATCGTGACTATGGGTTCTCTTTTGGCCATGAAGGCAAAAGATGAATTGTTAATCGGTATGATCATGACCATTGAATTTATAATTGAATATCTTTAGCTTAAGTGTAAAGATGAATTGATTAACATGGTTATAATTATTGTTTATATAAATTCTGAAATGATTATATATTTTTTTGATATATTAATATATTTGGCTGCTGATCAAAATATGAATCTGTTGAGGAATATCTTTGGCACATGGTGCAAAAGATGAATTGTTGATAAATATCTTTGGCCCGTAGTGCAAAGATGAACTGTTGATGAATATCTTTAGCCTGTAGTGCAAAGATGAACGGTTAATGAATATCTTTGACCCATAGTGCAAAGATGAACTTATTAGTATGATTATGAGCAGAATCGTGATTTGGTATAACCATAATCTCTCGATGTTTCGTAAAAGACAAATTGATGAAAATTATCTTCGTCCTGGGTGCGAAGAGGAATTTAGAATCACAATTATGATTATGAGTTATTCATATGATTGTGGAAAGGAACTGTTGAGTGATGTTACAGGGATAAAACATTGTTGGTGGATTTTTAACATGGAGAAGATAATAGACTTTATGGTCTATTTGACTCTTCTAATGGATTACTCGTTCCGCTGCAACTATGGTTGAAAATTTTTATCATCTACCATATGTTCTAAATCTCTGATTTATTACTGATGAAGGCTATTGATAATTTAATTATCTTTAGTCATGATATTCTCTCTTCGAGCTACTGTTGGCTTTCACCCTTTTTGCTTCACAATTCCTTTCGTAATAAAAGTGTAGTTGGGTCGAAATGGGATAACAGGAATAGAATCTGGTCTATAGTGTTGAGGTTCTCCTTAAATAGTATGAAAATAATTTTATTGAGACTTTAGATAAGTGTGTCGATTATATACGCTATTTGATATTTAATTTTGGTGAACCAAGATAGAGTGAGGTGAACTCAACTTTGGAAGGGTGTTTTGCCACTATCATACAAGATGTCTAATGACATACAAACTCGTGTTATCATAAGACATGGTTATGCACATCCACTTCATGGAGTATATCTCTGAAGCGTTACTATATAATCTTTGTGTTTGTTTGGAGTATAATTCTCAATTAGAGGCAATGGAGATAATTATATGTCAAGAAGACTCACCATTGGAAGGAGGATGATAGTAATCTTCTCGCTTTTTTCTTTGGGGTCTATTGGGTCAACCAAGGATAATTCATGGGCATATGATATCTATCATAACGTAGACGCACGGCCTCCCATGTGAAGGTTTTCCTCGAAAGCACTTTCCAAAGATTCTAATTTCTAAAACAGTTTTTGACTGTACCTTTATGTAAGGTGTCATTGTGACATGCTATCCAAGGTTGGGACATGAGTCACAGTTGGTATATATTTGTATCAAAACTCACAACACATGAGTTATTGTATTTTGCACGACAATTGTTGTAATAAAATTGTAGTTGTTTTCTGTACCATGTATTTGGCGACTCAGAATGGGTTGAATGGAATGGACCTATTTTGGGGTTGTCACAGTTTTAATAACCAATAGATGTATCGGTTTAATGATAAATGTGTGATTGCTAGTTTGAACGGGTGTAATATTGAACCAGTGCAATGGTTCAACTTAGGTCACTAGTTTGAACCGGTATATATGACCCTTAGAAAGAATGTGTTTGATTCATATATTTTCAAATTGAAAAGGTACATTTTTATTTCTTTTCAAAAGAGTGTTTAGAATCCTATAAATAAGATTAGAAAACTCTCATCCAGAGATGGAATTTTTCCACAAGAAATGAATGTTCTATAATTTCTTTTAAGGAATTTTGGGTTTATTATTTATTTTCTCTCTCAAATTATAGTTTTAAATTAAATACTATCATGCACATAATATTTAATATAGATTAATTAATTTATGAGCATGTCTTATCTTGGGAGACGGATTCATTGTAATCATGTTCAGTTTATATAAGGTGTGAATGTTGTCTTAAGGAGATAGTGAACTTCCATTCGATTCAGACGACACAATTATTATTTTTTTAGAATTTTTGTAACGTTCTACGGCAAAAGTTTCAACAGTTATCACCAATACTAGATAAATTTATGAATAAATGTGGAACAAAAATATTTTTTTTAAAATTTGTATATATCGGGAATAGGTAGGACTCTTTTGTGAATAGGAGGGGAATATTTATTTTTGTTTGGTTGGATATGTAGGTCATGGTTGAATGTTGATCCTGAATCCTGATGCTCCAAGTCCTGGTGAACCAATTTTGAGAGAGTGGCTCCATCGGTAATTAATTTCCAATAATTTCGACAATTCACATGCACATGTAATCCCCACCGGCACCACACACACAAAAAAACTCCGAAAAACATAATCAAACGTTGTTCTCCATCAAATTTACCGGTTAAGACTTACTTTAATCAACTTACAACTTATTTTTGGAGTGTTTATAACTTAATATAGTAGCAAATATTTTTACTTTTAAGCCACTAGTAAAATTTGTTGATTCTTGGTGCAGGAGGATCAGATGCCACTAAAGGTATTTCTTGAATTAAATTGATATATATATATATATATATATATATATATATATATATATATATATATATATATATAATTGGACTAAACAATTAACTAGCTTCTGAATTTTATATTTTTCAAAATTTAAATTTTAGGGAAAGAGTTGGTGCTATATATTGGACCTCAGCCCCCCACCGAAATCTTGGCAGGGATGAGTCCGCACTCCGCCACCACCGGAAACTCGTAGCAACTTTAGCACTTGTCAGTTTTCAGCGGACCACGACCTTGGACCTCCGGTGGCGGCCGTGTGTTTCAACTCACAAAAGCAACGGGGAAATAGAAAACGTTGATCCTTTGTTTTTGAATGCTTTTATTTTATTTTTTGTTCTAGCTTATATGGACACATATTTTAGGCCTGCAAAGAAATATAGGACTAGACCTATCAAAATATGGTTATGGGTTAGTTTTGGTTTTCAAAATATGGTTAACCAACCATTTAAGAACTTAAACTATATTAACCATTTTTAATATGGATAATGTGAGTTGGAACCATATGGTTATGGTTAAAAACCATATTAACTATTTGGGTCCTTAACACTAATATACAACAATTAGAAAGTAATTATAAAAATAAAACACACAACATATTACAAAAATAAAACAAACACAATATTACGTTGCTAAAATCACGTGTTATTAACTCCTATACGTAAGTTACCAACTTTGCTATTTGCAACTAACCGCTCCTAAATTGAAGCAATTGAAAAAACATGCAACTTTCATATCGGAGAAATCCAAATCTTCTGTCGCGACACAACCCTGAGATCGGAGAAGAAGAAACCTTTTGCAGAGGCGCAACTCTGAGATCGGAGAAAACGAAACCTTTTGCAGCGGCGCATGTGACGCCCCCAAAATAGGTCCATTCCATCCAACCCATTCTGAGTCGCCAAATACATGGTACAGAAATAACTACAACTTTATTATTATAACATATAAACTGTGAGTTTAAATACGAGATATTGCCATCTAGACAATATCCACACGCAAATAAATCCCCATCATAATTATTGATACATTATTTTACAAAATGGTGAGGACTACTAAACAACTCTCTAGAACCTTCATTCCATACCCCAACCAAGTAATCACTACATTCTCGCTCTCTCGGGAAGAAAATGGAACAAAAAGGAAAAGGGTGAGCTCAACTAGCCCAGTAAAGAATATTATGATTAAGATAATATACAACAAATTATCGTTAGTCTTCAACAGGATAAAATTTAATAGAATACAATAGATAACAAGTTTTAAATCAATACTGCATGAAAAAATATTAATTCATGTAAGAGTTACGTAGAGGATGAAATCTACTAATATCTATGAATTTAACGATCCATCATCAATATTTTTATCCCTCAGTAACATCAATCAATATATATCTGAATCATATATTCATCCTTTGCTACTGTGCCAAGGACATTCACCAATTAGTCATGTTCATCTAAACACTGCTCATCTTTGCACTACGGCCAAAGATATTCATCGAAACTCATTCATCTTTGCACTACAGCCAAAGATATTCACTAAAATCATTCATCTTTTGCACTATAGGCCAAAGATATTCAATAATATCATCATTTAAGACTGAGGATGATGAAAAATAAATTTTTTTTTTTAAAGAAACGAATCCAGTGAATCAAAATGACAAGGATTAAGGATTAAGGATTCGTACTTTGTTTTATCCACGTCCAAAAATACCTCAAAAATAATCATAATGGTGTAAAATTCAAGAATGATCAAAACATGGATACAATCAAAACTAGTATCCACAATAGATATTTTGGACGAAAAGAAAAATTTTCATTTTTCGATGAATAAAGTCTTAAATGATTCGTGAATAAGATCAGATATCGTGAATAAGTCTTAGATATCGTGAATAGTAATTCAGACACCAAAAGTTCCAAATTTTATAAAAACTTCGATCAATATTTCAAAGATAATGATATTGAAGAAATAATATCATTACGAAAAAATAATATCCCTTACCTCGAAAAGACAAGATTTAATTGGAATCTTTGGATATAAAGCTATAACTTGAACTTTCACCGTATATAGCAATACTCAAAGTATACTCAAAATACTCACAAGAATACGCTCGATAATATAGAGAGAAAACTTGAGTTTACGGTGTGATTTTCAATTCTAACCTAAACACCCTATTTATAGAAAAATGCTTAGAACACCAAAGTAGAAAATTTAATATAATATTAATATATATATATATATATATAATCTTCTACGTACTCATTCTAGATTTCAATTCCCAGCATTTCTCACATGCTCCCTTCTAGAACAAGTAAAAAAAACGTTTTTCTTTATATAAATAATTTAAATTTCCAAAATCAATTATTTCGGAACTCCAGAACTTCAATAATTCATAATAAATAGCCCTTTTATCATAAAATTCGAATCTCGCGAGTTTTTATAGGAAATTCAATTCTCTACAATTTTGCAGAAGAAAGTTTTTCCAAATTCCAAACAGAAATTGACCGAAATCCACAAACGGGAGATTTTACACAGTATAATCAAATTTCAAATCGATAAATGGGGTCCACCAGACATGTTTAACATGTTTTAAACATTTATTACAATAAAAATACTCTTCCTCCTCAGATACTCATATATCCCACATTCGTTGTAAAAATATCACCATTATTATATTATTAAAATATAATAATATATATATTTAAATGAATTATTTTATCGAAAAAGATAAAATTTCAATTTTCAACAATTGTCACATTAAAATTTTCTCCATCTATATTCACATAAAATCAATATTTTTCTCATCATATGAATCAATAATTAATTATTCACAAATAATATTACGTAATCACAATATTGACAATCGTGTGAGTTCTTGGAAGAGGGGCTTTCCAATAAGAATTTCTTCACTCGCTCGCAATTAGGTGACCAAACCTCTCCTTAGATGTAACTTTCTAGACATTGCCAATAATGTTATCTAATAATATTATTCGGATAATATGAATTATTGCTTCGATAAAAAAAATCTTTGTAATGACAATTATTGAAATAACAAAGAATATAAAATATCAACACAACAATTATTGAACCAATAAAATAAAATATTTGATAATAATTATCGTAACCATTATTGAGTAGTGGCCTTCTTCACGTAAGAATCAATAATTGGTGCAATACCGTATTCTTCTTGTCTGCAACAACGCGTACATCTGTGTTTTAAACCAACGGGTCCAATAATTATAGAATCAGAATAACATCAAGGCGTTATTTATAAACAACTTATTCTTGTGCTTTCTTCCTCCAATCGCTTTTCAAGTTATGGGGCCCACATGGTCATGGTCAAGCTACTGTCGTCGTTAATATTCCCCACGATCTAATATTCCACGACCAAACGAATATTCCCCGCAATAATGAATATTATATCACCACTGCTTATTTAAAATATTTGCATTTTACCCATAACTAACCACATTAATCAAATCCACCATTACTATTTCAAAATAATAAATAAAGGAAATTCCTTTTTATTTAAAAAATTTTGGTCTTACAAATATGAACTCTAAGATCGGTAAATAAAGATACAAAATCAACAATGACTTCAAGTTCAAGAATAAAAAAACAATCGTACTGCAGTGATTGTTGAATACAAGATCACAACAACTTCGATACAAATATAAATACAGAGGTATATGAGTTTAAAATTCGTATGCATGTAGTTACCTATGGTTACTACGAATTCCTATATTGATTACCTTTCTTAAGTTTTTCACACTTAAAATGGTCACAGATTAAGAATACTGAATGTTTTGAATGGTCATTAATATGTTTTATATTATGGTTACTAAATAGATATAAATTGGTTACTGTTTATTATGTATTTAGTTCTGAATAATGTTTATTTGATTGCTTTATAATTTTTATATGAGTTCTACTGATTTTTTTTATATTAATGGTTACTCATCAAATACATTGGTTACATTCCTCTGCATCGTCGATTCTTGTGTAATGTTGTCTTGAATTCTTGTGTAACATTATCTTTGCCTAATATTGTATTGGTTCTTTGTCTAATGATATCTTGGTTACTTTGTAACATTAAATTGATTCTTGATTAATCTTGACTTAGTTCTTGTGTAACATTATAATGGTTCTTGACTATTGCTTGGTTGGTTCTTTGTCTGCAAAATTATAATGGTTAGTCATAATATTACTTACTAATCTTTGACTTGGTTATTGAAAATGATGACTTAGTTCTTGACTAATCTTTGACTTGGTTCTTGTTTAACATTATATTGGTTCTTGATTAATCTTTGACATAGTTACTATGTAAAATTATAATGGTTACTCATTAGTCTTGACTGCAGTTCTTTGTATTAATCTAATTATACTTATACTTATGTGTTTTATATTAATGGTTACTTGTTAGCTACATTGGTTACATTCTTACAATATTTAGCCTTTAGTTGGTCACAATCAAGTTATACTGGTTGGTTTTTACTATAAAAATGCAATGGAGAATGTGTTTATCTTGTGGCTACTAAATAAATATGTGTTGGTTACTGTTTAAATTGGATTTGGTTACTGTATAATGTTGTTATGATTATTACTATAAAATATTACGGTGTTTTATATTGGTTTGTTTTATTATGATAGTTACTTATTGGCTACATTTGTTACCTTCATACAACTGTTATAGTTTAATTGGTAATAAATATCAATATACTGATTATTTCCATTGTAAGATGAATGTACAAATGTATTTTTTATGTCTTTGTTACTAACATTATGTAGTTTGATTTCTTGGCTAACATTGATTTGGTTATTATACGATTACTTATTCATTTGTCGAACAATGGAATTGATTCATGTTGTACTTTATTTCAATTCACATGGACCGATAAGAACTAATACACCAAATTTGAAGTTACCGTCTTAGTTTCATCAACTTGTTCGCTCGGAGAAATGCAAAACATGATATGCATTTTTCTATCAAGTTTGGAGTGTCGGATTTTGGCATTTTTAGAACCTAATTTCATTGAAAACGAATTGACGATTAAAAGTCACCACTTTCTTTGGTGAATCTAGAGATTTTTTCGTCAAATTCCATCATTTAGACCTTCAAAATTGCATGTAAAATGTGGTTTATATTCGTTACTAAGATTATGTAATTTGGTTCTTGCCTAATATTAATTTGGTTACTTTACAATGTTTATTCAAATTGTTAGACAATGGAGACCGATAAAGAACTAATACAACAAATTTAATTATTTACAGAAACAAAACAGTTATATGTTAGTAACCAAAACATATATTAATGGTAACCAATACATAAACAACATATAGACCAAACACAGTTTAGTCAACCCATATATATTAAGCAAATACATGGTATCCAAAACAACAAAAAATAGTAACCAGAATCCCAACTCAAGGAAACAAAAATGGAATCCAAATGAGAAACTAACAGTAACCAAAAACATACTAAAGAAGTAACCAAATATTTATATGATAGTAACCAAAACATGTAAAAATGATAACCAATACATAAACATGTACACCAAAACCAGTTTAGTCAAAACAGAAATAACTTTTATAACTACGTAATTTAAAAGTATCTATCAGCTAGATAAATGTGAACCCTCACATTTACATTAAACACTTGATAACTGTTCTAATATAAGTTTTAATTATTTGGCTACTAACAAAAATTAAAATAGTTACCCTTATATGCAGGTTTGGATACCAACTGCATATCTCAAATTATTTTTATTTTAATATGAGATCTATAGACTATCATATATATAAATGGGAACTCTTAATTGGAGTTTCCTATTCCATCATGATGACAGGGTATAAATAAAATATATACATTTAACACTTTATAACAGTCCTCATACAAACTTATAATTATAATAAAACAAAGAACCACATAATTATATGATAAGAACTGCAGCAGTGTTTTAATGGTAACCAAAACAAAAACATCATGTAATGAAACTCGCTTTAGGCAATTCATGTATACTAAACAATTACATATTAACTAGAATAAAAATTAAAAATAACCAAAATCCCACATTGAGGACACAATGATAGTAGCCAAACCATAAGATAACAGTAACCAAAACATAATAAAGAAGTAACCAAATAGTTATATAAAAGTAACCATAACATGTTTTAATGGTAAACAAAATGTAAACAACTTGTATATCAAACCCAGTTTTAGTAACCTATGTATACTCTCATATACGATATTTAACATTTGATATATGTCATGATACAAGCTTGTAAATATCTCGTTACTACCAAAAAAAATAAAATGGTTACCCTTCTATGCATGTTTGGTTACCAATCGCACCTTCAAACAATTTATCAGACACAACTTAGAAGTAACAAATACGAACCAACAAACAATGTAAAATAATTGATAATATAATCAAATATGCAATCCCATTTACATAAGCTCCAATAAACATTACATATTTACTAACCATAACAAATGGTTATGGATATCTAACAAAAAACCAAAGTACGAAACACAATTCAGAAGGACAAGACAACAACAACCGAACTAATCAAAATCTGTTACAAATCTTTCTGAAACTTTAGCTTTTTGACTGCTGCTACTTTCTTCTTCATGACTGCTCTCATTCTCTAGAAAAGACTTTTGCATTATGTATTAACCTGTGGGAGGAAGAGAAATACCTTGGGATTAGTGAATAGAGAACCCATTAACCATAGGTATCATATCATAATATAACATTAACCATACCATAATAAAGCAATGACCAAAAAAATTATATTATATAATCTAATTGTAACCAAAATATAAACAACATGTAAATCTGAATCATTTTATGTAGTAAACAAACAGTTATATATAATATTAACCAAAACATAATTTAATTTAAAGGTCACCAAAATAAAAATATGTATACCAAAAAATATACTAAAGATGTAACCAAACAGTTATGTGATGGTAACCAAACCATGTTTTAATGGTAACCAACACATAAACAACATGTAGACCAAACCCAGTTTAGTCAACCAATGTATACTAAGCAAATACATTGTAACCAAAACAACATATAAAAGTAACCAAAAACCCAATTCAAGGAAAAAGAATGGTATCCAAATCATAAGCTAAAAGTAACAAAAAATATACTCATGAAGTAACCAAACAGTTATATGTTAGTAACCAAAACATATATTAATGGTAACCAATACATAAACAACATAAAGACCAAACACAGTTTAGTCAACCCATATATATTAAGCAAATACATGGTAACCAAAACAACAAAAAACAGTAACCAGAATCCCAACTCAAGAAAACAAAAATGGAATCCAAATGAGAAACTAACAGTAACAAAAAACATACTAAAGAAGTAACCAATTATTTATATGATAGTAACCAAAATATGTAAAAATGGTAACCAATACATAAACAACATGTACACCAAAACTAGTTTAGTCAACCATGTATACTAAGCAAATACATGGTAACCATAACAACATAAAAAAGTAACCAAAATACCAAATTAAGGTAACAAAAATGGTATCCGAATCACAATCTAACAGTAACCAAAACATAATGCAGAAGTAACCAAGCAGTTATATGATAGTATCTATTTTTTATTGCTTGACGTAGCTACAACGTAAGCATTACATCAAGCCCCCAAAAATTGGTCTTGTGTCAGTATATGATGCGTAAGTAAAATGGCAAAATGAAGATGAGATAATCATGATCATTCAAAAGCAGACTATATATGTTAAGAGCCTAAACAATTTGAAAATAATTATCCACTTTAGCAAATATTATGCTGTTAAATGATGTCTATCACAAATAACCCAGTCATGGAGATAAAGAAAAATTCATTCAATAAAAAAATTAACATAAACAGAATGTGGCCAGAAGTACAGACTCATAGTATGACAACATCACTTCAACCATGTACATACCAAAGCAAGAACTCCATCGTCTGAAGAAGTAGATTCAGTCCGATGACGATGAGTGGCTTCAAGAGGAGAGAGAGAAGTAGTAAAAGCGGAGAGAGAAGTAGATTCAGTCCGCTGACGACGAGTGGCTTCAAGAGGAGAGAGAGAAGTAGTAAGGGCGGAGAGAGAGAAACCGAACGAGAGTTAAGGGCGGAGAGAGAGAGAGAGACCGAATGAGAAAGGAATGTTTGAGGAAGATGGAAACTAATTTACCATGTCAACCCATTAATATTAATCCCTTAATTTAAGGACTCCTAATTGTATTAGTATTGTAAATAAATATGATGAAATGTCATATTTTTGTAATTATTTTATGGATGTATGATTATTATAATTATTTTTAAAATTGTACTATAATATGTAATTAACCCTATAATATTTTGTTATTACCCATGGACCATGGTAATCAACTAAGGGTCCTTAACACTAATATATAACAATTAGAAAGTATTTACAAAAATAAAACATAATTACAAAAATAACGCAACTAACCGCACCAAAATTCAAGCAACTGAACAAAACATGCAACTTTGATATCAGAAAAACAGATCAACGGCGGATCTACCGGAGAAGACAAAATCTCTTATCGCGACAACGGATCTACAGATCAACTTTGATTTCGAAATCTCTTTTCTGAGATCGGAGAAGAACATAAAAGATCGACAGCAACTTCAAGATCTGTAACCATAAACTTACTTCACTGATTGTTGATCGTACTGCACTGATTGTTGATTCGTTACAAATCACCATGACTGAGGTATTTGAGTTTCCAATTTATATGCATAATGTTACCCCGTGTTTACTACATATTCATCTATTGGTTACCTTTCTCAAATTTTTCGCTCTTTAAATGGTTATAAAGTCAGAATAATGAATATTTTGAATGCAAACTGCATTTGAAAATATGTTTTATATTCTGGTTACTAAATACATATAAATTGGTTATTGTTTATTATTGATTTAGTTACTGTATAATGTTTATTTGCTTGCTTTATAATTTTAAAGTTTATTCTACTAATATTTTTTATATTAATGATTACTTATTAAATACATTGGTTACCTTCCTACAACTGTTGGTTACTGTCTAATCTGAATTTGGTTATTATATAATGATGACTTGGTTACTGTGTAAAATTGCAATGGTTACTGCATAATATTACCCCAGTTCATGTTCTGGTTACTAACTTTATGTAGTTCTGGTTACTAACTTTATGTAGTTTGGTTACCGTCTAACATTGAGTTGGTTACTTTACAGACCATAAGCTAACATTAACCAAAAATATACTAAAAGGTTGCTTTCATCCGATATAATCTTTAATTGCGGAATATCGCTTAAAATCTGAAATTTGATTGACAATGTTGTTGTGTATTATACAGTTGAATGATTGACAATGCAAACTGCATTTGAAAATATGTTTTATATTCTGGTTACTAAATACATATAAATTGGTTACTGTTTTTTTATTGATTTGGTTGTTGTATAATGTTTATTTGTTTGCTTTATAATTTTAAAGTTTATTCCACTGATGTTTTTTATATTAATGATTACTTATTAAATATATTGGTTACCTTCCTGCAACTGTTGATTACTGTCTAATCTAGATTTGGTTAGTATATAATACTGACTTGGTTATTGTGTAAAATTACAATGGTTACTGCATAATATTACCCCGGTTATGTTCGTTACTAACATTATGTAGTTTGATTCTTTGCCTAACATTGAGTTGGTTACTTTACTGCACCATAAGCTAAACAAAGAACCAAAAACATACTAAAAGGTTGGTTACTGTCTAATATGTATTTAGATACTGTAAGGTGTTTATTTGGTTACTGTATAATGTTATTGTGTTTTATAATTGTTTTTCTTTTAATCTGATTATATATATTGGTTGATGTATACTATTTAATTGGTTATTGTATAATATCTATTTGGTTGCTGAATAATATTAATGTACACGTGTACTCATGTTTTTTGCAGTTATGAAAAGATTTGATCTAGTGGCAATTTGGTAATTTCATTCAAGTTTGAAGTGTCGGATTTTGGCATTTTCGGAGCCTAATTTCATTGGAAACGGGCCAACGATCAAAAGTCACTATCTTTGCTCGTGAACTGCATGGTTTTTTGGTCAAATTCCATCATTTAGGCCTTCAAAATTGCATGTAAAAATTTGGTTTATGTTCTGGTTACTAAGATTATGTAGTTTGGTTACTGTCTAATATTGATTTGGTTACTTTACAATGTTTATTCAAATTGTCGACAATGGAGATGATTCCAATTGTGCTTTATTTCAACGGAACATAAACAAAAAGTGTGTAAATATATAATTGTTTACTGTTAGTAACCATTAACCACATGGTTGGTAATATTTTTGATGGTGTACAGTAACCAAAATTATTATTGATTAATATTTTGATTTTTGATTCCATCATGAGTTGTCAATATAAAGTAAACATATACATTCAACAATTGGTAACTATTCTAAAACATTTTTATGTAAATTTGGTTACCCGTCTAAAATAAAATGGTTACCTCTATATTCATATTTAGTTACCAACCGGAAAACCAACTGGACCATTTTTAAATAACTTTTATAACTATATAATTTAAAAGTATTCATGAGCTAGATATATGGGAACCCTCACATGTACATTAAGCACTTGATCACTGTTCTAATATAAATTTTTAATTATTTGGTTACTAACAAAAACTAAAATGATTACCCTTATATGCAGGTTTGGATGCCAACTACACCTCTCGAACTATTTTTATTTTAATATGAGATCTATAAGTGACCATCATATATATAAATGGGAACTCTTAATTGGAGTTTCTTATTCTATCGTGATGACAGGGTATAAATAAAACATATATATTTAACATTTTATAACAGTCCTGATACAAACTTATAATTATCTGGTTACTAACGAAAACAAAAATGGTTACTATATATGTAGGTTTGGATACCAACTTAACATTTCAACTGAAATAACTGATGGATACTGTTCTGAACACATTTTATGTAAATTTGGTTACTCGCAAAAAATAAAATGGTTACCTCTATATGCATATTTAAATACCTACTGTACAATTTTTAAAAAAATTTTATGAGTATGTAATTTATAAGTATACATCAAGTAGATAAATAACACATATACATTTAACACTTGATGTTTGTCTCCGATCTGAAATTGAATTATCTCATTTACTAATAACAAGAACTATAATATAACATAATAAAACAAGAACCACATAATTATATGATAAGAATTAGAAATGCTTTTAATGGTAACCAAAACAGAAACATCATGTAATGAAACCCAGTTTAGGCAATCCATGTATACTAAACAATTACATATTAACCAGAATAAAAAATAAAAGTAACCAAAAATCCACATTGAGGGCACAATAATAGTAGTCAAACCATAAGATAACAGTCACCAAAACATAATAAAGAAGTAACTAAATAGTTATATGAAAGTAACCATAACATGTTTTAATAATGATAACCAAAACAGAAACAACCTGTATATCCAACCCAGTTTAGGCAACCCATGTATACTCTCACATATACATTTACCACTTGAATTATGTCCTCGATACAAACAGAACTATCCGTTTACTACCAATAAATACAATGGTTACCCTTCTACGCATGTTTGGTTACCAATCGCACCTTTTAAACAATGTATCGATATCTGACTTAGAAGTAAAAATACGAACCAACAAACAATGTCAAATCACCGGTAATATAATCAAATATGTAATCTCATTTACAAAAGTTCCAATAAACATTACAGACTCACCCGAACTAACAAACAATGTCAAATGGTTATGGATATTCAACAAAAATGAAAATATTAAACACAATTCAGAAGGATAAAGACAACGGCAACCGTAACTAATCAAAATCTGGTACAAATCTTCGTGAAAATTATCTGAAGTTGTGAAAAAGCCAACTGCGGAGGCGCATCTCGTCTGGAAGGAAATCTCTAGTTTCTTTGAGAGGATTAACGTCAATTTTCCATCGTCAAAGTTATCTTGTGGTGTTCATGGCGATGAGAGGAGGAGGAGGACGATTGGCTTTTGTAGAGAGAGAGAAGTAAGTAGTAGGCGGAGAGAAAGAAGTAGTATGGGGAGAGAGAGAGAGACCGAACGAGAAGGGAGTCTTTCAGGAAGATGAAAACTAATTTGCTATGTCAGCCCATTAATATTAATCCCTTAAATTAAGGACTCTTAATTGTATTAGTATTATAAATATATATGATAAAATGTCATATTATTGTAATTATTTATGCATGTATGATTTTTGTAATTATTTTTAAAAATGTACTATAATATGTAATTAACCCTAACCATTTTAATATGGTTATAGTTCCATGAAAGCCTGATTTGATATATTATTATTATTTTTTTAGGAGTGATGTGTATACATAATCACATAATATTATTTTTTTTTGGGTGAGAATTGAGTGGGGTGGGGTAGGGTGGGGTAAGAGGTGTATACATAATCACATAATATTTTTTTGGTGGGGTAGGGATGGGGGAGTGGGGGTATGGGGTGGGGTGAGGTGGGGGGGGGGGGTGGGGTGAGGTGGGGTGGGGGTGTGGCGGTGGTGGTAAGGGGTGTATACATAATCACATAATATTATTATTTTTTTGTGGTGGTTGGGTGGTTGGGTAAGAGTGTATACATAATCACATAATATTATTTTTTTTTGAATGGGGGTAGGGTGGGGGTAAGGGGTGTATACATAATCACATAATATTTTTTTTTGGGTGGGATAGGGATGGGGTGGGGTCTTTGGAGTGGGTGGGGTGGGGTGGAGTGGGGTGGAGTGGGGTTAGGGGTGGGGTAGGGATAAGGGTGTATACATAATCACATAATATTATTTTTTTTAAGGCTGGGAAATTTGAAATGGGCGGGGAGTGGGGTGGGTGTGGGGCACAGTAAATCAGCATCTGATGTTCCTTCTCACTCCTTGCTGTCATCTTCTTCGCCTAATAATTCCATATATTTCCATATTTATTTAATTAATTACTATCCCAATCATTAATTAATTACAACTGATTGGCTCAGGTAAATATATATCCAGTATTCTATCCCTTAATTTGAAAATAGAAAATATACAAAATATAAGATTAATTTGTTATTTTTTAATTAACATTATCTTCATCCTATTTGTTTAACTTTTTATTAAAATAAATCTGGAGTAGTTTATAATTTTTGTTTTCAAAATTAATTGTATATTTTAAAATTAAAATAATTAAATCTAAACTTCAGAAAGTATATTATATATATTTTTAGTATGATATATACTTCGCACAATAATATGCAGAGTGTCACTCACTTTCCTTTTTTCCAAATATTAATTAATAATATTTTATAATTTTCATAATTATATTATTATCTAAAATTAAATTTGTTCCTATCATTTTTAAATTTACAAATATCTTAAATGACTTTAAAAACTCAATATTAATCACAGCGAATATTTAGAAAGAGATGTGTGTGTATATAATAGTGTGTGTGTGTGAGAGAGACTATATTTTTATATGGATTTAGAATAAAATATGGGTGAAAAAAACTTTTGATTTGGATTTGGAATAAAATATGGGTCGAAAAATGGTTAGTCGGGTCGAAACTATATTTCTTTTTTAAAATATAGTTCTAAACTTTAACCAACCCAAATAAATAAATATAATTAACCAACCCATTTGGTTCCAGTTAATATGGGTTGACCCAACAGTTAACCAACTATGTTTCCAGGTCTATATAGGACTAATATTTAGCCCAATACTACTAGCCCTATAGCCCAAAGGACTTGAAGAAAATAGGAACAATTACATATTCTAATACATTTTTAAAAATAATTACATCAATAGTGCACTCATATAATATTTACATAACTAATACACTTTCATATTTATTTACATATTCTAGTGTAATTAGGATTCCTTAATTTAGGAAATTATAATTCAATTAGAATTTCTTAATTTAAGGATTAGTTATACTCATGTCTTCTTCTCTCTCTCCTCATCTATAACAAATGCAGTTAGTCATCACCCTTCTTCTTCATTCAATGTATTTTTTCTATATATATATATATATATATATATAATGATTAATGAAGAAGACAGTTATCGGTAACATTTGGAAACATTTGGAACTTTAGAGCTACAACGTAAGTTCAAGTGTGGTCGACTCAATAGTTGAATGACTCGGGCTTTGAGTGGAAGTCGATATACCAATTTATAGCCGTGGACTTGAGGGTTGATATTTTGGAGGAAAAGGGTTGCCAAGGAAATGATGCTACCGTTCAAAAAAGTGTTACGGTCCATAGGAGATTGCAATATTCTTGAGCAAGATCGGTTCAATTATATTAATATTATTATTACCCCTCCGAATCTCCGCCATGAGGAGTGGCTCCAGTCTCACGTGAATTCCTCTTCAAGGTCACGTATTCTTTCTTTATATATATATATATATATATATATATATATATATATATATATATATATATATATATATGAGTCAACCAATTGTATATCTCCAGTAGCTTCTCAAAATGAAGGGTCAAAATGGAGGTGAGTATGAAGATTTAGGCGGTGGTGGCGGTGGATATGAATACTGAATGATGGCGGTGGATATGAATACTGGATGATGGTAACCAAACCTTCATACCAAGGTAACCAAATTGTCATATCAAAGGAACCAATCAACCTCTACACTTTAAATTTTTTCTTAGTACAGTTGGTTACCAAACCTTCAGATCAAGGTAAATAAACCTTCGTACCAAGGTAACAAAACCTTCATACCAAAGTAACTAATTCACATCCGCACCTTCAATTTTTTTATAGTGCAGTTGATAGCCAAACCTTCAGACCAAGGTAATCAATTCAATTTTATTAAGTTACCAATTTCGTTTGAATGTGATGCAGTTGGTAGTCAACCATTCATACAAAGGTAAACATTTTATTATTTATGAGTAACAAAATAGTTATAAAAAAATTTCAGAACATTAATAGTTACATCTATTTATTTTTAAACTTTTTTTTAGGGCGAATCTTCTTCTTATTCTCATTGGCGTTTTGGACAATGGAGATTCGCGGCGGTATAGCGACGGTGTAGCGGTGGACTATTATTTCAAAGTGTATGTGAGGAAGATGAAGATTTGAATTTGAATATTTAAATTTGAATTATTATTTTGAATATGAATTTGTTTTTATTGTTAGATCCAAATATTTGAATTTGAATTATTAATTATGGCTGTTATTTATCCTTGATTTTAGGTTTTCTTATTAATGTGAATTGTATTAGTTTTTTGTAATATGAGTCCTAATTACACTCTTTTTGTAATTATTTGGTTGATGCACTTTTCTTGTAATTACTTTCTATTTGTTGTATACTTATGTAAAGGACCCAAAAAAATATCCCCAGTCCCAAGCATACAGTTAATCAAATCAAAATATCATAATTAATCAAATTAGACGAATCATATTAATCAAATCAAAATATTATGATTTTTAAAAATTTATGAAGAATTTAAAACATATTAAATAAATTTATTAAATTTATGAAGAATTTAAAACATACTGTTAATCAAATCAAAATATTATGATTTTTAAAATTAAACAAATCATATTAATTTTAAAAGATATTTCAAAATATCAAAATTAATAATACATTGGTAACGGAGAGATGCTATTATGATTAAAGTAAATAATTTTTTCGTTAAATATTTGTTCATTGATGTTTAAAGGGAGCAAAAAAATTCAATAGCCCACTTTGAAAATTAGAATGTTAAATCTCATAATTTAAAAATAAATTATTTTCACCAAAAAAATAAAAAATAATATTATAATCTTGATACTTAATTACTATTAAGTACTCCCCCCTTTTCAAAATATATAATCATTGATTTATTATTAACTTTCTGAGATAAATTTAAAAATTTTCAAATTCAATTTTAAAATTGACATGAATTATTTTAATTTTAGTAATTATAATAATAAATATTATAAATTATCTAAGTACTATTTTTATTATTTCATAATATTTAATAAATTATCTTAATTTAAAATTTAAAAATATCATAAATTAATTTTTTTTAAAATTGAAACAGAATAAATACATCATAATTAAAAATTTTAAAAGTTGGAAAAGTTTCCTTTATAGTTTATGCACAAGATATTTATTCCTCCAAGCATAGTAAGGAAAAGGTCGCGAAAAGAATGCTAGCAGCCCCATCGCCACCATCAGACAACCAATCAAAGAACAATTACGCTCACTAATCAAACCTCATTATTTGGAACCCGAATACAAGCGCCGTCGGTCCTATTACCCCTTTTTGTGGCACCGCCGCCGCCACCGTAGTTATAACGAACGAAAAACAAGCTCAAGTTTTGCTCAAAAGATGAAGATACAGATCAAACGTGCCGGCAGCAGAATCTGAGGCTCTCGAGCGATTCCATATGGTCCTTTTTTCCTCTTCTTCACCCACAATCTCTAGAAAATGCTCGCAATACACCTTATATTAGTCCTTAGTGAAAAAACCGATCCTCGCCATGTCAAGGTCTCTCTAAATTTCTTTATTACATTGTTTGTTCATTTATTTATTTATTTATTTATATTTGGCTTGCTTACCTTTTCTTTCTTTTGGGTTTTGTTTATAACTGCCAATTTCATGATATATTATCCTTTATTTAAGGATGTTTTGAGATTCTTGCAAACATATTCTTAGTATTTAAGGAAACAAGTGTGTTATAGGGATTAGGCATAATGAAACAAAACCCAATTCTACCTTGGTTAGATAGACAATGAATTAGTGCGGTTGATTGTTATAATGAGGTGTGGAAATTAATTTGATGGTCTAATGGATAGCTTTACACGAACATTACTTCTAGCATAACCTTAATTACCATAATTGTTTCACCTGGTGTGGTTATTGGTGTTATTTATATGAGTTGTTGGTGTTAATTAATGTGAGAATCTCCATTATTGAGCTAAAACTAGGACATCTCTAGAAAAATTATGCGTCTGAAAGTTTTAAAAGATGGAAGGTTAATTTTAATATGAAAAGAAATTGCATCAGTTGTAATTGACCCTTTCATTGGGATTGCAGATTCTTCAAAATAGGAAAAATTAGGAGAGTTGCAGAGTCTATTTCCTCAAGTCAGAGAAGCATCTATTCAGCAGGAAGGAGATATGGGGAAGTCAGTACAGCAGGGTTATTCTCACCACAATACAAATTATACTCGCAATTTATGTCTCCTTGTAAAAATCAGTCTTCATTTTTGGCATACAAAATGAAGGATGTTTTTATCAAGAGTAGTTATCCCAAGAATTATCATGTCATCCCAGAAAGTAACAGAATAGCATATCATGCCCAGGTTGCTTGGAAGAGGCTTTCCCGGGGTTCTTATGATGGACAAACTTCTCGTCCCATAAATCGGCTCGCTCAAGCAATTAGCTTGGCCTTGAGTCGCTATTATGGGGTTGTCCCTGGTATATTTGCCTTAACATGTGGTAATGTAGCATGGGCCCAAGCATTGGAAAACACGGAGATCTTTCAGCCAAGTAATACGTTGTACACACGTGCTCAAGACGGACATGCTTTTTTTGTCTCATTACTCCTTTCAGCATTAGAAGGTGTAGTCTTATTGCTGAGAGCTCTTTACTTAGCAATTTTGTTCTCACCCAGCATAGTTATGGCACCATTCGCCGATTCTCTTGGACATCAGTATAGGAAAACATGGCTTCAGCTTGTTCATCGTACCCTGGAAAGAGCAGGTCCAGCATTCATAAAGTGGGGTCAGTGGGCAGCCACACGGCCTGATCTCTTCCCTATAGATCTGTGTACTGAACTTTCAAAGCTGCATGCCAAAGCCCCTGAACATAGTTTTGCCTACACCAAAAAGACCATTGAGAGACCTTTTGGTCGTAAGCTTTCTGAAATTTTTGACGATTTTGAGGAGGCACCTGTAGCATCTGGAAGTATCGCCCAAGTGCATCGAGCATCTTTGAGGTATCGATACCGTGGCCGTGAGAACAAGCCTATTTTAGTTGCAGTAAAAGTTAGACATCCTGGAGTTGGTGATTCCATTAGAAGAGATTTTCAGATAATCAATATAGTAGCAAAGACTTCGAAGTTTATTCCAACGCTGAATTGGTTGAGATTGGACGAAAGTGTACAGCAGTTCGCTGTTTTTATGATGTCTCAAGTGGACCTTGCAAGGGAAGCTGCCCATTTGAGCCGCTTCATTTATAATTTTCGCAGGTGGAAGGATGTTTCTTTTCCAAAACCTGTATATCCACTTGTACATCCTGCTGTTTTGGTGGAAACATTTGAGCAAGGGGAAAGTGTTGCTCGCTATGTTGATGAACTTGACGGACATGAGCGACTTAAAAGCTCCCTTGCACACATTGGGACTCATGCACTTCTGAAGATGCTTCTGGTAAGTGGTATTATAGTAAATTATCTTTTTTGTGCTTGCAATATACATTTTAAAGCTTACTTCTCTAAAAAAATAAAAAAATTGTTTTTATTTTTGCCTTAGTTTCCTCTTTCTTTCGATGTGCAAATATTAGCTTGAGCATAGAGTTGATATGGTTGTGTTGTTGATTTAACTTGGTATCTTTATATTACTCCCTCCCTTCTACGTGGTGTGTGGAAGGAAATTAGGAACATAAAACGTCACTTTTTGATTTAGAGTACGGCATGGGTGGGGTGGCGGGAGGGGTTTCAAACATAAAGACCATGTGGTAACTGCTTGATATTTTCACCCAATAACGTACTCAAGTAAATAAGTGTGACATTTTTTGTGCCCTAGAGGCACATATACATATGGTAGGACCTCAGGGCTCATCAATCTGATTTGAGATGCTACTTCAATACAATGGCTAGAGGCTTAACTAATATACAAATTTGATTTTGGTGTACTTTTTATCTTTTTTTAGTGTATGATTTCTTCCTGATTGTTTTCTTTACCTGTATTTAGAACGAGACATGAAAATTTTGGTCTCTCTTAGTTGTGTAAAAATTTAATGATGAGTTATTCAGGCTTCAGAGTTCAGAGATGTGATTTTTCTTCTTCCAGGTGGACAACTTTATTCATGCTGACATGCATCCAGGAAATATCCTTGTCCGGGTAGCTCAAAACAAGTCTTCTCGGAAGAGGCTTTTTAAATCAAAGCCTCATGTTATTTTCCTTGATGTAGGCATGACTGCTGAACTTTCTGGTAGCGATCGGGTAAATTTGTTGGACTTCTTTAAGGCTGTTGCCCGTCGAGATGGTCGTACAGCGGCAGAGTGCGCACTTAGATTATCAAAGCAGCAGAATTGCCCTAATCCAAAGGCCTTCATTAAGGTAATATGTTAGGTACTTGATCATTATTTGTTATGTACTTGAATGTGGCTGCCTTATTGTGTTTACCTCTTCTGGTTGGGCCATGATGAATTTATGTGCAAGTGAAGGTTTTTCTAGTTATATTTATTTACTTTGAGCCCCAAGATTCCATAAACAATGCACTTGCAAGTTATGGTTATCGACGTGAAGATCCTTATTCTGAATCTTGGTACTTTAGCAAAAAAATTCACTATTTTCTCATTTATTTTTGGAGTCCATTTTAGAATCTTGGACTTTATAGGGAGAGACTATGTATTCACACTTACCAGAAAAGTGAAATTTACTAGAATTACAATCAAATATTAGGAGAATATTTTTTAGGTCTCTAAACTTTGCAGGACTACCCTTTTAGAGTGTTAATACAAGAAAAATATCAGCCTTGCTTCTACGCGCCAAAGTGGAAAATCAACCAAAAAGTTAAAAAGATTGGGAACTCCAGTTGACTGCATATGTAGGTAATATTCATGTACCACTGGATTTTCTGGTTATTTTTTGAAAGTTTTTGTTTAACAGGAGGTGACTGAGTCATTCGACTTTTGGGGAACTCCAGAAGGTGACGTGGTCCATCCTGCAGAATGCATGCACCAATTGCTTGAGAAAGTTAGGCGGCATAGAGTTAATATTGATGGGAACGTCTGCACTGTGATGGTTACCACATTGGTTCTTGAGGTAATTTCTTCCAAATTGTGTTTAGCTGAAATGTGATAACCTACTATTTTAATAGGGAAGAAAATGGATTTATGTGACGTTTGCCTTAATGCATGTCAACTATTCATTGTTCAGTAGGTTTATAGGTTTTTAAGTTCATTTCACCCGTCCCTTGCTTAAATTGGTGTGATCATGGACAAGAATGTAATTCAGTTATCCTGTCTTGGTGCTTGTGATTTTGTAGGGTTGGCAGAGGAAGCTTGACCCAGATTACGATGTTATGCATACCCTGCAGACACTGCTACTTAAAGCCGACTGGGCGAAGTCACTTACCTACACTATTGAAGGGCTCATGGCTCCATAGAAGGTTGGTGCTTGTTGCTTCACCAACAACACAAGTTTTGACAGTGTAAAGCTACGAAATGTATATCCAGTCCGCAGAACTAACATTGAATGATTTAACGATGTTCTTTAACCACATTTGGCTCTTTCTATTTATGAGGGAAAATTTTGTCATGTATTTATTATTTTATTTTTCCGCAGAGAATCTCTGTTCACTGAAGCCTGCAGAACCTTAAGAATGTCATAAATAAGAAGCAGACATTATTTGATTCCCTTTGCTCAACTTTTCCATAAATCTCACTTACTTCGTTTCTGAGTTACATCAACAGTTCCAACTTCCAACCATATGAGCGAAGGATTAAATAACACTTGCTTATCCAATGCCATTAACAACTTAGTAGGGTGTTCTTTCCTTTCAATCTTTTCTTCCTCAGGGGATAATGAATTAGGCAGGGTCATTACAAGCATGGAATACAAATATAAGCGCAGCATTTTGGCAGATAAACGTAAAAGATTCTTCTGTCCAGAAAATTGTATATGTCCATGCATTATTGAGGAGATGCATGCTTGCTTAATCGAAATGAAACTGATGATCTTTGACTGACTGAAGGCGAAAAAGCAAAGATCAGGTACTCTTTGATCACTTTAACCATTCCATAGTCTTATAAACTTTAACCAATAAGTGATTGATCATATGGGGGCCAAACTAACCAGCAAGGACAAATTGTAAGAACCATTGAATGAATGAGCATCCTTAACCTGGAGATCAGAGGAATGTACTAGATCAACATTGGTATCCAAAACTTATCCATTGAGAGCATTTATATGAATTAAGCTACCATTTTTATGTGATTTCAAGTAGTTTTCATGTTTGTCTGGTTGAAGGAAGCAACCTGACGGAACAGTTATCGCTCTTTGGTTGTTTCTGACATTTCAGTTACATATAGGTGACCATAAAATGGAAAAAGCTAAATGGCATTGCAAGTTGTTACATAAAAGAAAAATTCATATCCTTCGTCAAATTTTCATGAATTAAGCATCGACAAAGACCATATAAGCCAAGTACCTTAGCAGAAAGTGCATGTTTCCAATGAACTACTTACTCCAGATGTGTAAGCTTGCTAATTTCCTCGATTGCAGCACTGACACCATAGAGCGTCATTTTTTCCACCTGCAGAAGCCAATTTTTGTTTATTTACACATTTGGTATCGAAAAATACAGAGGAAAATATAAGAGCAAGTAAACTAGTAGTATTACCTCTAGGACTTTTTCTTTTGCTTTGTGATGTAGAGGAAGTAGACGGAGTTCATCGGCCAATCTGATGCACTCAGAAGCATTTTCGGGTGAGATGAACTCCAGAATTACATTAACACAGGACTGCACATGCATTAAGGAAAAATCACTATCAGTTATCAAAACTGAAATAACAATAACTAGAAGAAAAAAAAACAGAAATTACTACCCATTGTAACTAGCACCAGACCAGACCACTAGGTTTGATCAGTAAAAGTGTTCAATAGATAGACTGCCCATTGGAGTAGGAGTGTGTGAAGATTCAAAACCCAGATAATTTGATTAGGGACCATAGAAATCAGACACCAACTTACATTTTTATTGACGTAAAACAGTAAAACATATACTTTACTTGCTATAAATGAGTTGAAACAGCTTTTTTACTGGTTTCACCTCAGTATGTTCATTTTAGGGGGGGGGGGACAAGATTTCATTAAAACAGAAAGACTCCTATTCAATTTTCTGTTCAAGTTCAAAATACTAGTCAAGGTGATGCAAGGATTGTTTTATACTTTATCTGGTCTTAAAAACAAGTTTTTCTGTCTTAAAACTTGTACATGCAAGGAACAACAAAACTAGACAGATGGACCACAGAATAAAATAGTAGCTTAGGAATAAAAAGTAAGCATACCCATTCTTATCAAGTGTTTTAACAATCTACCTTAAGTTTTCTAACTTGATATGGACATCCAGCAGGAATGATGACAGCTTCTCCAATATTTTGCTGAAAGGTCCATGGTTCAATATCTGAAAGTGGTTAAAAGTAAATCCACTATAACAAGCTTTAGCTTTTGTTTTAACAAAGATGAAATTTCCTGGAAAGTAAAACTTACTGAACTCCTCCATTAGCCGCATTTTTTGAAATGCGTCCAAGGAAGAAACTCTGATCAAGAATTGGATGAACAACCTGTAGCAGACACAAAGTAAATACACATCAACTCTAAAGCCCAAACTCTTGAAATCGCCAATAACTCCGTAATCTTACCTGCTTCGGTGCAGTATGACCAACCCAACTCGTTAGAGTGCCTTCTGAGGTATTCTAGAAGCTTTGGAACATCTTGTCTGCGAAAAATATCCCACTGGGCACCACGAGAATTAACCACTGATATCTCTTTGTTACAACTTGAGCTTTTGATATCATCCTGAAAGAAATTCTCATCTTCGAGTCTTCAGATCCATGAATGCTTACAGAGTTTGTGGCCTCAGAATCAAATTCATGATCTTGATTATTTGCATTTGACATATTTTGGTGTCCAATACTTTGATCACAACCTCCATGAGAGTCAGCAGAGTACGAGAAACCTTAGTGATTCCATCAGGTAAGTTCAAATCTTCTCCGATCATATCCTGCAAGACTGATTCTTCAGTATCTTCACTATTTAATGGTGATTTTCTTCTTACGTCTTCCGCGTCTTCTCTATGCAAAATGATTTTCTTTCAACTTGATTTGCCAAAGGCTGCTCACTAGAACTTGCTGTAGACTTACTATGATCTTTCGCCCTGTACTTATTTAACAAGGTTTTAAGTCTAATGAGCTCTTCTGTAGAGATTGGTACATCTGTTGCATGTGCAAGAATATTAACCTCAAGTGCCACAAATCAAACGTAAGTTATACAATCTTTTCATAATGGCTCAAGAAGGAGATAGCTTTAGAATGATTGCAGCAGTAAAGAAAACCTACCACATCATAAGAGTCATAACATAGTTTTGTCAAAAGATTGACCTGGATAAGTTCCTCTGGTCCACCATATTCAATATAGATACAAGGACCTAACTCAGGCTTAGGCATTTCCTCCGGCAACTTCACAGCAAGGTTTAGAATACCACATTTTGGATTTATGTACTCTTTAAGAGGTAGAGCGTGCACGATCTCAGCATAATGGGCCGGAAAATGTTCTTGAAATAAATGGGAAGAAAGCCAACCTTTAAATACCACTGTTTCAGGACACAGATTTGCCTGTGTCTGCCCCTTCAAAGACCCCATAAAAATCTGCTTATTACCAATTTCTACCTGCAGCAAGTATTGGACCAAAAATATAAGAAAATTCCTATGTTTCAACATAATGCCACAATAAATTCTCTTTGCCACATGAGAGCATGATACGATCAGTACACAAATGACAATATACAGGGAAGCATCAAAGTTTTAGTGCCAGCAATCAGTCCGCCTGAAATAAGTGCCAAGACCATTCAACTACTGCATGCTTCTTAACCTCATACGTAAAATTTTCTTCAGTAATTTTTTTTATTAAAACAACCAGTAGTTCCAATAGTTTCCTAGCTATTTGTAAATACAGACATATTCACATGAGCCCGTCGACACATTTACACATAGGAAAAGAGTATAATACTAACCTCACACCAATCCAAGCATTTTGTTGATTTAACTGTTTCCTTGTCATTTTGAGAGTTAGCATTGCTCTTTTCAAGATAAGTACAGAACATGATAACTGGATCCCAACTCAAGTTCGGGGCATTCTGAATCAAATTTCGAACTATAACAGGCTGACCTTTGCCCCAGTGCTTCTGAAAGTGTTCAAGGTTTTCAGTATGAAGATCCTGAACAGTGGGGTAATATAGAAAGTTGTCACTAGAATCACTTCTCCTAGCCGTCTCTTGCACTAGGCTGTTTATGTTTGCTCTGTGATCTGTGTTTCTACACAGAGAGCAGCATGAATCAACATCTGAAGTCTCTGGAAAATCATAGCTGTCAACTATGTCTTCTAGACTTGCTTGTAACTCTTTGGTCCAGCCGAATGAGAACACGCATCTTAAATCAAGGGTGTTAACACCACAATCACCGAAAATCTTCGCTGGGCAAGAGATTCTCCCATCGTCAAAAACTTTCCAGTTTTGCAATAATGTTGGAGAAGCAATTGACCTACTGTAAGAATCTTTCCTTGGGGAGCTATTCTGTTTTATCTTCGATGATAGCTTGTCATCAGATGTACAATGTCTCCTGTTTGGGCACATAACTTTGTTTTCTTTAATACCTCCTTGACGAAAATCCCGACAACAACTTAAGCAAAGATTATATGAACAGCTCGTGCAGCTTCGATGAAAATCCACAATGGTAGTTTTGCAGTTATTGCTGTTCCGAATGTCAAACCATCAAACGTGCATGCAAAAACAAGAAAATCATATATATTTTCTGATCACATTGAAATATCCAGCACTACTATTGTACATACCAACTATTTAACTTCTTGCAGCCTAATTTAACCTGCGGAATATGAATTTCATAGTGTGTAATTCCTGTCATGTAGATACAGATTTGAAAGATAAAGTGAGGAAAATAACAATACGAGGGAGAAAAAACAATATGACCGCTTTTCTGAGGGAAGTTCGGCTTGGATTTTAAAATGTGCCGACCACTTATATACATTATAATTTTATATCTTTTGAATAGTTGACAATAAGACAACAATTTATAAGGAAAAACATATTAAAATTGATTTATATATATGTTTACAGCTTGTCTTAAAATCCATGCTGGAAACACCACAAATAAAGCGATCATCTTTTCTGGACAGAGGGAGTACAAATAAAACCTCAACCTCAGTTACAAGGTGTAGAATTGAACGCTCGGACTCTTCGCTTGAGAATTCAAATCAACATCATCTATACCTTTTATTTTAGCTTCTATTTCCAGCTCAATGCTTTGGCTGCGGTTCATTTCTTCCAGTACAGGAAGAAGCTTATGAATCAGATAAAGAAGTTGTTGAATATTGTCAATCTTCTTTGTGTCCTTACAAGAATCCTGAAAGATAGTTTGTGCATAAATTAGATGTCAGCATCAATAATAAAAAGCAACTCTTATTTCACAATTCAGTTGACTCTGATATCAGACCTTATGTTCCACGTCTTTGGATTGATTGGTTGAGCAGACTCTGCAACTGCAAATTCCACGACAAATTGGACATGCTGTCTTAACTTCTTGATTGTCAAAACACCTAAAAGAACAGAAACTGAATTAAATAACAGCTTAGCTAAGTTTTAATCCAAAAGGCTTCTTGCGGCCAAAAGACTTAGCATTGCACAGCTGCGATGCATGCAAATAGCTATGAGCCAACACTTTGCATTTTGTACTTGTAAAAGTAATACTGCCAGGGAATTCAAAGACGGCATAGTAGCATGCAAGATCTGAGTAGAACTAAAAAGTGCTCATGAAATTCTACATACTCCTACAGCTTTTTATTTACTAAAAAATTAAGTCACATAATCTGCACAAGTAAAATTTTATTTTACCACAGTGGAGTGATTAATTATCTTCCAGAAATTCTCTACTCAATACTCATTATTGAGTTCAACATTTTGACTAGAATTGTGAAAGGCTCTGTGGTGACCTTCTTGATTGTCCTAGTTACAATAAACTTTGATGGGGAGCCCCATAAATAAAGGCCCTAATACACCTGTTCAACTCAACTTGACCCAAAAGCTTAAACTTATAGGTTTTGGGTTCAACCTTCTATTTGCCTTCAACTTCTCGAAACCTGATGTGAGATTATATCAACTCACATTTTATTTAACAAACTCCATAATCCTAATCAGCAAAACAGCAAAACAACAAAATAAGTTCATTTGCTATTATGTACAAATACCATTTGAATAATTGTTACAGTGAAGCCTTCTATCTTGGGCTTTAACTTGATTCGTTAAGGGCCTTAAGGCTTTCCTCAAAATCAATGGCTTCATGTTCCTTCTTCACTCCAACATTTTTCCACAAACATTGTTCAGAAAGCCAGTTAGCAACACTTAAAATGTCTTATTAAATAGCCATGTATCCTACTTCAAAATAAACTATGCACCCATTATTTTCCATGGTTTATAGCTTTAGCAGTTTGTGTACAATAGCTGACAAGCCTGAAATTTATAATTTGTAGCTAGTCAATCAAATATCCTAATCATACAAAAGTTTATTAGGTTTATAAATACCGATCAAATTATCTGCCTGAATTAACTTGGAAACTCAAATTAAGCTCCTACAATTCACAGTCAGTTCACAGCATCATCAGGAAAGAAAGAATTCACATTAACATATAACTTCTATTCAAACTAGAAGTAAAATGAAAGTAAACAGACCTTTCTTCTATACAATCTATACAAAAGTATTGTTTTCCGCAACTTGTACACTTAATTAGTGTCCTGTAACTACTTCTCCGACACCAATGGCATTTGTTCCTCTTCCCTCTCCTCAATTTTCCAGCTTCTTGCACACTAGGTAAAATCTAATACAAACCAACAGTAAAATCAATCCAAACAGCATAAAGATCTAATTTTTAAACCAAAGCAAACAAAGAGGCTAAAGAAAAACAACCTGCATTGTAGTAATAGGAATTGGCTCGATGTTTTTAGACCGAAATCGCCTGTGCTGAAAAGAACAAGAATTCAGCCCTAATTTAACATTATAAGGAGCTGCATTGTCTAATTTTTGTGGGGATAAAGACGGGGTCGCCATTAACCCATTTGGCAATTCTCTCACCAAATCGTCCTCCTTTTCTCTCTCTTCTAACTCTCTTCCCTTCTTATTCTCCACTTGTCTTTGCAAGAACTCTCTGATCATTTCCAACTGTAAATCGCCTCTTTTCAACTTCATCTTCTTCAGTGTCCCGTCCAAAGCCTCACCCATTGATCTCTTCCTCTTCACTATTTTCTTCCCTTTCTTCTTTTCCCCAAATTCTTGATTTTTAGGCTTATTTGCCCCAATTTCTTGATTTCGAGCCTTATTTGGCTTTCTTTCTAGTTTCAGTGAATCGGGTACTTTCTGCTTGTGCTGACGGTGACGGCCCTGAAGATAGTGAATCTCACAGAGCTTTTTATCTTCCAAGACCGGTCGATTGCACCGCCATTGTCGGCCGTCGGTTCTGTTACACCGGAGATTGTCCGGTAAAGCCTCTTTTTTCGCCATTGGGTTTTATTTTCCCGGAAAAGATTGAAACTTTCCAGGGTAAATAGTTGAGAAATTGTAACAGAGGACTGGGAAGAAGCTGCTGCTGTTGGGCTTTTTTTTGTGGGTGCGGTGCAAATTTATTTAGGAGAAAAAGAGACGGTTAAAATGGGACTGGTGTCGAGCAGGTAGCAGATTGAGTGTGTCTGTGTGTGTATATATATCTATAGTAGTAAGGAGAGAGAAAGTCCAAGCTTGTATAGTTGTATTGGATACTTCAAAATAGAAACAAGTGGATTTTGGAGATTAATTCCAATTAATACTGTTAAATGTCAATTCTATAGCTTTAATAATACAGATTGTATATCTATATATACTCGAGTTAGGTGAAACAATAAGGTGATGAATTCTGCAGAAGGTATATGGTTTATTGATCCAAACTGTGACAGCACAAAAAGAAA
The DNA here is from genome assembly GCA_020205605.1 of Panax ginseng. NCBI lineage: Eukaryota > Viridiplantae > Streptophyta > Magnoliopsida > Apiales > Araliaceae > Panax > Panax ginseng. The sequence goes on from CM035150.1 coordinate 94,032,771, forward strand.
TTTATGATTTGGTTTAATTAGTGAGGAGTGATTTCCTGATATGAATATGTAATAGTTTTTTTATGCGGATTGCTACGAGTCAGTTTCAGAAATTCATTATCTGTGAAATGTGAATAATAGAAACAGAAAATATAATGTGCAGCGATTTTAGTATAATATTTGAAAACAATACTATATAATTGTAAGTGAGTCCGTTATTACATCCAAAAATGTCGGTGTAATGGTTGTTTTGGAAAATATGGCATGGACATAACTCCATTTTATGCATGTTTAGTACTACTTCTAGAGTTAGAATTGGATCCATCATAAGATATTTTTCATGTATTTTGTCGGATTATGATTTATTTTTCAAGTAGTATTTATTTCTACTTCTAATATTGTGAACTCGAATTAATAAAAGATGGGTTCTTTTATAAAAACACTAAAACGACAGAGAATTAGCCTAATTCTCTCTCGCTAGCCTTGGTGCAAATTCTGCAGGAGTTTATCCCATCTAATTGGTTATTGTGACTCACCAGAGAAAACCGCCGGCCCAATTACATTGAGAATTATGGGCACACATTTGCATGAAGTGCTCAACAGTCTGACCAATTCCAAAGAATTGATTCTCATTAAAAAGTACATTTTCAAAGTTTCTTTAAAACCTGCTCGCATTTCATGCATTAATATCATTAAATTTTCTTATTGGTTGTTGTTATATGCAATTTAGTATTTGTTTGTTCCAAAATGACTACTACTACTTATTCCGTGAGCATCCATTTAGGAAGTCTAGTGTATGCAAGATGAGGGAAAATAAAAAGAGCAGCACGTTACATTTTAATGCAGGAGTTTGTCCATGGTCTGGAACAGAATTGGCCAGTCCAACAAAAATGAATTATAAATAATGCAAAGTTTTGATCTCAAATTGTTGCAGCAACAAAATTTGATCTACTTGGAGTCCTTATTCTTGTGGTGTAGAGCAGAATTGGTGCATGTTATATGGGCAAGTTTAACTGATGGACATGGCCCCTTGATCGGAGGTCTGTTTACTTTGCTGTAGCTTAGGCCTTAGATGTATGGTTTTCACATGTTACCTCCCTTTTTCTGATTTGTAACTTCTTTTTATTGGCCAAATGGTGTTCTGCTTCTAAAAAAGTTCTTACTCTTTTTTTTATTAAAAAATCAAAAGTGGAGGTGGTGGAACCCTTTAGAGTAGGATAAAAGCTAGTCATCCAATATATGCTACTCTGATACACCACAGACCAAACAAATTTATCAGCAGCTCTATTCACTTCCCTTCCCTACATACATGCGCGGCAGTACTGTTTTTTGAGCGCAGTTATGATTGAATTTATATGCCAACTTTTGCACATTTAACATCTCTTTTTTGTGAGATAATTTTAATTAGTCACTTAAAAGTATCCCTCAAGCCATATATCAGTACATCCATTTTAGCTCTCCACGTTCAGCAACTGAACAATTGGTTATTCCAATGGATTTCTGCATTTCCAAGTTAAAAATATATCAGCCTTGTCATTCATTAGGACACCTATGGTTGCCTCTCCTGCAGTTCCTAAATAAAAGTAGAACTGAGCTTTGTGTTAATCTTTGACATCAATGTTTTCTCTGGAGAAAATTCATTCTTAGTTGTTGATGATTTACCTAAATTTTCTTATTAACTAAAATTAGGTAGTTAATCAAAGAATTGATAAGCCAGGGCTGATTGTGGAGGACAAGTTGCCTCTGCATCAAGTTTTACTCTCTCTCTCTCTCTCTCTCTCTCTCTCTCTCTCTATATATATATATATATATATATATATATATATATATATATATATATTATAATGAGTACCATTTTCTTAATTTGTTAAGAAGTTGGTATTTTTTTAACATTTCATTATATTGCACATAATGAGCTATATATGCATTTCTCTTAGATAATACTGATAGAATGGATGATAAATGGTACAGAGCAACTTCTGTTACGCAAATTGATATGACAATTAATTCATCTATATATTATCACCTTGTTGTAAAAATCTACAATTTCCAACTAAAAGAAATAAGAACAAACGGCATTTCACTGCGAAATGATTGTATAAAACAGTTGCTGTTAGCCGACTGATTCTCTCTGGTTGTAGTTTTATCCGCATTGCCATGCCAGCTTCAGTACTCGAACTTGATATTGAATCCCCTTCCTTTAAAAGTCACTTTTACCAATAAGCCATAACCAATCAAGAGATACACCTGCAAATATGCCGCCTAAAAGAAATAACACTAGCAAATTACCCAATGCATTTTGCTCCGGACCCTGAAAATGAACACCCTTTATATTAATTTTTATGAATAGATGAATTCATATGGATTAATTCACAGGTTAACACACCGCACACCTTGTAGCCTTTTGGAGCTACTGTCATGACACATACGGTTAGGTAACCATTCGATAATCCCAAGAAAGATACGAGCAATATCATCCACCCCTGATCACCGTATTTTGCAGTGAAATAAAATGCAGGAATGAGTAAGAAACGGGATAATATTGCCATCATAAGGCTCTTTCGAGATTCCAACTTTATACATTCTATCAGAGGAATGTATCTTGCAATAAGATCCCACACATTGTACATTACTATCAGAACTAGTGGGTACCTGGAAAAATCACATTCATCATCTTTCAACTAATTTGTATTTCATAAAAGTATATGAATTTCTTCAGTATTAAAGATGGGCATGTTTCTATCACTTTCAGGTTATATTTCCAGGGATTTCGTTGGTCCCCTCCCCAATATCAGATATCAGTCAGGGATGATTTATATCAAGCTGACATGTATAATCATGAAACGGTGTGCCACTTAGTTTTTTCAATTTTAAAGACGAATTTAAAATAACCCAGTCTAACTCAATAGAAATAACCCGGTCAAAGTAAGTTAAACAAGCTTTCTTCAGACTTTAAATGTTAAATATGGGGGCAATGGTACGCACTGCAAGTCTGCAATAATTAACTAATCTTGGCACTATTAACTAGAACTATATTAAGTTGTATAGAGATCACAAATAAGAATTGTAAATTCAGATATTTTTGAAAACACCACATTAAATAAGTTTGCTTATTGTGATTCCACTCCTTCCTTTATAAGTGTTGCAGAATGTTGACAATAAGAAAATGAAAACAATTGTAAAAAGGCGAATAAGTGAAGAAATCACTAAACAGTAGTAGTACTAGCTAAAAATTACAAGAAATTCAAGATATTTATGCTTCAAATAAATAGTGATCACTTACCATGCATGACAAATTTAAACAGAACTACCAATTTGAGGTATTTGCACTTACCATGAGCCCAACTGGTGGTGTGTACCGGTGTTTTCATATAAGAACCCCGGGAAAATTGACAAAGTTAAAACATATATCAGAAACAAGTCTAATAAATAATCAATGTTCTGAAAGAACAATTCTTTATTGCTCAGCCTCTGCAAAGGTTTAGCATCATCATCTACCTGCAAAACCAAAAGCTTTAGAAATATTTTTTAAAAATTCATTTAACTTTTTGAAACTAAATTTAATTAAAGTGAATGAGTTTTTTATGTACACTTTGGCTTGCATCTGTTTGGATGCCAGCAGCCGCAAGGTCAGATGAAACAGTTTTTGATCCTTCTGATGCTGCTTTCTTGCGGTAATATTTAACAATGGGTAGTTTAGGGAAGACAAATGCATACAGAAATATACAGAGAAATTCGAAGAACGTGGATATAGCAAGAAACAATACTGCACAAACCATCAAAATAAAGATAATTGTCAAATAACCTCGTACTAATTTGTGTAATTTGTAATTTGTTAAAGCTCAACAATAACACGTCTCACATATGTGGGAGAATTTACATACTAGTGCCCTTTCGAAGACCATTTCCTGAATTTTCAAAGGCTGCTTTTGTAATCAGCCTTAAACCAGAGGTGAGAGCCCCTGATGCAGCCAAACCAGCTAGGAAGGACTGCAATATTTATACGAAAAAGCCTTATAAATATAGCTGCCTAATTTGAATAGCTAAAAATAAGTAAACTTATCAATGTCTAAAAATACTTTAACCACATGTTAACCTGGATAAACTCTGGGCGCATGAAAGATAAGTCCCCTACCATGCCGCCTTGAACATGAGCGTCTGCTACTCCAAAACAAGCAACAAAAAAACGCATATACCAACATAATTTCCGATACCCCTTTCCTGATGTGGCTAAATCCAACTGTAAAATTAAAATATATTTGTGTCAGAGTGGTTCATTCGAAAGAAATCATTGATATGTTCATCTAAAAGCTAGAAATTATGCAAATCTTAGAAGAGGCTGTACTTACCACTACAAGTGCCAAAGTACTTAAAAAGAATAGGATGTATCCAGCTATATTACGTTTCCTGGTATCGAGCTTTGACTCATTATAAGCAAGTAGTGCCATTGTTCCTAGTGCAAACGGTTGGTAGACGAGTGTGAGAACCCTTGCAGGATGGTAATCCTTCAAAGTAAAAATTGATACTTTGTCAAACAAAATATTTTGCAAAACCACTTTATAATATATGAATAATTGCGTCATTTTTTTATACTGCTATCCATAAAACCAGAACTCTTCTCGTGGGAAAACTCGTCAAATGGAAATAGTGAAAATAGTATATATAAGCTTAAGCCAGGACAATATTGAAAATGCAACAAGTGAAACCAAATGTTATGTTAAAACAGGGAGGAATAGATTTAGATGCAGGAGACATAAAAGTATATCATTTTTTGGGTAATTAAGAGTCACTTACTGGGAATAATGCATAGTAGTAGTCTCCAATTGTGAGCATACTATTCCATGCGACTAGTGACCCAAGTCCAAGAAACCAACATACTACCACTGCACCATACCTTCCCTGAAATTTCAAACACAAACTGTAACAATATTCAACAAATTTAATGTTACAACAAATAATAATTAAAAAAAACTAGGTAGAAGAATCCACAAACCTCAAGCCTAACTGGGGTTTCAGTTGAATCAGCAGTTGTCATGTCTGTTCTGGGAACAATGATAAACTTAATTATAGACTCTTATTATCACTAATTCCTTAAATGTACATATAAATGTATGGGCATTAAAAAATGAATACCCAGAAACCTTATCAAGAGTTGGGAAATAGTGATGAATAGGCTTATATATATATATATATATATATATATATATATATATATATATATATATATATATATATATTGGGAATCTCTTGAATTGAATAATGAGAACTGAGAAAAAAAGCGTTCCGGAAAAAAATCTCCATGTGAGGTCTTTACAAGCTTCAAACGGTACGGTTAAAAATAGTTGACTCTTTCACATATTATTATTGGCTACTTGCCTACGTAATTATATATTTAAATGTTTATATCTATAACAATAACCAAATAGGGGATGTTCAAATATGTTAGGGAAATTTAGGAATAAAAAAGAAATTTACTTAATAGTATATATTTTTTAATTCAGCTTTTCTATGGTTTTGTCCAGAAAAAAAAAAGGGATCTAATTTTCTTTACCCTTCTAAAGCTTTCATGACAAATTTTCTTTAAACTTACAAACAAGGTGTAAAAGAATTCTAGGAATCTTGATTTAGGAGATACAATGACAATGGAACTCTATCAAATTTTGATAAATAAACTTTTAATATTTAAATTTTTGAAAATTTCCTTTTAACAAATATTTAAAAAAAACTTAGATGTGTCAACTCATGACTAATCAAATTTACTCATACAATTAATTATTATTTGTAAGTAATAGAAATAATAAATAAGATTTATCCGTCCAATTACTAGTGCATTTTTAATTTTTAAATTTTAAAAAAACAGTCAAGATCAAATTTAAATTCATTTGACTTCTATCCTAGTGGGTGGGCGGGAGTCACTGGGATATGTTATACTACTAGAATGAAATTGATAAGAAATATGCATTGGTTCATAACATTTAGTCCGTTTGGCTAGTAGGAACACTAGCTTCCACGTGTGAACTATCCTGTACAAGTATGGGACGTTTGACCTAACACCATTAATTTTTCTCATTTCCAAAAATTAAAAAATGAGACCTAACATTAATAGTAGTACTTGTTTTCCAAGAATTCACAATAAATATAGGTTGATATGCTGATCTCAATTCAATTAACTTGTTTAGCTTTCTATTTATTGTTAAATCAAACATCTTTTTCTTAAATGTTACGTCTGATTTAAAAGAATGAAATAAAAGGAAGAGTGAAATAATTCATTTCATATCTTCTTTTAAAAAATAAAATTTATAAATTTAGCATAAATGAAATTGGTTTCTAACATTTCAATACAACAATCAATCACAATTTTTTTTTATTTAATAAGAATGAGTTATTTCATTATCACAAATCTTTCTATATCAAGTTTTTAAACTAGGATATATGGAAAAAAAAGGAAAACTAATACTTTCACATGTGTTTTTTATATTTTTAATTAAATATTTCTGACATGAAAAAAAAGTGGGTCTCACTTTCATGTAATCATGTGGGAGAGAACCATATAAAAATGTTAAAACTCATGTGAAATAGTGCTTCAAAAAAAATGATCAAACAATCATACGATAAAAAAAAAAAAAAGAGTTTTGAAAGTCAAATAAGAATCTAAGTTTGGAATTTGGATGGAGATAGTGTTATACTAATTCGCATGCTTTTATATGCTACTAAAGCAGAAAACTGTTTGTAATCAGGTGCTTATACAGAATTAACAAACCAAGAATTCAAAGACATATTTTAGGAAATGAGTCGTCGGAGTTCGTTATAGAAAAAATTTGAAAAGAAACGAATGAGTTGGTGCTCGAATAAAGACCACGTCATAGAGTAAATGGCTAGCCTAGCCATTAGCCACCCACCACTATTCTTTACATAAGTATACAGCATTTAAAAAGTAATTACACTATTAGTGCACTCATAAAATATTTACACAATTAATATATTTTCTATATTTATTTACAATATTAGTACAATTAGGATTCCTTAATTTAGGGAAGGAGAAATAACTACCATAATTAATAATTCAAATTCAAATAACTTAGATCTAACAAACAAAACAAATTCAAATTCAAAAATAATAATTAAAATTCAAATATTCAAAGTTTGGCAACGTCATCTTCCTCCTCCCCTTCACCGGTCATCTTCCTCCTCCCATTCGCCGTCGCTTCAACACCATGGACGCCGGCCACAGCTGCCATTATGACGAAGGTTGATTTAATCTATAAATTAAAAGGAGAAAAAAATAAATTTTAGTGCAGTTGGTATCCAAATATTTATACAAAGGTAACCATTTTAGTTTTGTGGGTAACCAAGAGAAATTTCGATTAATAGTTGTTACCAAAACTTTCAAAGGTAACAATTTTAGTTTTTGTTGGTTACATTTGTATTAATGTTTGGCTACTAATCGCATTATTATCAAAAAAATCTATAATAGTTTTTTATAATTAATTGGTAACCCAATAAAACTGAATTGGTTACCTTTGTATTAAGGTTTGGCTACCAACTGCATTATAAAAAAAAAATCTACAATACATTTTTTTTAATTAATTGGTATCCCAATAAAACTGAATTGGTTACATTTGTATAAAGTGTTAGCTACCAACTGCACTATTAAATAAAAAAATCTATAATAGATTTTTTAAAAATAAATTAGAAACCTAATAACACTAAATTGATTACCTTGGTATGAATGTTTGGCTACCAACTGTACTATAAAAAAAATGCAGCAACTGTACTATGAAAAATCAATCCATTATAATCAATCCACCTCAAATTGGGCAAAAAATCGGCAGCATGCGATGCTCCTCCCTGTGTAAAGGCCAAGGCGGCGGAGGTTCCGCCAGTGGTCGCCGTACGGGGACTGGGATTTATAAATATTTATATATAAAAAAGAGATTAGAAAAGATGTTACAAGTGAATGACATGGTTGTTGGAATCACAGGTAACATGGAACCAAGTGCAAGGATTAACCAAAGTAGGATCCCAGCTCTGTAACACATTAGTTGGGTCAGATAGTTTGCTTCTCAAAACATGTAAAGCATTTTCTGCAGTACGACGATGCTCCTCCCTGTGTAGTTGTAGCCCATGTATTTTTCTATGGTGAGACGGGGACGGTGAACGGCGGCGGCCTAGTAGTGAGCCGTTGAAGAGGTGGAGGTGGCCTAGTAGTGGTAGTTTTAGGAGTGGACTCGACGGTAAACGGCGGCGGGTTTTTGATTTTGAAAATAATCTAGTGGAGAGAATTAGGAGGAGGAGAGAGAAAGATGTGTACAAAAGTTCCCATTTTATTTAATTTAACAAGTAAATCAATATTAATCCCCTAAATTAAGGAATTTTAATTGCATACTAATTCCTTAAATTAAGGAATCCTAATTGCACTAATATTGTAAATAAATATAAAAGTGTATTAATTGTATAAATATTTTATGAGTGAACTATTATTGTAATTATTATTAAAAATGTAATAGAATATGTAATTGTACCATTATATAATTGTACAAAACAAGTCTTTGGAAATGAAAGTGGCCCAACCCAAAAAGAGATACTGCACAAAAAACTTCATGAAAAAAATATACCAATAACTTTTGCACTTCTCTTAAATTCTTAATATATTTATATATATAGGGAGTGGTCTATTGATAACGTTATCGTGACCTTTCATCCGATGATCTAATGGTTTAATAGAGTTCTCGTTCGCATTTTAATTTCAAATATTTTGCAGTTTATTACTACGAACGGGACAAATGTCCAAAAAACCCTTCTTGTAAAAGTCACTCATCCTCAATATTAAACTACGAGCGCTAAGTATGACTGGTCAATTGAGAAACGACATTGTTTTTAAATAAGTATCCTTCATCAGCAATAAGTATCATTTGTTAAATTGCAGACACTAAGTATGGCTGATAAATTGGGAAATGACATTGTTTAACCAAATTCAATTTTTTTTAATTTTTTACTCCAAATATTGCAAGTATAAATTGAATATTCTAAGAAATCCGAATATTACACCATAACAAGACAATTACTACATCACGTGAAAAAATCATCAGGGCCTGGGCCTTTTTGCATGGACCCCACAGAAGCACTTGCCAGCCGCTCAAAGTGTCAAGGCCTCTCCTTTTGAGTCCCACCACCGCAAAACAACAACTCCCACCTCTCCATTCCTCTCTCCTTTCGGCCGAAGTTGGAGACCATTCCTATTCAAGTGACAAATTAAATAATATGTATATGTGTGTATATAAAACTTCAATTAGAAAGAATTGTAACATCTGCTGCTGAATTCTGAATAGTAAAGACAGACGTATATATGATCGATCTTGCATAGTAAAAAAATAGACTATTACTTTTGGTCTATACATGAATATTTACTCGCACTAATGTGATCATGAAATTCCATATTAATTTCTTTGTGAAACCTAAATTAGTTGTCTGGAATATATATATATATATATATATATATATATATATATATATATATATATATATATATATATATATATATATTACAAAACCTATGTGACGTACAGCAAATGTTAAAAATCTTAAGTTGCCTGTCGTCATATTCATTTAGTACGTACTTGACATGTTTATTATCATTTTCCTTTCAATGCTTGCTTTCCTTGGCGGGCAGGGCATGGTATTCATTCTATACAAGGTCCCCGGCCCTTAATTTTAAGCCTAGTTAGCTTCTTAGATATGAATTATGATCTTCAGTTCTAACTCTCTTCAAATGCATCTGAATTAATATCAATACTGATCAGTATTTGTTATTAAATACTCCCTCCCTCGGTCCCTCCCTTCCATATTATTTAAAGTCAATTTAAGAAATTTTAAACTCAAAGTTGACATAAATATATCTATTACTTTGATTTTAATCAATATTGTAAATTAACTAAAAAGTATTACTCAATATAATTAAGTTTTATTATTTTATAATTTTTAATGAGTTTTCTCAATTAATATCTTAAATTAACATTTTAAAATCAATAATAATCATAATATAATTGAGTATATGATAATTAAGTAGTCATAATTTTAGATTCATAATCTTATACTTCCTTCTTATGATCATAATCAGATCTACTGCTCCTACTTCATTTTAAACATAGTTTGCATTTGATATAAGGTTTAAACATAATTTATTCAAATATTAAAAAATAAAAAGATTATTATTCTTAAATGTGGGCCAATTGAAACTTTTATATGTAGAAGAAGTAGAAAAAAAGGTGCTTACATACACAACGTAACTGCTTGCTTTAGTACGTAGGCAGTAGCATTCTTCTTCTTGTATATCTCTCTCAGATAATTCATAATTGTTTGTTAATTTAATCAATAAATATATGTGGCTATTATTAATTAATAGTGCTTGACTTGTCAGTTTGTTGTCACGTATGGATAACCTAATTGTAATATATTGCCGACCATCATTATTAATAGAATAGACCTTTGGGCTTTGAGTAAAGCAAGTGATCAGGATGGGTAGCGGAAAGGAATATAATTAAAATTCTTTCAAATCTCATATGTTTTTCAAAAAAAAATTAAGAACGAAGGAATGGTTATGGTTTTGGAGTTAATATTAATTTTCTCGAAAGTGGAAAATTTTGGAGAAATGATGAGAAAGTTAAATATTTTAGTAGTGTAGTTTAAAAATAAAAATTATTCTCATTCTATTATTCTTTACTTTTAAACTCACAAATAAAAAAATATATAATTAAAATCTCATTTATTTCATTTTTTTCTAAAACTTACAAACACGATAAGAAAAATTATAAACCCTTTTCATTTCTTCCCCTCTTATTATTTTCCTTCACATTACATCCCTTCAAACTCACTCACAAACGTAGTATTAATTTTGATTGTATATGTAGTTCTTTTTTTCTAATATAGCTTTTGAAAAGAGTTACTTCACCTTCCAAACTAATCATTCATCTAATGCAAGAATTATAATTATTATGATATTTTTCCATGACACATATATATAAGGACTAATGTAGAGTCGAAGTTTGCCGGTGGGGATAACTAGTAGTAAAAGAATAATAAAAAAAATAGATATCTTAATATTTTCGATTTAAAATGCAATATTTCAACACAACTGATTCAAAACACGATTATATATAGAATCCAGTTATATATATATTATGATTAATTTATGTCCAACTATGATTGTGAAACTTATTTAAAAATGGGATAATTGCATAAAATTATAATATGATTGTATTTATTCCATATCTCTTCAAAATAACTATCATTAATATTTACCCACACGATCAAAAAATTAATATAATATAAATATTCACAATATATATATATATATATATATATATATATATATATATATATATATATATATATATCATTTCTCCTTATATATGTGATGTGTTTTAATACTTGTACACCTTCTGTTTCGAATTCTAAAATTAATATTGGCTTTCTAAAAGTTAATTTAAGATATTTTAAATTTAACATTGACATAATCCATTTAAGTTTTAAAAATAATATTTTTTATAAGTACTAATACTTCTTAAATAGTTTATAATATTCATAATTGTATTAACATAAACTAAATAAATTTCTTTTAATTTTGAGTTTGAAAATATTTAAAATTGACTTTTCAAAAATCAATATTGATCTTATGAGGACGGATTAAAAGCACTACTTTTAAATAACACTCATTTATTAAAAAATATGTCGTTTTTGAGATTTTTTTAAAAAAATAAATGGAGCCACGAGTGGTATTTTTGTAAATAAAATGAAAGTAAGTGGAACAACTCTATTTTAATAATATTTTATTTTTTAAAAGAATCTCCAAAACGACATAATTTTAATAAATAAGTGATATTTAAAAGAAAATATTATTTAAAAGAAGTGTTTTAGATCCGTTCGGTTAATCTTATATAGAAAAAAATATATTTTGTTAAAAATGTATATTTTGCGCCTTAATTATAATTTGTCCAAACCTAATCTCTTTCTTTACTCTTTTACTTCCCAGATATATAAAGCTTCGATTTTATTTTATTATTGCGTGGGGTGGGACCCAGTGCATTATTTTTGAAAAATGATGAAATTCATTAATGTTATATGTATAAGTATTTTTAACCATAGGTTTTCTCCAGTATTTATATTATGAGTTGCATGACATATTAAAATTGTCATTTTCTAATTTGAGAAACTATATAATAGTACCTTCATTTTCCATTGGTCTTGCAGTCTTAAGAAAATTTCTTACTAACATAATTGTGCCTACCCTTCTCTCTCTCTCTCTCTCTCTCTCTCTCCATATATACATAGACACTCTTTACATTATCAAATCTATATATATAGACACTCTCCTAGTACGATCGAACTCACTCTCTCTTCCATTTTTCCTAACAGGCTAAGCAATGACTTCTCACTATCCAACTCAACTCGACTCGGCAGCTAACGATTCACTCAACTCAACGCCACGCTCAGACTATGACGAGCCACGTATCCGCTTCATGTGCAGTTTTGGCGGCAAGATTTTGCCCCGGCCCCACGATGATCAACTCCGTTACGTCGGCGGCGACACCCGCATAGTCTCCGTCAACCGCCACCCCACCTTTTCATCTCTCCACGAAAAGCTTTCCAAGTTCGCCGGTACAACTAATATCAGCATGAAGTACCAGCTTCCAAATGAGGATCTTGACGCTTTGATCACCATAACCAACGATGAGGATGTAGAGAACATGATGGAAGAGTATGACCGGTTAGCACAAAATCATACCTCTCAATCCAAGTTGGCTCGGCTTCGGCTCTTTTTGTTTCCTAATGACGCTGACTCCAGAACTAGCAGCATCAGCTCGCTCCTCAACGGCTCGGCTAAGCGGGAGCATTGGTTTTTTGATGCTTTAAATGGTGGGATGGGTCCGGGTTCGAGTTTAGAGAGGAAGATCCGAGGCATCGTCCATTGTGTCTGAAGTTCCTGATTATCTCTTTGGGCTGGACAGCTCGGATGAGCCCCCTCACGGGTCTAAGCTGAAGAACCGACCCGTTGTGAATGACAATGTTTCGAATTCAGATCCAGGTTCTCCTGCTCCGGTGGTTTCTTCACCATTTTGCTCCACTTCGTCCGGGTTGGGGCCATCATACATGCCGCCAATTCCGGACCTTCGACCCGTCAAGACCAAACCTGACAACCCAGTTTCCAATTTCGAATCAAAGCAAAATATAAACGAGCACGTTATGGAGACCCGCGAAGCGATAGTCTTACAACAACCCGGATATGGTGGTAGCGCTATGTGGCATTATGCTCCAGGCTCTCATTATTCAAGTCCAGCTGTACAGAACCCACCCGTTTATTACTTATCAGGTTCAGTACCACCACCCAAGAATGTTGCAGTTCCAAGTCAGGCACAATATGTTGAACGATTCTCAGCAGCATCAGGTCAAATACCGGGTGGATTCCATCAACCATTGTCAGATATGGGTAAGGTGTATGCTAGAGAAGTCCGGACAGTTTCACAAATCAACCCATATGAAATCCGAAGAGTTCCGAGTGGAGGACTGAACCAACAGATGTATTATGAGATGAGAAATGCAGGTGGAGCTCCAATGGATCCAAGAATGTTGTTTCCGGGTGGGGAAGAAATCCAAGGAACAAGAAATGAGTCAAATCCGGGCCGGGCACCTTAGCCATTTAAGAAATTACTTGGTTTGGTTATTTCATGATGTTGTGTCCATAATTGATGTGGAGAGAGTATGTGTTAGATATATAGTTTTATCATCATCGATCTCTTGTATGCTTGAAATATTTGTGTACATAGGGTTTGGACTTGTGATATCCATCTATCAATGGAATACAATATTTGTACTACTTAGTTCACTTGTGTATATGCTTGGAGTGTTCGATAAAAACGGAATGAATCTGAATTTAAATTTGAATAACATATTTTTATTATTTTATTTCTCTAAAAAAATTCAAAATTGTTATAAATGTATTTAATATTATTTAATATAATAATTAATATTGTAAAAAAAAAACCTCATTAAGCCCATTCAGCCAAAAAAATGACACTAAACCATTTAGCATAAATCGTCTAAATGACCAACAGATTCGGTCATTCAGACGATTTTTTTCCAAAACAAACACAATTAATGTCCAAATCGATTTAAATTTATTCAAACCTAAACAAATGCATTTTATATATATATATATATATATATATATATATATATATGGGAAGCGATCCATAACATCTATATGCTTTGGGATAAAAAGTGGCATATAGGCTCTAATCCACACGCTTTTATTGATGAAGGGTTACGATCAAAAGTTACAACTACCCGTCCGCTTAGTAATACTAATGGACGTAATTAATATAAAATCCGGACGCTTGTGCCTCCATAGACGAAGACAGAGACAATATACTCGTCCAAAATGCACAAACTACTAATCATCCGCTAGTAATACTACTAGCGGACTTTTAATAAACAAAATATTTTATTATTCTCAGAAGTAGAAGTGGAGGACTTGAAAAAGAGGACCGGGAAGAGGAAGTCTCTTGAGATAAAAATACGTTGAATCATCTAGCTACAAAAAAAGCCTCAAAGGTGAGAAACTTGATTTTCGAAAAAGGAGACCAGAGAGGAATCACATGCATCTATCAAGGCAGAAAGTGAGAAACTTGATGTTCGGAAAAGAAGACCAAGTGGAAGCACTAGAGATACCATTTTACTAAGCAACAAAGACAGAACATCCTGGCCGGAGAATGAAGCAGTACTTGGTAAAGACAGGTTGAGAGTGTGGGATTACAATGCAAAAGCTCTGGAGGATAAAGAAAAATCAAGGAAATCCTAATGATGAAGAAGAGATGCCTACATGTGATGGCAATCAAGTCCCCAGCAAGGAAGCTAATGCGAGTTTATCAACTCATACCACAGATCTTGACCAAGAGAAGCCGATGATCTGCTTGGCACGAGAAAGCGTGGCGAAAAACTTTGTAAGGGAAAAAAGTGTAGTTGCAATCTGTAGTGTTCTGCGTCGCTTTGGGAAAAGTGATGATGGAGTGAACGTCCGCTGTAGTATTACTAGCGGACTCTGTATATGCATTTCTCTTGACTAAGTGTTAAGGAGGCATAATCGTCCAATTTTTTTGATTTAAACGTCCGCTAGAATACTAGCGGACGATGTATACTCAACTCTAATCGTAGCCCTTCATCAATAAAACGTGTGGATTAGAGCTTATATGCCACTTTTTATCCCATAGCATATAGATGCTATGGATCGCTCCCCTATATGTGTGTGTATATATATATATATATATATATATATATATATATATCCATCCATTTTAATACCATGATATTTAAGCTATTCTTGTAGTTCCAAGAAAGGGAGAGACCCAAGGCCTTCATTTTATTGCCAATATGGATCCTCTTCATTGAAGAGTAAATGAAGAATCCACCAATTGACTATTCCATGCTTTCATTGAAAGAAGAAGGATGCTCACCTCACCATTTAGGAGTAGTTTTTTTTGGGTATCATATCACATCTAGGAGTAGATCGAGTCTTGGTCATTCATTCTTTCAAAATATGATCCTCCATTTACCCCGTAAATTGAGAGTCTCCGATCCAAATCCTGTTATTATAACCTTATGAGGAGCAGAAAAGACTGGTCCTTGGCCTTAAGAGAGGCAAAATGGATTTGCAAGTTGCATACGGGGAAGAAGATTCATTTTCTTTACAACACTCCAAATGCAACAATTTTGTGTATGAGATGTATAGAGTTGTAACCCTTTATTAATCATCAAAGAAAACAAAAAGATGAACAGTATCGAGCTATTTGTAAAGTTGCCTCCACTGAAACCCCAAGTTTGTGCAATTGCTAGAAAATATAACTAGTCCCTATCTAGCATGGATAGGGGCAAACCAATGGAGAGAAAAGACCTAGTGATGGAGTTCATATTTCCAAAGCCGGAAGCGGCAAAATCGATAGAACAGAAGTCATAAAACACAAAATATTTGCTATACAACGCATGATGAATAATGTTGGAGCTACTTTAATAAAAGTTTATAAGAGAAAATGGGTGCAAAAATAAAATTGATTTTTTTTCTTCAGATTTACTGGACTGCAATGGTACAAGACATTTTATACGACTGATAGATCATTCTGAAAACATACAGAAAACTACAGTAATTTTAACACATAGCAACTCTAAAGGACAATTTTGCAGATTACTTAACTTGATTAACCAAACTTTAACAAAAGAAGCATTATTCACATCAGACATAAAACAGCAAGTAACTTGCTAAAAAAACACCTGATAGATAATGTTCCACCTACTTTCCCACAATCAGCTTTGCCCTTGCATGACCTTCGTTTATTTGAAATTGATCTCCCAATCCAAAATGAGCCATCAATAACCAAACAATTGTGATAAGATCTCCGCCTTTACTAAGTTGTTGGGCATGAGAGTCTGACCTGACATGAGTTGCAGCATATGACAACAATTCTACCCAAACCTTGCTCATTATGAACCATTTATCCTTTCCTTCATGATCCTCTTTTTTCAGCGGCAGCTTTTTCAGCTCTTTGGCCAATATGGAAGCATCAAACAACACAGATTTACTCCTGTCTCCCTTTACAGTAACCGGTTTAACTTCAGTATTAACATCAAGAATCCTTTCACAGGCATCTTTCTGCAACTGTTCTGGAATCCTTTTTCGTCCGCCAGGCTCTTTTAGGTCTAATTTCCCACTGTTGAAGAATTTAGTAGCCTCAGCACATGTATCTCGGAATCTTATTTGCCCAATGCCTGCCACTGCAGACATCATATTAGGCTGCATAACCAGAAGATATATCATGTAATCTGAAATTGTCTTTGCAAACGTGCGGTGGTCTTCGTTGAAAGCCTTATCTCCTTTGTCATTGTAGCAAAGTTCAGTGGCGATGTGCCACAAAAGAAGGCTCTCATCATAGTCAACGTCAACAACAAAAGGAAGTAATGCACTACTGCTGTACCCTTCAATTCGAAGTACCCATTCACCTTTGGCTGAACATATCTCTTTAGCAGTTTCTAAGTCATCTGCCATCTCAGATTTTCCTTTCAACTCCTCAAAAATGAAGTCTCTTAACTCAGGGGTGAATCGTACGCGATCCACATACCAAATCTCATCCAGGAAGCCAGTAATGCCCAAGTAACCATAAATTTGTTCCTTAAAGTCTGGAACGCTTATTTAGACAATATTTAATCAGGTTGTATGTTTGCATAGACTCACCCCACCTGCGATGCATGATTCGTATGGGTATTCCAAAACAGCTAATTGTAGACCTTTTAGTCTTGAAGCTCAGCAACCAGCTAAGGAACCTATTGGCTTTGGATTGACTACTTGACTTGTCTAGATCTGGCGACTTCTTGAGCGCAACGACAGTCCAGTCAGAAAAAATAAGCATGATAATTGCAATCATATCCAATGTCATTGCACCGATAAGCAAAGTGTAGGTAACCGCAACATCAAACCCTTCAAAACCCTTCTTTTCCTCATAATAGAAGATTGTGAAGGAAATAATAACTGCAATGATGGAAAAAGTCCGGCAGAAGTATCCTACTCTGTCATACACCACAGGTAGCTTGGTGAAGAGAACTTCATAGATGAAATTCAACTCTACCTCTATTACTCTAAAAGCATCTTCAGCTGATCTAGCGAGGAAGAAGTCTCGACTTTGGTTGCGCTCGCGGAAGCTGAAAATGAGATCAACAACTAGTCCTTTGAATGTCTCGAAGTAGCGAAAAGCATACTGCACCACTTGCAAATCTGTCAATTTGCCTGTCTTAACTTTGTTTGCAGCTTTGACCACTCTATCAGGCTCGGGAAGCATTTCAATCCGTGTTGGAAGTCTAGCCTCTTTCTTTGAAAAGTACTCATCCATTAGTTTGGCATAGTTTGGCCCTGGATCTGGTTCTGTAAGCATGGAGTCTCGGAAGCTACTGGCACTTGCAAGATATAGAGAACGTATGCGCTCAGAATACTTGATGATCCCAGTCATAAACATGAGCATGGTTGGGATCCATAGCTTGTTTCTTGGGAGGACTGAATGAAAACGTAAACTGCAGCAAGGCACTGGAAAAATAAGCCGAACAAATGCCTGAGCCACAGCTCATTATCCTCCAGGGCGAAAGCAGTTATGGTGTCTGGACCCCCAAGGTGTACTAAAAGAAATGGAGCCCAGAATGCTAGAAGGTCTCCGTTATTAGCAATGTGTTTCGAGTCCTTACCATTGTTGCTTACGCTGCTGGAGATGAGTCCAACTGCAAAATTAGCCGCCCAATCGGCAAGCAAGTATGCAGACCAGAGGGGCATGATGATCCAACTGCGAGATGTTCTCTTTCTAAGTGGAGCAACCAGAACTAGGAAGGTTTGCAGGAAAAGGCTTAAGAAGATGAAAGCCCGGAGATCCCATCTATCCCACAGAGTCTTCCAATGTTCAGGTATGGGAATCTCGGCCATACCGCAGTCCTGATTTCTTTGCTGGCACTTTTACTCAGGTTGATTGGTGCTCAAGTTGCTACAAAGTACAATAAGCAAAATCAAAACATAGGAATGAGAAAAGATACAATCTTTGTTTATAACGGTGAATATATGATCTACAAATGAATTGCATCATATAGTAAATCAAAACTCAATAATTGCAATTGCAAATTATCATCATAATTATTATTATTATTATTATTTTGTATTATAGTTGTTTCTTGATTTTAGGATTAAATCAACATTGACTACTTTATATAATTCTCCCACGATGGAGCTTTATCTTTAAATTTTTAAATAATCTAGCATAATAAGATGATGGTTGGTTGCTACTGAGTCATAATACCAGAAACTCGGAAAGAAAAGCTGGGAAGGTAAGAAAATGATTACCACAGGATTACTATTATAAAAATCCCTTTCTATAAAATGAATGATATGTGCCAGGCAGCAACAACTTTTATTAAAGTAAAAGAATGCAAAAGCATGGAATCAATGAATACAAGTTCACAGCTAAAAGCATATCAAGTAGGACCATGAGGCTCCAAGGAAATCAGAAAGAAGATAACGAAATTGTGGAATCTGTTTAATATGGGGATAAAGATTAGGAAAAATTGCATTTAAATGGATAAATTATTATGGCACCCTTCTTTTATCTTTTGGGGTTTTCTTTTGTGCTAACCAGTTTATTTATTACTGATTTGGATCATCCATTCTGGTTTGATTTTAAGCCAAATCCATTAATAAAAATAAAAGAACAGAAAAATAGTTTGTATTGAAGCCATTCGTGCTGTTCCAAAAAAGAGAGCAAGATCTAAGGCCGGAGTCAAATGAACAGTATTTACTCGTAAAGCTAGCTCCATTGCTGTCCCGGTTTGTGTAATTGAAGCAATTACTAAAAAAATCAAACAATCCAATCTCTATATACAGATGGGTTGAATTTAATTACGCGGGAAAAAGGCCTTTTACAACCTCAATAATGTATTGAATGAGTAGCATATGATATCAAAAGTTAACAGAGTTCATATTCACCTGAAGCATTAAATAGTCTCAGTAGAAGCTTAAAAGAAGAATTTTATTTTTTTGTTTTTGAAAAAAATAAGGAACTTGGGGATATCAGTGGAGCTCCAAAGAGGTCTAAAAGTCCTCCACTAAATAGTGCCAAAAGAATTAGGGACTTACCGGAGAAGACCGCTGTCCGTTAAGATTGCCTGAATTGTTGGCCGGAATTAGTGGCTGGTGTCAGAAAGATAACATTATGCCAATTGATTTTCAACTGGCTAGTGAAGGCACAATTTGTTCCCAGTGAGAATCAGAGGCCACCTCCTCCAAATTATTAATGTTGACTTGCCCAGGCTCAAGTCTTCTCCCGCAGTCAACACCCTCCAGGTCCAGGGGCCCGCCCAAGGTACAAGGCTCCACAAAGTTAGTTTTTTTGCCGTTAAAATAAGGTGCCTTGCAAAAATATGTTGGGAAGCATATATGAATTTGATCAATATTATTTTCATTTTGATATTTTTTTTATAAAATTAAAATTCATTTTATATATATATATATATATATATATGATCATGTGAAAATATCAAAAATATATATAAAAATATTAACTCCCTATTTTTACAATTGTTAATGTTGATTATGCTTCAAAACTTGTGGTTTTATCAAAGTCCCATATTGTCTATTTTGAAAACTTCCTATGGGTATATTAGCATATGATGGCTTGGGTTGAGTAACTTGGTTGTGTAAAAGGGATGGGCTCACGCACATGAGGACGGCTAAGGAATTGGGCGAGGCCAAGCTTGGTTCTCTCGGACTTTCAATCAGAAAAAAACCTTAGTGTGTGTGTGCGCGCTATACACCCGCACAGGGGGGTGTCGATCCGAGCAATCATGCCTTGCGGGTACAGTTCTGCTCTTCCTTGAAAACTCTGTTCTATCTCACTGTTATTCCGGGCAATCCACATAGACAAGTCCAAAGTCTCTTTCTGTGAGTACACACAATCAGAGGCTTCACCGTTGAATCCTGGAGGTGATCGTAAGACAAACCCATTTGTACTGTGATTGCTTTATCGGTGGGGCGAAATCAATTTTAGAGACGAGAGCTACGCTACGCCTCGGTTTCTGTCTTCTAAGAGATAAGTTGTTCCAATTTTTCGATTCTGTCCATCTTGCTAATACTGTTAAAGTTCCAACAATCTAAAAAGTGATTTTTAGTTATTAACAAGATGATGAAATCTGCCTTAGACTTGTCTAAAATTGAACGTTTTGATGGCTCTAATTTTAAGAGATGGTCTGAAGATATATTATTTTATTTGGAGACCATGAATTTGGAATATGTATTGTATGTGGATGCTCCTGCTATTACTGTTAATGATGTTACTCCTACTGCTATTGAAATTGTTGAACAGTCTGATTCTGATAAATCTGCAAAAAGAGATTATGTTAAGGATAATCGTATGTGTCGTCGATATTTGTTACACTATTTGTCTAATTCTCTGTTTGAGAGATATATTATCCGTATGAAAGTCTTTAAGAAGATTTGGGAAGCTTTAAAATCTAAGTATGCGGTTGAAAACTCGACTTAAGAAATATGTTGCGTCGAAATTTCTAGATTTTAAGATCAAGATGGGAAATCTGTTATAGATCAAGTTCATACATACCAAACAATTTGTGGGGAAGTCGTTGGGGGGAATGAAAATATCGAGAATTTCTAAGTTCTCAGATTTATCTCAAACATGAAACTAAAGATTTCACTATCACGAGAATTAGTGGCACACATCCATATTGAAGAACAAAACAGGGCTAAAGAAAGGGGAGACGTAGTTCCAACTCATAAGACCCCAACTTTTATAAATAAAGATGAATTTTCTATAAATATAATTTTTTTGAATATAATGGAGTAAATTTGATATAATGTTATAGTTGTGGGTAATATTTATAAATTTTACAAAGTACGTAAGTTGTTATATAATATTCGATTGGTTTCTGGGAATATTCGTTTTAACAGGGAATATTCGTACAATGGCACAATCATTGGTGGACCCACAAAATGAATTATTGCCGGATTGAAAAACGACAAAAAATATTTTATTGAAAATAACTTCGAAAGTTTTACCGTTAATCTTGTTGAACTACTCGGTAAAGTAAAAATACGATGTCTGGCGATAAGCGTAATACCAGGTATTAATTATTGATCTTTATGTGAGAAGTCACTCGGTTTTGTTCAATTATTGCTATAGTAATTGTTGTGAATTTTGGCGTATTTTATGGACCCCCTATTTATCCATTTTTCAAAATAATCGGTAGAAAATTATTCATTATATATATATAAGTCTTGTATATATAATATATATATACGGTTGGCATGTATTATTGGGGGGGGGGGGAATCTGATAAAGTGGGAGGGAGTTATTATTAGTATTATTATTATTATTATATATATATATATATATAAGGTACTGATATAGTGGTTATATATATATATATAATGATGTTGATTAAAGCAAAGGAAAGTCACGGGAGTGTGTCCCGTGAATTAATTAGACACATGTGATATATATATATATATATATATATATATATATATATATTATATTATATATTATATTTTATTTAAAAGATTTTGTTTTAAATATGGACCGTCATTAAAAGTAAATCAATCTGGACCGTTAAATGAGTTAGTTCTTATCACGATCTATTTTTCTATAAATAAAGCTCATTCCTTCATTATTTCTTACGAATTCACTGAAACTCTATAGAGAGAAATTATAGAGAAGCTATAGAAAAGTATTATGCTCCTTCCCTACTCTTATATTCAGTTTATTTTACGGTAAAGTGTTATTTCTTTTGTATTCATGAAGAGAACTTCATTATTTCATTCTTTGTTATTCTCTTTGGAATAACCAAAGATATCTGTGATTACCCTATACTTGGTGACATTCTTCATTATTTCATCTTTATTATTATTACGTTGGAATATCCTCATACATGCGTTCTACGGGACTGAATTCCGTCTTTATTATTATTCTATTGGAATATCCTGTTCATATGCGTTACGCCTTTGGGACTGGTTCCGCTCTTTTATTATTATTCTATTGAAATATCCTCGTTTATCGTTCTGGCAGGACACAGATTCCGTCTTTATTATTATTATTTTGTTGAATATCACATCGGGTCTGCAATTTACTTTGACACAGTTCCATTACTTATTATTCTGTTGAAATAACCTCATACATCTGCCAAGACGACGTACGTGGTGATTTCTTTTGTTATTCCATTCGTTATTATACTCGGTTGGTTAAAGTTTTGACTTCTATACTCCATGAAATTAGTGGAATATCCTTGATATTTGTCTTCATCCATGATCTTTTCATGGAAATATTCTTCCGAGCATTCTTGATTTTTACTCTACAAAGCGATGTCATGTTGACAATTTGGGCGTTATCGGTTCTTGGATAAATTAATTCTTGAACTTGTTTTATTGAATTTTTATATCATTGTCATCATCCTCATGTTTATATTATGTTGAAAGTCATCTGTGGCCTGTAGTGCATAGATGGACTTGTTATGATTATGACCAAAGATTATTCGGTATAATCATGACCGTAATGTTATGAATGATGTGGAAAAAGTCCTCATGGGCCTGTAGTGCATTGATGGACAGTTGTTGGCATGATCATGACCATTAATGAATACACAAATATTCTTGGCCCGTAGTACATGGATAATTGTGGTCGTGATACTAAAGAATATCCTTGGCCGTAGTGCAGGGGTGATTCGATGATGTGGATTATTTATTAAGCTGAGTCCCATCGATAAAAGTGATGAAAAATCTTTTAAATCATAAAAGATAGTAGATTTTATTCTCTACTTGACTCTTTTAATGGATTGCTTATTCATTCCGCAGATTAAACTTGATATTTATTATATTTTATCAGTTTATACCATTGTTGAAGACTAACGATAAATTATTCTCGCATTATCTTAGTCATAATATTTTTTATTGGGCTAGTTGAGCTCACCCTTTCTTTCACCGCTTCTCTGTGAAATGAGAATATAAATTTGGGACGAGTCGGGAACGGAGTGATGGACGGATGATAGTATTAGTAGTCCTCACTATTCTGTGAAATAGTGTGATAATGATTGTAATGAAGACTCCATTGAGTTTGTATACTCTCTAGATGACAGTATTTGTATTCAAACTCATAGCATATGTTTTGTCGTATTTTACACGACTGTTGTATATTTAAGTTGTATTTGAATTTTGTACCATGTATCTGACGACTCAAGATGGGTGATGTATACCTAATTTTGGGGGCGTCATAGTTGGTATCAAAGTTTAGGGATATGATCCCTGGCTAAGATGTTAGAATAGAACTAAGAGGGGAGAGACGGGGAATTCCTTCGCTGGTATGACCTACCTAAGTTTATTTGGTATTTAATTGGTCGGTCAGAATATAGGGATAATATGTTACATGTCAATTAACTTTTTGTTTTGTGGCTGTATCTGAAAATGACATTTGAGAATGTTGAGAATAGCAATGGAGCACAGGCGACCGTTGATTCACCAATACATATCAATAATCAGGATAATGTGCATCAGGAAGGCGACAATCCTCATGCAAATAATAACACTGACCAAATGATGAATGATGGAATGTTCAGAGGCTTTATGCAATTCATGCAATAGCAGGCGAGAGCGACTCCTATCCAAAATGTAGGTGGAAACAATGGAAACTCTCGGATGGTCACCGCTAAACAGTTCAAGGAGCTGAGACCACCGGAGTTTATGGGAGAGCCAAAACCACTTAAAGCAGAAGCATGGATAAAGCAGATCACCAAGATATTTGATGTCTTGGGATGCTCCGAGGAGCAAAAAGTTTCCTTTGTCGCCTTTATATTGCGAGGAGAAGCAGATTACTGGTGGGAATCAGTAAAGCGTACTCAACCTGCCGCACCGAAAATGTCTTGGGAGAAGTTCCAAGAGCTGTTCAACGACAAATACTTTCCCGAAAGTATTCGTCACATGAAGGAGGTGGAGTTTATCAAATTGGAACAAAAAAATATGACCGTGTCGCAATACGAGGCTAAATTTGCGGAGTTATCCCGATTTGCGTCCCACTTGGTGGGTAATGAAGAGAGAATGGCACGGATGTTTTTAAGAGGTTTAAAGTCGGAGATACGTCAACATCTTATTTCTCATAAACTGTGTTTGTATTTAGATGTTATAAATAGGGCTCAGTTAGTAGAGCGCGATAACGAGTCAACACAACCAAAAGAGAGCAGCCGGCAAAATGATAATACCAATGAGAGCAGTCATCGAAGCGGTGACAACAAGCTTGGAGGAAATCAACAGGCCAGAAGTGGTAACCACTTCAGTGGTAATCAGGGCCAAAATAATAAGAATGGACATTTCAAGAAGAGGAGATTCAACAATGATGGAAAGACGTCAAAGACCAAAGACCCATTGTTAAAGAAGGAGAACGACCACCTATCATATGCTTCAAATGCGGAGGGGAGGGGCACATCAGTCCAAACTGCGCGATGCCGTCCAAAGCATGTTAATTATGGAAGAGAATGTCATTTAGCCCGATGTTGTCATTCACCGAAGACAAGTTCAGCTAGGATGGAGGCACCAAAGGTCGTCCTAGAAAAGTCAAAGCCGGTAGTGCAAGGGAGAGCTTTTGTTGTGACCTCTCAGAAAACAAGGAACCCGAATGAGGTCATCACGGGTAGGCTTATCATAAACTCTAGCGAAGTCTATACCTTATTTGATACCGGTTCTACCCATTCTTTTATTTCTCCTACTTGCGCTCAACGATTAAATTTGACTCCGAAGAAATTAGACTTTGACTTATCTGTGGAAACTCCATTGGGAGAAACCTTTATTACATCCACTGTTTATAAGTCTTGTTTGGTTAAAATCGGTACCCTCATATTACCTGTCGATCTTATTTCATTGAAAATACTTGCATTTGACGTGATTCTAGGGATTGATTGGTTAACTACTTATCATGCAAAATTTGATTATTTTTGTAAGGATGTTAGTTTTCATATTCCAAATCAACCTATTATACGAATTCAAGCAACCAAACCATTAAAATCAATCACGGTCATTTCAAGCCATAAAGCTATTCGTTTATTGAAAAACGAAATGTCAAGCTTTCCTAGCTCATGTCACGGATTTAAACAAAAATACGTCAGTTTTGAATGATATTTCTATTGTTAATGAATTTCCTGACATATTCCCTGAAGAACTTCCTGGCCTACCCCCAGAGCGTGAAATTGAATTTTGTATCGACCTTGAACCTGGTACAAAACCTATTTCCAAAGCCACATATCGAATGGCTCCTATTGAACTTCAGGAGTTAAAGACCCAACTTCAGGAATTGTTAGACATTGGCTTTATTCGTCTTAGTACTTCTCCTTGGGGTGCTCCTGTTCTATTCGTGAAGAAGAAAGATGGGAGTATCGCGACTTTGTATTGATTATCGGGAGTTGAATCATGTCACCATCAAAAATAAGTACCCATTGTCATGTATTGATGACCTGTTTGACCAATTCTAAGGAGCCAAATTCTTTTCAAAGATTGATCTTCGCTCCGATATCGCCAATTGAAGATTAGAACCGGCGACATTCCAAAGACGGCTTTAAATCCTTCGAGACGGGCATTATGAATTCTAGTCATGTCCTTTGGATTGACTAATGCTCCTCGCCGCCTTCATGGATATGATGAACCGAGTATTCAAGGAATATTTGGATCACTTTGTGGTCGTCTTTATTGATGACATCCTCATTTATTCCAAAAACCGTGAAGATCATGAGCAACACTTGAGGCTGACACTCCAAAAGCTTCGTGAATACAAGCTTTATGCCAAGTTGAAGAAATGTGAGTTCTGGCTTGAGGAAGTAGAATTCCTTGGGCACGTAGTATCAAGTCATGGAATATTTGTTGACCCGACAAAGATTGAAGCTATTCAAAGCTGGGAGCAACCTAAATCAGTGACCGAAGTACGTAGCTTTCTCGGTTTAGCTGGTTATTATCGGAGATTCGCGGAAGGATTTTCTCGAACCGCTACTCCATTAACTCAGTTGACTCGGAAAGATACAAAATTCGGTTCGAGCGAAGAATGTGAGAAGAGTTTTTAAGAACTTAAGAGGAGACTCATTTCAAAGACTGCTCGACAATACCATCCGGCTCGGAGGGATTTGTCATCTACATGATGCTTGAGCAAAGGGTTGGGATGTGTTCTCATGCAACATGGGAAAGTCATAGCCTTTATGCCTCAAGACAACTCAAAGAATATGAGAGGAATTATCCTACTCATGATCTAGAGTTAGCGTACCGTTGTCTTCTTACTAAAGATTTGGAGGCATTACTTGTATGGGGAGAAAGTAGAGATCTTTACGGATCATAAAAGCCTCAAATATTTCTTCACTCAAAAGGAACTCAACATGCGACAAACGACGTTGGCTTGAACTTTTGAAAGATTATGATCATACCATCCAATACCATCTTGAAAAGCGAATGTAGTAAATTGACGCGTTGAGTAGAAGATCATATCGCAAATCGCGAATGTGATATTGTCAACGAAAGGCCCATTTTGTGTGACTTGCAAAGGATGGAGATAGAGTTAAAGACTCAGGGACCCATGTGATGATGGCAAATATACTGAGTAGAACCGACTTTACTTGATAAAGTTAAAGTTGCTTCAAGCTGCACTGGACACAGGCCCGATGCGTATGAGGAAGAAAGTGCAAGAAGGTGCTATCTTAGGAAGCAAGAATCGATGAAGAAGGAATACTTCAAGTCAATTCCGGACTTTGTATTCCTAACGACCACGATTTAAAGTATAAAATCATGATGGAGCGCACAACACACCGCTTGCAATCCATCTTGGGAGTACTAAAATGTAGCATGATATTCATCATACATTTTGGTGGAGCAATATGAAGAGAGAGAGATAATATTTATTTATCTCAAGGTGTCTAACTTGTCAACGAGTTAAAGCGAGCATCAAGTACCAAAAGGTCCATTGCAACCACTTGAAATTCCGTAATGGAAGTGGGGAGCACATTACCATGGATTTCATTCTTCGTCTTCCTAAGGTTTCTCAAGGCATAGATGCGATTTGGGTCATTGTTGATAGATTGACCAAGTCTGCTCATTTCTTACCGATACGAGAAACTTATACACTTGAACGTCTTGCTCGTATGTATATAAACGAGATTGTAAGACTGCATGGTATGCCGATATCCATAGTTTCTGATCGAGACCCAAGATTCACTTCACGATTTTGGGTTAGTTTGCAAAAAGCTATGGGCACAAACTTATAATTTAGCTCGGCATATCATCCTCGATCGGACGGACGATCGAAGAGGACTATTCAAACTCTTGAAGATCTATTAAGACTCTGTGTCCTTGATTTCAAGGGAAGTTGGGACAAGTTCTTACCATTGGTGGAGTTTTCCTACAACAATAGTTATCAAGCAAGTATTGGCATGGCTCTATTCGAAGCGTTGTATGGAAGAAAGTGTCGCTTCTCCGTTATCTTTGGGATGAGGTGGGTGAAGCAACGTTGTTGGGACCGGAGTTGAGTACGTATGACTACGGAAAAAAGATTCAAACGATCCGACAACGTATAAAAACCTCACAAGATCGACAAAAAAGAGTTATCTTGATCTTCATCGAAAGGACGTGGAATTTGATATAGGCGATCATGTGTTATTACGAGTTGCTCCGTGGAAAGGAGTTATGAGATTTTGAAAGAGATGAAAGCTTAATCCTCGATACATAGGCCCATTTTTAATCCTCGATCGAGTAGGACCTGTGGCCTATAGACTCGCTTTACCGCCAAGTATGTCTCGTGTTCATAACGCTTTTCACATATCCATGTTACGTAAATATGTGGAAGACCCGAACCACATTATTGAAAGTTAGAATCCGGACGAAATAATGGAAGATTTGACGTATGAAGAGGTTCCCGTTCAAATCTTGGATAAGAAGGAACATATTTTACGCTCCAAGGTTATACCTCAAGTCAAAGTTTTGTGGAGAAACCACGATGTTGAGGAAATGACTTGGGAGTTAGAATCTGAAATAAAATCAAAGTATCCTTACCTCTTCGACATACCAGTAATGTACCCTAATTTCGAGGGCGAAAATTTCATAAGAAGGGAGGTTGTAAGACCCCAACTTTTATAAATAAAGATGAATTTTCTATAAATATCATTTTTTGAATATTATGGAGTAAATTTGATATAATGTTATAGTTGTGGGTAATATTTATAAATTTTGCAAAATACGCAAAGTTGTTATATAATATTCAATTGGTCGGGGAATATTCGCTTTTAACAGGGAATATTCGTATAACAAGACAATCATTGGTGGACCCCACAACGGAATTATTGTCGAATTGAGAAAATGACAAAATATTTTATTAAAAATAACGGCGGAAGTTTTACTGTTAATCTTTGTTGAACTACTCGGTAGTAAAAGTACAATGAATACTGGCATTGGTTGCATAAGAAGCACACGGTATTGATTATTGATGCTTACGTGAGAAGTCACTCAGTTTTGTTCAATTATTGCTATAGTAATTGTTGTCAATTTTAGCGTATTTTATGGACCCCCTATTTATCCATTTTTCAAAATAACCGGTAAAAAATTATTCATTATATATATATATATATATATATAAGTCTTGTATATATAATATATATATATATATATATATATATATATAGTCTTGTATATATAATATATATATACTAGTTGGCATGTATATTATTGGGGGGGAATCGATAAAGTATGGAGTTATTATTAGTATTATTATATATATAAGGTAATTTATATAGTGGTTATATATATATATATATATATATATATATATATATATATATATAGTGATGTTGATTCAAGTAAAGGAAAGTCACGGGAGTGTGTCCCGTGAATTAATTAGACACATGTGATATATATATATATATATATATATATAATATATTATATATTTTATTTTATTTAAAAGATTTTGCTTTAAATATGGATCGTCAGATTAAAGTAAATCAATCTGGACCGTTCATGAGTTAGTTACTATGCAATCCATTTTTCTATAAATAGAAGCTCATTCCTTCATTATTTCTTACGAATTCACTGAAACTCTAGAGAGAGAAATTATAGAGAAGCTATAGAAAAGTATTCTGCTCATTCCCTACTCTTATATTCAGTTTATTTTATGGTAAGGAGTGTTATTTCTTTTGTATTCATGAAGAAAACTTCTATTATTCCATTCTTTGTTATTCTGCTGGAATAACCAGTATACGCGGACTACCCTATACTTGGTGACATTCTTCTATTATTCCATATTTATTATTATTCTGTTGGAATATCCTGTATGTGCGTTTACGTCGGACCTGGTTCCGTCTTTATTATTATTTTGTTGGAATATCCGTGTCATGCGCGTTCTTTGGGACCGGTTCCGCTCTTTATTATTATTCATTGGAATATCCTGTTTTGTACATTTACTGTGGGACTGGTTCCGTCTTTATTATTATTCTCATTGAATATTCAGTTGGTGCGTAATTTCACGACTGGTTCCGCATTCTTATTATTACGTTGGAATAACCTTACATCAAGTACAAAGACGCCCACAGTGATTTCTTTTGTTATTCCATTCGTTATTATACTCAGTTGGTTAAAGTTTTGACTTATATACTCTATGAAATTAGTGGAATATCATTGATATTTGCGCTTCATCCAGTATCTTTTCATGGAAATATTCTTCTGAGCATTCTTGAATTTTACTCTATAAAGCAGTATCATGTTGACAATTTGGACGTTATCAGTTCTTGGATAAATTAATTCTTAAACTTGTTTTATTGAATTTTTATATCATTGTCATCATCCTCATGTTTATATTATGTTGAAAGTCATCTGTGGCCTGTAGTGCATAGATGGACTTGGTATGATTATGACTAGAGATTATTCGGTATAATCATGACCGTAATGTTACGAATGATGTGGAAAAATTCCCCATGGACCTGTAGTGCATTGATGGACAGTTGTTGGTATGATCATGACCATTAATGAATACACAAATATTCTTGGCCCGTAGTGCATGGATAATTGTAGTCGTGATACTAAATAATATCCTTGGCCGTAGTGCAGGGGTGATTCGATGATGTGGATTGTTTATTAAGCTGAGTCCCATCGATAAAAGTGATGAAAAATCTTTTAAATCATAGAAGATAGTAGATTTTATTCTCTACTTGACTCTTTTAATTGATTATTTGTTCCGCTGCAGTTAAATTTGATATTTATTATATTTTATCAGTTTAACACTGTTAAAGACTAACGATAAATTATTCTGCATTATCTTAGTCATAATATTTTTTACTGGGCTAGTTGAGCTCACCCTTTCTTTCACTTTTATTCTCTTGAAAAATGAGAATATAAATTTGGACGAGAGTCGGGAACGGAGTGATGGACCAGATGATAGTATTAGTAGTCCTCACTATTCTATGAAATAGTGTGATAATGATTGTAATGAGGACTCCATTGAGTTTGTATACTCTCTAGATGACAGTATTTGTATTCAAACTCACAGCATATATTTTATCGTATTTTACACGACTGTTGTATATTTAAGTTGTATTTGAATTTTGTACCATGTATCTGATGACTCAAGATGGGTGATGTATACCTAATTTTGGGGGCGTCACATTATTCAAAAGGAAGGTTTTGATTATTTTGACACTTACTCACCAGTGACTAAATTAGCAACTATAAGAATTTTAATTGTTTTGGCTTATATTCATAGATTGATAATCCACCAAATGGACGTAAAAACTTCTTTTTTAAATGGAGAGTTAAATGAAGAAATATATATGTGTCGACTAGAAGGGTTTGTTGTTCCAGGTGAAGAACAAAAAGTGTGTAGACTTGTAAAATCTTTGTATGGTTTGAAACAAGCACCGAAATAATGGAATGACAAATTTAATAAAACTCTCTTGTCTAATAATTTTGTGACAAATGAATCTGATAGTTGTGTTTATAGTAGATTCAATGGAAGTTGTGGTGTGATTATTTGTTTATATGTGGATGACTTGCTAATATTTGTACTGATGAGAAAGTTGTGAAAACTACTAAAGATTTTTTATCTTCTAAATTTGACATGAAAGATTTAGGAGAAGCTGATTTGATTCTTGGCATGAAAATAAATAAACATGCAAATGGTTTAGTTTTATCACAGTCTCATTATGTGAAAAATATTCTTAAGAAATTTAATTTCTTTAATGAAGAGCCATTAGGAACACCTTATTACTCTAGTGTGCATTTAAAGAAAAATAAAGGGATTGGTATTGCATAAATTGAATATGCTAGAATCATTGGTAGTGTAATGTATTTAATGAATTGTACTCAGCCTGATATAGCATATGTCATTAGTAGACTTAGCAGATATACACGTAATCCTTCACAAGATCATTGGAATGCATTGTCACGACTAATGAGGTATTTAAAAGGAACAGTTAATGTAGGTGTATATTTTACTGGTCATCCTAGTGTTTTAGAAGGATATTGTGATGCTAATTGGGTATCTGATAATGATGAGACAAACTCCACTAGTGGTTATGTGTTTACTTTAGGTGGAGGAGCTGTTTCTTAGAAATCTGCAAAACAAACTTGTACTACTAAACAAACTTGTCCCAACTTCCCTTGAAATCAAGGACACAGAGTCTTAATAGATCTTTAAGAGTTTGAATAGTCCTCTCCAACCCGTCTCGTCCGTCGAGGATGATATGCCGAGCTAAATCAGAAAATCATGCTCATAGCTTTCTGCAACTAACCCAAAATCGTGAAGTGAATCTTGGGTCTCGATCGAAACTATGGATACCGGCATACCATGCGCAGTCTTTACAATCTCGTTTATGTACATACGAGCAAGACGTTCAAGTGTATAAGTTTCTTCTATCGGTAAGAAATGAGCAGACTTGGTCAATCTATCAATAATGACCCAAATCGCATCTATACCTTGAGAAACCTTAGGAAGACCGGTAACGAAATTCATGGTAATGTGCTCCCACTTCTATTCTGGAATTTCAAGTGGTTGCAATGGACCTTTTGGTACTTGATGCTCCGCCTTGACTCGTTGACACGTTGACACGTTATACACCTTGAGATAAACAGCGCTATCTCTCTCTTCATATTGCCCCACCAAAATGTATGATGAATATCATGCTACATTTTGGTACTCCCGGGATGGATTGTAAATGGTGTGTTGTGCGCCTCCATCATGATTTTATACTTTAAATCAGGGTTGTTAGGAACACAAAGTCTGGAGTTGACTCAAAGTATTCCTTCTTCATCGATTCTTGCTTCCTAAGATAGCACCTTCTTGCACTTTCTTCCTCATGCGCGCCACTCCGTGTCCGTAGCTTGGCGACTTTTACCTTTATCAATTAAAGTCGGTTCTACTCGTATATTCTCCATCATCACATGGGTACCTGGAGTCTTTAACTCTATCTCCATCCTTTGTAAGTCACACAAAATGAGCCTTTGTGTTGACAATATCGTACTCGTACTTGCATATGATCTTCTACTCAATGCGTCAGCTACCACGTTCGCTTTTTCAGGATAGTATTAGATGGTATGATCATAATCTTTCAATAGTTCAAGCCAACGTCATTGTTGCATGTTGAGTTCCTTTTGGGTGAAGAAATATTTGAGGCTTTTATGATCCGTGTAGATCTCCACCTTCTCTCCATACGTAATGCCTCCAAATTTTAAGTCTTGAAGACAACATATGCCAACTCTAGATCATGAGTAGGATAATTTCTCTCATATTCTTTGAGTTGTCTTGAGGCATAAAGCTATGACTTTCTATGCGTGCATGAGAACACATCCTAACCCTTTGCTCAAGCATCACCAGAGATGACAAATCCTCCGAACCGGATGGTATTGTCGGGACAAAATAAATGAGTCTCTATTGAGTTCTTGAAAACACTTCTCACATTCCTCGCTCCAACCGAACTTTGTATCTTTTCAAGTCAGCGAATTGAGTTAGTGCAGTAGGGATTCGAGAAAACCCTTCTACGAATCTCCGATAATAACCAAATAAGCCGAGAAAGCTACGTGCTTGATCATTTGATTTAGGTTGCTCCCGAACTTTGAATAGCTTCAATTTTTTGGGTCAACGGATATTCCATGACTTGATACTTACGTTGCCCAAGGAATGCTACTTCCTCGAAGCCAAAACTCGTATTTCTTCAACTTGGCATAAAGCTTGTATTCACGAAGCTTTTGGAGTATCAACCTCAAGTGTTGCTCATGATCTTCACGGCATTTGGAATAAATAAGGATGTCATCAATAAAAAAGCGACCACAAAGTGATCCAAATATTCCTTGAATACTCTGGTTCATCATATCCACGAAGGCGGCGGAGCATTAGTCAATCCAAAGGACATGACTAGGAATTCATAATGCCCGCATCAAGGAGTCCTCAAAGTCGCCTTTGGAATGTCATTGGTTCTAATATTCAATTGGTGATATCCGGAACGAAGATCAATCTTTGAAAAGAATTTGGCTCCTTGCAACTAGTCAAATAGGTCATCAATACGTGACAATGGGTACCTATTTTTGTTGGTGACATGATTCAACTCTCGATAATCAATACAAAGTAGCATACTCCCATCTTTCTTCTTCACGAATAGAACAGGAGCACCCCGAGGAGAAGTACTAGGGACGAATAAAGCCAATGTCTAACAATTCCTGCAGTTGAGTCTTTAACTCACGAAGTTCAATAGAGCCATTTGATATGGGGCTTTGGAAATGGGTTTTGTCTGGGGTTCAAGGTCGATACAAAATTCAATTTCACGCCTCGGGGTAGGCCAGAAGTTCTTCCAGGGAATACGTCGGAAATTCATTAACAATAGAAATATTATTCAAAACTGACGTATTTTTATTTAGATCCGTGACATGAGCTAAGAAAGCTTGACATCCGTTTTTTAATAAACGAATAGTTTTATGGCTTGAGATGACAGTGATTGATTTTAATGGTTTGGTTGCTTGAATTCGCATAATAGGTTGGTTAGGAATATGAAAGGAAACAACCTTACGAAAACAATCAATTTTTGCATGATGAGTAGTTAACCAATTAATCCCTAGAATCACATCAAATACAAGTATTTTCAATGAAATAAGATCGACAGGTAATGTAAGGGTACCAATTTGAACCAAACAAGACTTATAAACAGTGGATATAATGAAGGTT
The DNA here is from genome assembly GCA_020205605.1 of Panax ginseng. Classification (NCBI taxonomy): domain Eukaryota; kingdom Viridiplantae; phylum Streptophyta; class Magnoliopsida; order Apiales; family Araliaceae; genus Panax; species Panax ginseng. The sequence goes on from CM035150.1 coordinate 94,067,540, forward strand.
TCTCCCAACGGAGTTTCGACAGATAATCAAAGTCTAATTTTTTCGGAGTTAAATTTAATCGTTGAGCGCAAGTAGGAGAAATAAAAGAATGGGTAGAACTGATATCAAATAAGGTATAGACTTCGCTAGAGTTTATGATAAGCTTACCCGTGATGACCTCGTTAAGGTTCCTTTGCTTTACGGGAGGTCACGACAAATGCTCTCCTCCGCACCAATGGCTTTGACTTTTCTCGATGGACTTTGGTGCCTCCATCCTAAATTGAACTTATCTTCGGTGAGCGACAAAATCGGGGCTAGGTGACCTTCTTTCCACAATTTTAACACGCTTTTGGATGGCATCGCCAGCGGTTTGACCGATATGTCCCTCCCTCCGCATTTGAAGCATATGATAGGTGGTCGTTCTCCTTCCTTAACCACTTCGTTCTTTGGTCTTGGCGTCTTTTCATCATTGTTGAATCTCCTTTTCTTGAAATGTCTATTTTACTATCTTGGCCATGATTACCACCGGTGGTTACCATTTCGACATGTTGATTTCCTCCACGTTTGTTGTCACCGCTTCACGATGGTGATACCACTTTAGTATTTTCATGCTTTGGCCATTTCTCTTGGTTAGCGTTAACTTTCGTTATCAGCTCCAATAACTGAGCCCTATTTACAACATCTGAGTACAAACACAGTTTATGAGAAATAAGATATTGACGTATCTCCGGTTTTAAACCTCTTAAAAATATTCGCGTCATTCTCTCCTCATTATCGACCAAATAAGATGCAAACCGGGATAACTCTGCAAATTTAGCCTTGTATTGCGACACGGTCATATTGTTTTGTTCCAACTTGATAAACCCCACCTCTTTCATGTGACGAATACTCTCGGGAAAGTACTTGTCGTTGAATAGCTCTTGAAACTTTTTCTAAGACATCTTGAGTGCGTCAGGCTGGATACGTTTTACAAATTCCCACCAGTAGTCTGCATCTTCACGCAACATGAAGGTGACGAAGGGGACCTTTTGCTCCTCGGAGCATCCCAAGATATCAAATATCTTGGTGATCTGCTTTATCCATGCTTCCGCCTTAAGTGATTTTGGCTCTCCAATAAACTCCAGTGGTCCCAGCTCCTTGAACTGTTTAGCAGTGACCGTCCGAGAGTTTCCAGTGTTTTTACCTATATTTAAGACAGGAGCCGCTCTCGCCTGATGTTGCATGAATTGTATAAAGCCTCTGAACAATCCATCATTCATCATTTGGTCAGTGTTGTTGTTTGCGTGAGGATTATCGCCTTCTGATGCACATTCTCCTCGATTATTGATATGTGGAGACTCAACGGTCTCTTGTGCTCCATTGTTATTTTCAACATTCTCGGATGTCATTTTCGAATCTTGCCACAAAACAAAGGTTAATTAACATATAACATATTATCCCTATATTTGACCGACCAATTAAATACCAAATAAACTTAGATAGGTCATACTAACAAGGAATTCTGCCTCTCCCTCCTAGTTCTAGTCTCAAATCTTAGCCGGAGATCATATCCTAAGCTTTGATACCAACTGTGACGCCCCCCAAAATAGGTATACATCACCTATTACGAGTCGCCAAAAACATGGTACGAATACAAATACAATCTTTAATATACAACAAGAGAGTCATGAGTTTTAATACAAATCATCTTTCTGACAATATCCACTCTCGAATAAGTCCTCATTACATTTATTGTCACACTATTTAACGAATAGTGAGGACTACTAGCTAATCTATCATCATCCCATCCATCACTTCCGCTCCCCGACTCCCCCAAATTTACGTTCTCATTTCACAAGAGAATAGTGAAAGAAAGGGTGAGCTCAACTAGCCCAATAAGAAATATTATGACTAAGATAATGCAGAATAAATTATCATTAGCCTTCCACAGTGTTAAACTGATAAAATATAACAAACATCAAGTTTAACTGCAGCGGAATAAGCAATCCATTAGAAGAGTCAAGTAGAGAATAAAATCTACTATCTTCTATGATTTAAAAGATTTTTCATAACTTTATCACTGAGACTCAGCTTAATAAATAATTCACATCATCGAATCACCCCTGCACTACGACCAATGATATTCTTTAGTATCACGACCACAATTATCCATGCACTACGGGCCAAGAATATTTGTGTATTCATTAATGGTCATGATCATGCCAACAACTGTCCATCAATGCACTGCGGGCCAATGATATAAGACCCCAACTTTTTGAATAAAGATTAAATTTTCTCGAAATATATTTTTGAATATTGTGGTGTGGATTTGATATAATGTTATAGTTATGGGTAATATTTACAAATTTTGCAAAGTACGCAAGTTGTTATATAATATTTGATTGGTCGGGAATATTCATTTTAACGTGGAATATTCGATGCAACAAAGACAATCATTGGTGGACCCCAGCGGAACGGAATTATTGTCGGATTGAGAAAAACGACAAAATACTTTATGAAAATAACGGCGGAAGTTTTACCATTAATCGTTGAACTACCCTTAGTAGTAAAGTACATTAATACGCTGGCGTGGTTGCATAGTAGCACACGGTATTGATTATTGATCTTCGTGAGAAGTCACTCGCTTATACTCAATTATTACTACAATGGTTGTTGCATCATATCTCACATATTATTGATTCGATTATTGTCATAAGTATCATCCGCATAATATGTTATTTTATTAAATCAATACTTGAGGCGACAAAGTTATTCATATTATAAATTACAATATTTACATTGTCTAGAAGTTACATCGAGGAGAGTCAGGGTCACCTAATTGCATGTATAATATGGAGAAATCCTTATTGAAAGCCCACTGCTCACAAAGCGACTGATTGATAAATATTGTGAGTTATAATATTAATGATGAATGTTGGTTGGAGTTGAATTTGGAGACGCGAACGTGATATTTGAGTCCGGAACGACAAAATTAGTAAAAATAGTCTATAAACACAATTTTCCGGGTTTCACTATTTGGTCAAAAAGTCAACAGTTGACTTTTTCGGGAAAAGTCAAACTTCAAAATTTCAAAATTTATATTTTTGATAAAAATAGTTTCATTATGTTGGAATTGTTTGTGTTAGTGAAAATCGACATTTATTCTGATGATAATTGATGTCAAGGGGTTATATTGATAAGTCGGATAATTTATCGGATAAATGAGCAATTAATTGCTACTAATTCACATACTTATATAACTATTTATTCACATATGTGTACTATTGAATCACATTATTTACTATTAGGGGAGTTGGTGCAAGATTGATAATACTTGTATGACTAAGTTAAAAATGGAGGTATAGATGGAGGTACTATACTGTAATTCGTATTTTTTACATGATTATACAATTGATTCATATAATTGAATTATTGATTCATATTATTAACTATTAGGTGAGTTGGTGCAAGATTGATAATACTTGCAGGACTAAATTAAAAATAAAATAAAAGTTGGAGGTATTGTACTGTAATTTTTCGAGCCCCAAAACGTGCAATTATCGAAACTATATTTTCCTATAAATAGAAGCTCATTCTTCCTTCATTTCTCACCAATTCACAAAAGATTTAGAGAGATTATTATAGAGAGAAATTATAGAGAGAAGAAGAAGAAAAATCAACTACCTCATTATTCCAAAGATCCAGCTTTTTTCCAGTGGTAGTAGTATATTTCTTTCTTATCTATGAAGAGAACTTCATTATTCCATACTTTATTATTACATTGGAATAACATGTATCGCTGAACTACTCTATACTTGGTGAAATTCTTACATTGTTCCATTCTTTATCATTCTGTTGGAATATCACATTTTGTGCGTTCTACGCTTGAACTGGTTCCATCTTTATTATTCTGTTGGAATATCCTCGTCATGCGTTTCTACCGGACTTGATTACATCTTTATTATTACATTTAGAATATCCATGTCGTGCGTTCTACTTCGGACTGATTCCGCCTTTATTATTCATTTGAATATCACATGCATGCGTTTTACTGTGGGACTGATTTCGTCTTTATTATTTTGTTGGAATATCCTGTCTGTGCGTTTTACGTCGGACCTGATTCCGTTATTTATTATTCTGTTGGAATAACCTGCCTGTGAGGTCTATCGCATGCTTGGTGATTTCTTTTGTTATTCCATTCCTTATTATACTCAGCTGGTTAAAGTGTTGACTTCTATAATCCATGAAATTAGTGGAATATCCTTGATATTTGCACTTCATCCAGTATCTTTTCATGGAAATATTCTTCTGAGCATTCTTGAATTTTACTCTACAAAGCAGTATCATGTTGACAATTTGGACGTTATTAGTTCCTGGATAAATTAATTCTTGAACTTGTTTTATTGAATTCTTATATCATTGTCATCATCCTCATGTTTATATTTTGTTGAAAGTCATCTGTGGCCTATAGTGCATAGATGGACTTGGTATGATTATGACCAGGGATTATTCGGTGTAATCATGATCGTAATGTTACAAATGATGTGGTAAAAGTCCTCATTGGCCCGTAGTGCATTGATGGACAGTTATTGGTATGATCATGACCATTATTGAATACACAAATATTCTTGGCCCGTAGTGCATGGATAATTGTGGTCGTGATACTAAAGAATATCCTTGGCAGTAGATCAGGGGTGATTCGATAATGTGGATTATTTATTAAGCTGAGTCCCAGCGATAAAAGTGATGAAAAACCTTTTAAATCATAAAAGATAGTAGATTTTATTCTCTACTTAACTCTTTTAATGGATTTCTTGTTCATTGCAGATTAAACTTGATGGTTGTTATATTGTGTCGGTTTAACAATTTTGAAGGCTAACGATAATATATTCTCGCATTAACTTAGTCATAATATTTCCCTTTGGGCTAGTTGAGCTCACCCTTTTACTTTTATTGTTCTCTTGAAAATGAGAACGTGGCGAGGACTAATCGGAAATGGAGTATTTTAACGGATGATAAGATTAGTATTCCTCACTATTCGTGAAATAGTGTGATAATAATTGTAATGAGGACTCCTTTTGAGTTTGTATAATCTCTAGTAGACAATATTTGTATTCAAACTCACGACTTATGTTTTGTCGTATTGTACCTTAAGCGCATTGTATTATTAAGTTGTATTTGAATTATGTACCATGTATTTGACGACTCAGAATAGGTGATGTATACCTATTTTGGGGGAGTCACAGTTGATATCAAAGCTTAGGGATATGATCCATGGCTAAAATGTGAGACTAGAACTAGGAGGGGAGAAACGGGGAATACATTCGCTAGTATGACCTACCTAATTTTTTGGTATTTAATTGGTTGGTCAGAGTATAGAGATAATATGTTGCATGTCAATTAACCCTTATTTTGTGGCAGTATTTGAAAATGGCATTCGAGAATGTTGAGAACATCAATGGAGCACTGAAGACCGTTGAGTCTCCACAGATCAATAACCAGGACAATGTGCATCAGGAAGGCGACAATGTTCCGAGGGTTCATGCAATTCATGCAACATCAGGCGAGAGCGGCTCCTGTCCAAAATGTAGGTGGAAACACTAGAAACTCTCAAACGGTCACCGCTAAACAGTTCAAGGAGCTGGGACCACCCGAGTTTATTGGAGAGCCTAAACCACTTAAGGCGGAAGCATGGATAAAGCAGATCACCAAGATATTTGATGTCTTGGGATGCTCCGAGGAGCAAAAGGTTCCCTTCGCCACCTTCATGTATTGCGTGAAGAAAGCGGTCTTGGTGGGAATCAGAAAAGCGTTACCAAACTGACGCACTCAAGATGTCTTAGGAGAAGTTCCAAGAGCTATTCAACGACAAGTACTTTCCCGAAAATATTCGTCACATGAAGGAGGTGGAGTTTATCAAGTTGGAACAAAACAATATGACCGTGTCGTAATACGAGGCTAAATTTGTGGAGTTATCCCGGTTTGCATCCCATTTGGTTGATAACGAGGAGCGAATGACTCGAATGTTTTTAAGAGGTTTGAAACCGGAGATACGACAATATCTTATTTCTCATAAACTGTGTTTTGTATTCGGATGTTGTAAATAGGGCTCGATTATTGGAGCGCGATAACGAGTCAACGCAACCAACGAGAAAGCGGTACGTGAAATGAAAATACCGGTAGGTAATAGATCATCGAAGCGGTGACAACAAACGTGGAGGAATCAACATGCGAAATAAGTAACCACTTCGGTGGTAATCATAGCCAAGACAATAAAATGGACATTTCAAGAAAAGGAGATTCAACAATGATGGAAAGACGTCAAGACCAAAGACCCGTTGTTAAGGAAGGAGAACGACCACCTATCATATGCTTCAAATGCGGAGGGAGGACACATCCAGGTCAAACTCAGCGATGCCATCCAAAGCATGTTATAATTGTGGAAGAGAAGGTCACTTAGCTCAATTTTGTCGCTTCACCAAGACAAATTCGACTAGGATGGAGGCACCAAAGGCCATCCCGGAAAAGTCAAAGCCAGAGTCAAGGGAGAAGCGTTTGTTGTGACCTCCTAGAAAGCAAGGAACCCGAACGAGGTTATCACGGGTAAGCTTATCATAAACTCTAGTGAAGTCTATACCTTATTTGATACCGGATTCTACCCATTCTTTTATTTCTCCTACTTGCTACCAACGTTTAAATTTGACTCGGAGAAATTAGACTTTGACTTATCTGTTGAAACTCCATTATGAAAATCTTAATTACATCCACATTGTTTATAAGTCTTGTTTGATTCAAATCGGTAATCATGCGTTACTGTCGATCTTATCTCCTTAAAAATACTTGCATTTGACGTGATTACGGGATTGATTGGTTAACTATTCATCATGCTAAAATTGATTGTTTTCGTAAGGTTGTTAGCTTTCATATTCCTAATAAACCTATTATGCGAATTCAAGCGACCAAACCATTAAAATCAATCACGGTCATCTCAAGCCATAAAGCTATTCGTTTATTGAAAAACGGATGTCAAGCTTTCTTAGCTCATATCACGGATTTAAACAAAAATACGTCAGATTTGAAGGATATTTCTATTGTTAATAAATTTCCTGATGTATTCCCTAAAGAACTTCCTGGCCTACCCCCAGAGCGTGAAGTTGAATTTTGTATCGACCTTGAACCCTTAAGACAAAAACCCATTTCCAAAGCCCCATATCGAATGGCTCTATTGAACTTCAGGAGTTAAAGACCCAATTCACAGGAATTGTTAGACATTGGTTTCATTCGTCCAGTCGTCTCCTTGGGGTGCTCTGTTCTATTCGTGAAGAAGAAAGATGGGAGTATGCGACTTTGTATTGATTATCGGGAGTTGAATCATGTCACCATCAAAATAGGTACCCATTCCCACGTATTGATGACCTGTTTGATCGATTCAAAGGAGCACAATTTTTTTCAAAGATCGATCTTCGCTTACGGATATCATCACCGAAGGTTAAAACGGGGAAATTCCAAAGATTGCCTTCAAAACTTCGGTACGGGCATTATGAATTCTTAGTCATGTCTTTTGGATTGACTAATGCTCCTGCTGCCTTCATGGATATGATGAACCGAGTATTTAAGGAATATTTGGATCATTTTGTGGTCGTCTTTAATGATGACATCCTCATATATTCCAAAAGCCGTGAAGATCATGAGCAAAACTTGAGGTTGATACTCCAAAAGATTCGTGAAAATAAGCTATATGCCAAGTTGAAGAAATGCGAGTTTTGGCTTGAGGAAGTTGCATTCCTTGGGCAAGTGATATCAATTCATGGAATATCTATTGACCCAGCAAAGATTGAAGCAATTCAAAGCTGGGAGCAACCTAAATCAGTGACCGAAGTACGTAGCTTTCTCGACTTAGCTGGTTATTATTGGAGATTCGTAGAAGAGTTTTCTCGAATCGCTACTCCATTAACTCAGCTGACTCGAAAAGATAAAAAATTCAGTTGGAGCGTGGAATGTGAGAAGAGTTTTCAAGAACTCAAGAGAAGACTCATTTCAGCACCTGTCCTGACAATACCATCTGGTTCGGAGGGATTTGTCATCTACAGTGATGCTTCGGGCAAAGGGTTAGGATGTGTTCTTCTCACGGCATAGATAGAAAGTCATAGCCTATGCCTCAAGACAACTCAAAGAATATGAGAGAAATTATCCTACTCATGATCTAGAGTTGGCAGCTGTTGTCTTCGCACTTAAAATTTGGAGGCATTACCTGTATGGAGAGAAGGTGGAGATCTACACGGATCATAAAAGCCTCAAATATTTCTTCACCCAAAAGGAACTCAACATGCAACAATGACGTTGGCTTGAACTATTGAAAGATTATGATCATACCATCTAATACTATCCTGAAAAAGCGAACGTGGTAGCTGACGCATTGAGTAGAAGATCATATGCGGGTACGAGTGCAATACTCACAACACAAAAGCCCATTTTGTGTGACTTGCAAAGGATGGAGATAGAGTTAAAGACTCCAGGGACCCATATGATGATGGCGAATATACGAGTAGAACCGACTTTAATTGATAAAGTTAAAGTTGCTCAAGTTCTGATCCGGAAATCGATGCGATGAGGAAGAAAGTACAAGAAGGTCTTATCTTAAAGCAAGCAAGAATCGATGAAGAAGGAATACTTCGAGTCAACTCCAGACTTTGTGTTCCTAACGACCCTGATTTAAAGTATAAAATCATGACGGAGGCACACAACACACCATTTACAATCCATCCTGGGAGTACCAAAATGTATCGTGATCTTCGTCATACATTTTGGTGGAGAAATATGAAGAGAGAGATATCGCTATTTATCTCAAGGTGTCTAATTTGTCAACGAGTTAAAGCGGAGCATCAAGTACCAAAAGGTCCATTGCAACCACTTGAAATTCCGTAATGGAAGTGGGAGCACATTACCATGGATTTCAAGCTGGGCCTTCCCAAAAGTTTCTCAAGGCATAGATGCGATTTGGGTCATTGTTGATAGATTAACCAAGTCTGCTCATTTTTTACCGATACGAAAAACTTATACACTTGAACGTCTTGCTCGTATGTACATAAATGAGGTTGTAAGATTGTATGGTATGCCAGTATCCATAGTTTCTGATCGAGACCCAAGATTCATTTCAAGATTTTGGGTTAGTTTGCAAAAAGCTATGGGCACGGATTTACAATTTAGCTTTCGGCAGATATCATCCTCGAACGACGAACGAATGGAGAGGACTATTCAAACTCTTGAAGATCTATTAAGACTCTGTGTCCTTTACTTCAAGGGAAGTTGGGACAAGTTCTTACCATTGGTGGAGTTTTCCTACAACAACAGTTATTAAGCAAGTGTTGGCATGGCTCCATTCGAGGCGTTGTATGGAAGAAAGTGTCGCTTCTCCAAGATCTTTGGGATGAGGTGGGTGAAGCAACGTTGTTGGGACCAGAGTTGGTACGTATGACTAAGGAAAAGATTCAAATGATCCGACAACGTATAAAAACCTCACAAGATCGATAAAAGAGTTATGCTGATCTTCATCGAAAGAACGTAGAATTCGATATTGGAGATCACGTGTTGTTACGTGTTGCTCCATGGAAAGGAGTTACAAGATTTGGAAAGAGAGAAAAGATCAATCCTCGATTCATTGGCCCATTTTTAATCTTGAAACGGTAGGGCTCTGTTGCTATAGACTTGCGTTACCGCCAAGTATGTCTCGTGTTCATAACATTTTCACATATCCATGTTACGTAAATATGTAAAAGACCCGAACCACATTATTGAGTTAGAACTGCACGAAATAGAGGAAGATTTAACGTATGAAGAGGTTCCTGTTAAAATCTTGGATAAGAAGGAACATATTCTACGCTCCAAGGTTATACCTCAAGCCAAAGTTTGGTGGAGAAACCACGATGTTGAGGAAATGACCTGGGAGTTAGAATCTGAAACGAAATCAAAGTATCCTCACCTCGTCGACATACCAGGTACGCACCCTAAATTTAAGGACGAAATTTCATAAGAAGGGGAGGTTGTAAGACCCCAACTTTTTGAATAAAGATTAAATTTTCTCGAAATATATTTTTGAATATTGTGGTGTGGATTTGATATAATGTTATAGTTGTGGGTAATATTTACAAATTTTGCACAGTACGCAAGTTGTTATATAATATTCGATTGGTCGGGGAATATTCATGCAATGGCACAATCATTGGTGGACCCCCACAACGGAATTATTGTCGGATTGAGAAAACGACAAAAATACTTTATGAAAATAACGGCGGAAGTTTTACTGTTAACCTGTTGAACTACCCTAGTAAAGTAAAGTACGATGTCTGGCGTGGTTGCATAGTAGCACTACCGGTATTGATTATTGATGCTTATGTGAAGTCACTCGGTTATACTCAATTATTACTGAGAATTGTGCGATCATATCTCTCTCATATTATTGATTAGATTATTGTCATAGTATCATCTACATAATATGTTATTTTATTAAATCAATACTTGAGACGACAAAGTTATTCATATTATAAATTGCAATATTTACAATGTCTAGAAGTTCTGTCAAGGAGAGGTTTGGTCACCTAATTGCGCGCTAATAGGGAGAAATCCTTATTGGAAAGCCCCCTCTTTCATGGGAACGACCTAGTTGATGAATATTGTGAGTTATAATATTAATGATGAATGTTGTTTGGAGATTCGGATGTGATATTTGAGTCCGAAACGACGAAATTAGTAAAAATAGTCTATAAACACAAAATTTTCTGGGTTTCACTATTTGGTCAAAAAGTCAACAGTTGACTTTTTAGGGAAAAGTCAAACTTCAAAATTTCAAAATTTATATTTTTGATAAAAATAGTTTCTGTGACGCCCCCAAAATTAGGTATACGTCACCCATCTTGGGTCGCCACTTACATGGTTCATAAATCCAAATACAACTTACTAATATAACAGTCGTGTACAATACGACAAAACATAATCTATGAATTTTAATAAAAATATTATCATCTAGACAATATCCACACTCAATGGAGTCCTCATTACATTTATTGTCACACTATTTCACAGAATAGTGAGGACTACTAATGCTCCATCTAGGACCATCACTCTGTTCCCCGACTAGTCCCAGCTACGTTCTTATTTCCTGAAGAGAATAGTGAAAGAAAGGGTGAGCTCAACTAGCCCAGTAAGAAATATTATGTAAGATAATGTAAAATAATTTATCGTTAGCCTTCAACAGTGTTAAACTGATAAAATATAATAACTATCAAGTTTAACTGCAGCAGAATAAGCAATCCATTAGAAGAGTCAAGTAGGGAATAAAATCTACTATCTTCTATGATTTAAAGGTTTTTCATCACTTTTATCATTGGGACTCGACTTTAATAAATAATCCACATCATCGAATTACCCTGCACTTTTCTGACCAAGGATATTCTTTAGTATCACGACCACGAATTATCCATGCACTACTACTTAAGATAATCAAGTATTCATCAACGGTCTGATTATGCTATAAAATAATTCATCTTTTGACTTCTGGCCAAAGAGAATCCATAGCCATAATCATACCAAAAATCATCCATCAATGCACTACGGGCCAACGAGGACTTTTTTACATCATTTGTAACATTACGGTTATGATTACAAGAATAATCCTCAGTCATAATCATAGCAAATCCATCTATGCCTTCTGAAGCACGATGACTTTCAACAAAATATAAACATGAGGATGATGACAATGATATAAGAATTCAATAAAACAAGTTCAAGAATTAATTTATCTAGAACCGATAACGTCCAAAGTGTCGACATGATCTTCTTTGTAGAGTAAAATTCAAGAATGCTCGAGAAAAATATGTCCATGAAAAGATCTTTGGATGAAGCGCGAATATCAAGGATATTCCACTAATTTCATGGAGTATAGAAGTCAAAACTTTAACCAATTGAGTATAATAAAGAATGGAATAACAAAAGAAATCACCATGCATGCGATTGCTTGATAGACAAAAGTTATTCCAACGAATAATAATAACGGAACCGGTCGGTGAAATTACATGCAAGCGGGATGTTCCAACGAAATAATAAAGAATAGAATAACAACGAAATCACCATGCATGCAGATTGGCATGACGGGTTATTCCAAAAGAATAATAAATAACGGAACCCGTGTCCCACCAGTAAAAGCGCACGCAGACGGATATTCTAACGTAATAATAATAAAGATTTTAAACCGGTCCGAAAAGCGCATGCATGAGATATTCCAACAAGATAATAATAAAGATGGAATAATAGAAGAATGTCACCAAGTATAGGGTAGTCAGATATCTTTGGTTATTCCAAAGAGAATAATAAAGAATGGAATAACAAAAGTTCTCTTCATGAATATAAAAGAAATAATACCCCTTACGGGTACAACAAATAATATTCCCTACCTTAGAAAAAACTGGATATTAGAGTAGTGAAGTAGTAGAATACATTTCTTCTTTCTCTATAGTTTCTCTCTAGAGTTTCAAAGAATTAAGTAAGAAATAATGAAGGAATGAGCTTCTATTTATAGAAGAACTGAAAGTGGCTCTTGGTCTTAACGAAGGGTCAAAATGACTCTTGGTAATATTGAAGAGGTAACTACTATTTGCGAAGGGGCAATTAACTCTTGAAACAATCAAGGGCAAATAACTCTTGGAAAATTTGAAGGACAAATAACTCTTGGAAAACCCAAGGGACAAGTTACTATTAAAACTTTAAATCAACGATCCATATTGATTTACTATTTAATTTCAACCAACGGTCTGAAAAATTAACACATCTCCTTATGGAATAATATTGTACCTAAAAATAATTTGGATCGAAAAGAAATATATTTTTTGGGTGAATAGTATCCCGTGAATAGTAATTCGTGAATAGTACCACATGAATAGTACCCAGACACAAAAAAGTGTCCTAAATAAGTGAAATCGATACTAGAGTGAATAGTAATTGGGTGAATAAGTAATCCGTGAATAATAACTCGTGAATAAGACTCGAAATCGAAAAAATACCCCAAATATCCGGGAAAGAATATTATTCGGTGAATAGTAATTTAGGTGAATAGTAACCCATAAATAGTAACTCATGAATAGTACTCCACACAAAAAAGTGTCCCGAATACCCGATTGAACAATCTTTGGTGACTTCTCATATAAGCATCGATAATCATCAATATGTCTTCTTACTACGAACCATCGTATTCTTCAGACTTTAACACTGGTGTTTCAACATACTAACCATAAAACTTACGCCGTTATTTCCATAAAATTTTTTTGTCGTTTTCTTAATCCGACAATAATTCCGTTAATGGGGTCCACCAATGATTATGCCGTCGTCGATACGGATATTTCCCGATAAAAGAATATTCCCCGACCAATCGAATATTATACAACAACTTGCGTACTTTGAAAAATTTATAAATACTACCCACAACTATAACATTATCTCAACTCCACACCATAGTATTTAAAAAAATTATTTCGAGAAAAATTAAATATTTATTCATAAAATCTGGGGTCTCACAGTTTCATTATATTAAAATTGTTTGTGTTAGTGAAAATTGACATTTATTCTGATGATAATTGTAAGACCCCAAATAATTAATAAATAAAATTTAATTTCCTCTAATTATTATTTTGAAATAGTAAGGGTTGATGTGATTAATGTGGATAGTTATGGGTAAAATACTGTAAATATTTCAAAATAAGCAAGTGGTTATAAAATATTCATTGTTGTCGAGAATATTCGTTTGATCGTGGAATATTAAATCTTGTCGAGAATATTCGTCTTATGACAAGCGCACCATGTGTAGGCCCCATAACTGAAAGCGATGGAGGAAGAAAACGACAAATATAAGTTGTTTAAAAATAATCTGTAATTGTTACCGATTTACATAATCGTTGGAATACCCGGTGGTTAAAACACGATACGCGGCGTTGTTCTGATATGATATGATGATATCCTGATTATTGACTCTTACGTGAAAGGCATTACTCAATAATGGTTACGATAATTCTTTATTCGATATTTTATTAATTCTTTGCGTTGATATTTTATATTGTCTTTGTTGTTTCATAATTGTCACTACACAAGTATTTTTCATTAATTATCGGATCAATAATTTATATTATTTGAATAATATTATTAGATAGCATTATTGGCAATGTCTAGAAAGTTACATCTAAGGAGAGGTTAGGTCACCTAATTGCGCGCCCAATGAGAGAGAAATTCTTATTGGAAGCCCCTGCTCCAGGAACCTACACGGTTGTCAATATTGTGATTCGTAATATTATTTTTGTGAAAAATTAATTATTGATTCATATGATGAGAAAAATATTGATTTTATGTGGATATAGATGGAGAAAATTTTTAATGTGACAATTGTTGAAAATTGAAATTTTATCTTTTACGATAAAATAATTCATTTAAATATATATATATTATTATATTTTAATAATATAATAATGGTGATATTTATACAACGAATGTGGGATATATGAGTATCTGAGGAGGAGAAGAGTATTTTTGTTGCAATAAATATTTAAAACATGTTAAACATGTCGGTGGACCCCATTTATTGAATGAAATTTGATTATAGCACAGAAATCGCCTGGTTTGTGGATTTCGGTCAATTTCTGTTTGGAATTTGAAAAAACTTTCTTCTGCAAAGTTGTAGAGAATTGAATTTCCTATAAAAACTCGAGAGATTCGAATTTTTTGACAAAAGGGCTATTTATTGTGAATTATTGAAGTTTCGGAGTTCCTAAATAATTGATTTTTAGAAGTTTTAATTGTTTAAAATAACAAAAACGTTTTTTATATGTTGTGAGCCTCATTAATCACATGCTAGGTGGCTGATTTCAGATTCCCAAAGGATGGCGTAGAATTTTTTTTATAAATATATTATTATATTAAATTTTACGCTTTGGTGTTACTAAGCGATTTCCTATAAATAGGTCTTGGGTTAGAATTGAAAATCACACCGTAAATGAAGTTTTCTCTCTCTATATTATCGGCGTATTCTTGTGAGTATTTTGAGTATACTTTGAGTATTGCTATATCGGTAAAAGTTCAAGTTATAGCCTATATCAAGTATTCCGATTAAATCTTGTCTTTCCGAGGTAAGGGATATTTTTTTTTTGTAATGATATTATTTCTTCAATATCATTATCTTTGAAATATTGATCTGAAGTTTTATCAAATTTGGAACTTTTGGTGTCTGAGTTACTATTTACGTGTACTAAGACTTATTCACGATATCTGATCTTATTCACGAATCACGACCTTATTCATCAAAAATGAAAATTTTTCTTTTCGTCCAAAATATCTATTGTGGATACTAGTTTTGATTGTATCCATGTTTTGATCATTTTGAATTTTACACCACTATGATTATTTTTGAGGTATTTTTGAATGTGGATAAAACAAAAAGTACGAATCCTTAATCCTTAATCCTTGTCATTTTGTTTCATTTGGATTCGTTTCTTTAAAAAAAAAAAAATATTTTTCATCATCCTCGATCTTAAATGATGATATTATTGAATATCTTTGGCTGTAGTGCAAAGATGATTGATTTCGATGAATATCTTTGGCACGTAGTGCAAAGATGAATGATTTCGATGAATATCTTTGGCCCGTAATACAAAGATGAGCAGGTGTTTAGATGAACATGACCAATCGGTGAATGTCCTTGGCACATAGTGCAAGGATGAATATATGATTCCGATATATATTGATTGATGTTACAGGATAAAAATATTGATGATGGATTTATTAAATTCATAGATATTAGTAGATTTTATCCTCTACATAACTCTTACTATGAATTAATATTTTCCATTGCGAGTATTGATTTAAAACTTGTTGTCTATTGTATTCTATTAAATTTTTCCTGTTGAAGACTAACGATAATTTGTTGTATATTATCTTAGTCATAATATTCTTTTTGGGCTAGTTGAGCTCACCCTTTTCTTTTTGTTCCATTTTTCTTCTCGGGAGAGGCGAAAATGTAAGCGAGTGCAGTCGGGTATGGAATGATGGTTTTAGAGAGTTGTTTAGTAGTCCTCACCATTTTTGTAAAATAATGTATCAATAATTATGATGAGGATTTATTTGTATGTGGATATTGTTTAGATGGCAATATCTGTATTTAAACTCACAATTTTACTGTTGTAATAATAAAGTTGTAGTTATTTACATCGCAGTGTATTGACAACTCAGAATGGGTGATGTATACCTATTTTATGGGTGTCACAATAATTGATGTCTAGGGGTTATATTGATAAATCGGGTAATTTATCGGATAAATGAGCAATTAATTGCTACTAATTCACATGCTTATATAACTATTTGTTCACATATGTGTACTATTGAATCACATTATTTACTACTAGGGGAGTTGGTGCAAGATTGATAATACTTGAATGACTAAGTTAAAAATGGAGGTATAGATGGAGGTATTATACTGTAATTCGTATTTTTCACATGATTATATTATTGATTCACATAATTAAACTATTAATTCACATTATTTACTATTAGGAGAGTTGGTGCAAGATTGATAATACTTGCAGGACTAAATTAAAAATAAAAGAAAAGTTGGAGGTAGTGTACTGTAATTTTTTGAGCTACAAAACGTGCAATTATCGAAACTATATTTTCCTATAAATAGAAGCTCATTCTTCCTTCATTTCTCACCAATTCACAAAAGCTTTAGAGTGATTATTATAGAGAGAAATTATAGAGAGAAAGAAGAAGAAAAATTTGCTACCTCACTATTTCAGTATCCAGTTTTTTCCAAGGTAGGAAATATTATTTCTTTCTTATCTATGAAGAGAACTTCTATTATTCCATTCTTTATTATTCTCATTTGGAATAACTTTGTATCTGCCGCTACTCTATACTTGGTGAAATTCTTACATTGTTCCATTCTTTATCATTCATTTGGAACATCACATGCATGCGTTCTACACGCCGACACGGTTCCGCCTTTTATTATTACTGTTGGAATATCCTCGTCGATTGCATTTCTACATGGGACTGATTAGTCTTTATTATTACATTGGAATATCTTGTATGCATGCGTTTCTGTGGGACTTGATTCCGCTCTTTATTATTTTGTTGGAATATCACATGCATGAGTTTTACGTGGGACTGATTCCGTTATTTATTATTCTGTTGGAATAACCTTATACATGCGGTTTATCGCATGCACAGTGATTTCTTTTGTTATTCCATTTCTTATTATACTCGGTTGGTTAAAGTTTTGACTTATACTCCATAAAATTAGTGGAATATCCTTGATATTTGCGCTTCATCCAATATCTTTTCATGAAAATATTCTTTTGAGCATTCTTGAATTTTACTCTACAAAGCGATATCATGTTGACAATTTGGGCGTTATTAGTTCTGGATAAATTAATTCTTGAACTTATTTTATTGAATTCTTATATCACTTGTCATCATCCTCATGTTTATATTTTGTTAAAAGTCATCATGGCCTATAGTGCATAGATGGACTTGGTATGATTATGACTGTGGATTATTGATTATAATCATGGTAGTAATGTTACAAATAATATGGTAAAAGTCCTCATTGGCTCGTAGTGCATTTGATGGGCGAGTTGTTGGCATGATCATGACCATTATTGAATACACAAATATTCTTGGCCCGTAGTGCATGAATAATTGTGGTCGTGATACTAAAGAATATCTTTGGCCGTAGAGCAGGGGTGATTCGATGATGTGGATTATTCATTAAGCTGAGTCCCAGCGATAAAAGTGATAAAAAAACTTTTTAAATCATAAAAGATAGTAGATCCCGGATCACGGAGGGTGATCATGCAATGACCCATTTACACGTGATTGCTTATCGGTGAGGCGAAATCACTTTTTAGAACAGTAGCTACGCTACGCCTCGATTTCTGTCTTCTAAGAGATAAGTTGTTCCAATTTTTCGATTCTGTCCATCTTGCTAATACTCCTAAAGTTCCAACAGTTAATTCTAACAAAATTAATTGTTCTGACAACATTATTTTTGTTGCACAATATCAACCGTATTAAATAGAACGATTGATATTGTGAAAATAAAATGTTATTATCAGAACAATAAGTGTAATTTAAATTAAAATTTAAAAATAAACATTAAAAAATATTATTCTTACCGTTAATAATTTTGTAACCGATACTGTTTATAGTATTAAGGATAATGTGAGACAACAATGGGCATAATCATCAGATCCGTATGTTTTCACTTTTACTCACAATTTTAGATGATCTGCCCATTTGTTCCAAAGAAAAATAATAATAATAATATTAATAATAACAATAATAAGAATAACAATAATTATTCTCAAATGTCATTTCATGATATAAGTACACATTTTGAAGTGATCTCCTTCAGCCTATTAATTTCTACCAACCGGAAAATGGGTTAAATTAAATGACATTTTTCATAGTAATAAATGTTTCACTTCCAGTAAATTTTGTATTATTGCATATTTTGAGCTTAGTTGAATATTTTCTACGTTCCTAAATTCTCATCAAATCAAATCAAATCAAATTAATTCAACTCAAATTTAAGTACTTTAATTATCTTGCGACAAATAATAACACGTATATACTGTGACGCAAATTCAAAGTCGTAACACGTATATACTGTGACGCCCCCAAAATAGGTATACATCACCTATTCTGAGTCGCCAAATACATGGTACAGAATACAAATACAATCTTTAATATACAATAAGAGAAATTTGTGTTTTAATACAAATCATCTTCTAGACAATATCCACTCTCGAATAAGTCCTCATTACATTTATTGTCACACTATTTAACGTAATAGTGATGACTACTAGCTAATACTATCATCCAGAACCATCACTCCGCTCCCAGACTGTCCCCAAATTCGTTCTCATTTTACAAGACAACAAAGAAAGAAAGGGTGAGCTCAACTAGCCCAAAAAAATATTATGACTAAGATAATGCGAATAAATTATCATTAGCCTTCAACAAAGTTAAACCGATAAAATATAACAAACATTAAGTTTAATCTGCGGTGAACAAGCAATCCATTAGAAGAGTCAAATAGAGAATAAAATCTACTATCTTCTATGATTTAAAAGGTTTTTCATGAGTTTTATCGCTGAGACTCAGCTTAATAAATAATTCACATCATCGAATCACCCCTGCACTACAGCCAAGGATATTCTTTAGTATCACAACCACAATTATCCATGCACTATGGTTCAAGAATATTTGTGTATTCATTAATGGTCATGATCATGCCAACAACTGTCCATCAATGCACTACGGGCCAATGAGGACTTTTACCATATCATTTGTAACATTACGATCATGATTACACCGAATAATCCCTGGTCATAATCACACCAAGTCCATCTATGCACTACAGGCCACATATGACTTTCAAAAAAATATAAACATGAGGATGATGACAATGATTTAAGAATTCAATAAAACAAATCCAATAATTAATTTATCCGAGAACTAATAATGTCCAAATTGTCAACATGATCATCGCTTTGTAGAGTAAAATTCAAGAATGCTCGGAAGAATATTTCCATGAAAAGATCTTTGGATGAAGTGCAAATATCAAAGATATTCCACTAATTTCATGGAGTATAAAGTCAAAACTTTAATCAACCGAGTATAATAAAGAATGGAATAACAAAAGAAATCACCACGTGCATGTGGTACTTCGCGTAGACGAGGTTATTCTAACGAATACTAAATAACGGAACCAGTCGAGGCAAAATTAAGCACCGACATGATGTTCCAATGAATAATAAAGAATGGAATAACAATGAAATCACCATGCATACGGTGATTGGCATGTACATGTTATTTCAATGAGAATACTAATAAGATTTTAATCAGTCCGTCCAGAAATGCATGTGACATGTGATATTCAGCAATGTAATAATAATAAAGATGAACCGGTCCGTAGTAAAAACGCTTGCACGCACGTAATATTCCAACGTAATAATAAAGACGGAATCGAATCCGATAAAAACGCATACTGAAGATGTTCCGCCAATGTAATAATAAAGATGTAATAATGAAGAATGTCATCAAGTATAGGGTAAATTGCATTATAAAAGTTATTCCAACGAATAATAATAAAGAATGGAATAACATAAGTTTTCTTCATGAATACAAAAGAATAACACCCTTACGAAAGTACAACAAATAATATTCCCTACCTTAAGAAGAAAGTATCTTGATATATAAAGTAGTGAAGTAGCGAATACTTTCTTCTTTCTCTACTATAGTTTATCTCTGTAGTTTCAATGAATTAAATAAGAAAATAATGAAGGAATGAGCTTATTTATAAAAAATGGAATACATAGTAACTAACTTATGAACGATCCAGTTGATTTACTTTAATCTGACGGTTCATATTTAAAGCAAAATCTTTTAAATAAAATATAATATATTCTATTTATAATCTAATAAAATGAATAACTTTATAAAAGATTTTACTTATACGCAAAACACTATCGCAGCCTTATACAAACACTATGCATAATAAAATATAATATATTCTAATTATTGTCTAATAAAAAGATAACTTTATAAAAGTATTACATTTTTATATAAAAAAAGATTTTACTATGCAAAACATTATGCAATACTATCGTAATAGAATATAATATATTCTATTTATAGAATAACTTTATAAAAGTATTCATTTTATATAAAAGATTTTACAGATTATTACATTAATAATACCAACAAAATTTAGTGACTTATCACGTAAGTATCAATAATTAATCTGGTATGTCTACTATGCGACCACGCCATTATTATACTTTTAACACCGGTGTTTCAACAGATTAACTAAAAAACTTCCTATTATTATTTTCATAAAAAAATATTTTTGTCGTTTTTTCAATCCAACAATAATTCCGTTGTGGGGTCCACTAATGATTGTGCCGTTGTATGAATATTCCCTGTTAAAATGAATATTCCCCGACCAATCGAATAACAACTTACGTACTTTGCAAAATTTATAAATATTACGCACAACTATAACTAACAATTTCACTCCATAATATTCAAAAATAATATTTATAGAAAATTCATCTTTATTCAAAAAGTTGGGATTTTACATATACTCCATCTTTTCCGTATGATAACATTATTATTGATTTTTTGAAGTTAATTTAAGATATTTTTAAATTTAAAATTGAATGAGACATAATTTTAAGCAATATACAATGATGAATATTATTGTAATTTGTGTAAAAATTTTATTTATTATAAGTTTTATTGTTTCATAATTTTTAATAAATTATCTCAATTAATAATTTAAAAATGTCTCAAATTAATTTTTAAAAATTAATAATGGTCTTATAATCTGAAACGACTGGAGGGAGTAGGTATAATATTCAAATTTTGCTTCAAAAATATCAACATCATTTTGTATTACATTTATTTCCAACATCTAGTAACAACAATATGGTTCATTGAGCGAGAAGCTCTTGGCTTAAAGACGTGATGAGTTAGTTTCACTGGATTATATATGAATACTTATGGATTATTATCTAGTATTTGAATAAGTGACGGACTCCTCTCAAGTAGACTCTTTCCAAGATATTGTTACTTCAATATTGGTCCCCACTCCACCCAAAAATACACTATTTTTCTTTTTTTTTTGTTTCAAAATTAAAAATATATTTTTATTTTGAGACATAAAATATAGGATATAGTCCGAGAATATTATGTCAGCCCAGGTCCAAAAATTATTTAGTGCGATCTGCTTGATAGTACGGATGAAATGTGTTCGGGAAGTTTGGAGAGTCTGTCCAATTTGAAGGGTCCACATAGTCGCATCCCGAATAGTGTAAAAGTTAGGTGATGAGACGCTTTTTGCAGGATTTGTCATGCCTAAACCTTAGTACTTGGTATCTGATGGGACACCTCAAGTAAGACAAAATATGTGAGACTATAAATAGAAATCAAATTAAAGGGAATAAGAGAGGTAGATATATACTTTTTACATTTGAAACCTAAATTCAAATTGATTACTTATCTCTTGGTCATATTTGCTTATCCCCACACCTTAGGTGTTTCACGGCGGTCCGAGCCGTTTCATATCGTGAGAGCGTTTGTACATGTTTGGGCGAACATGAACTCGTAGCTGAAAACCGATTCGAAGACTAAGTCGTCATCAAATAATATAATAATAATAGCCTGTTTGCCCATAATATACTGATAACAAGCTAAATGATTTTGACAATTTTATTTGGAGAGGGCCTCTGGTTGGACATATTTTATGTTTCGAGTTTGTAAATCGATTTCTTATTCAGTAAGAATAGAATAGGTACAAAATTGAACGACATATCGATTTCTATCCTATCTGTAATCATATAGTTTGCCGAATGTGAATATTTTTTTAAGATAAAGCTAGAAGTGGAAAATTATTTATTAAAATTGTTATTTTTAAAATATATTTTTTAATTTTAAAACAGAGAGAGTACTATATATATAAAAAAAAATTATAATCATTCTTAGAAAGACGACCAACCTTCTCGTATAAAGAATTTAATTAGAAACTCAAAATTTTCATTAAAAACTAATTTGATATCCCGTGTGACGATTAGTTTATATCATTTTTTTTTAATAAATATTTGATTATGTTCTATTGACATATATTTATCATTTTTATTAACATATTACATATATAATGTTGAAAATAATTTGAATTAGCATATAACTGTTGGTATTTTAATAAGAAACTTTCTATATTCTTTCTTCATAATTAAAATGAAAATAAATTACAATTATTAGTTACCATATTAAATGTATATTGACCATTCGAGCTAATTACTAATGAGTTAATTTGTTTAATGTGCTTTTATAAATAAGATATATATAAATTGTCATTTTAAAATTGAATAACCTTGGGATCTAAAAATTTTAAGTTTCAATTGTGTGACGTTGCAATTAAGTACACTTCACAGATAACATTGGTTATTCAATGTCATGGATAGATCCTTAGCAATTAGTACTAGCAAACATTACATAATAATGTAATGATTATTGCAATATACTCTCCACGTAATTTTTTAATCAACTTTTTAAAAGAAACAACATAACACATGTTGATTATCGAAAACATCATTTGACGCATGTTGCATGATTATGTCCCAAAATTAGCTTCTAAGAATGGGAGGATTACTGACCTGTATAGCACGTGAGCATGTGACGGTTTTGGCGGCTAAGCTCATTGTGACATAATAATCAACAAATAAATATAGGATTAAATATAATTTATTATTCTAAATTATAAGTCATATTTCACTTCGATAATCTACCTTTCAATTTTGTCAATTAAATAATTGAACTATTAATTTTTTTTAATTTCAACAAATTGAGTTTGTCACGTTAATAATTGCTGATGTGGCTATCTGGGTGGGCCATTAGTCAGTTGAATTGTAATAAAAAAAATAGTATTTTATTTATTGATTAAACAATTTTGATATAATAGAGGGTAAAATGGTCACAACCCCTACATTAATTAAATTTAATCGAATCAAAAACTTCAAAACTGATTTATCAGCCACCCCGCCGCCGCCTCGCCCTTCCCCTCCGACTTTACCCACGACTCCCATTACTGATGACGACAATAATTCTTCCCACAAGTGGGTATTCGTTGGCGTCGGAATTGGAGCGGGTCTTCTCCTACTTGCCTCTATGTCCGACTGCCTAGTTTGGTTCTTCATCTACACCCCAACTCAAATCCTAGGGTCCGGCTCGATTTGCAGTCGCCAGCCATGGGGTTCAAACCTGGTGACCCGATCCATTATGTCTAGGGATTCTATTTGGGCGAGTATCGTGGTTGAGGATGCTTGTGGTTGTGATTGTCAAAGGTGTGATGGGAATTGATCGCTGTAAAGTGAAATGAACGCCCAGAGTTGAGTAGCAGTGTGGGACCGATTTGCAATCGCGTTGGAGTATGGGAACCGATTGACTCAAAGGGGAATATATGTGCGACTGAAGATTGTGAAAGATAAAAAGAAAGGTTGGGGTTTGCATTCTCGTCAATTTATCCAGAAGGGAGATTTGTATGTGAGTATACAGGTATGTTTATTAATCAATTTGTGTTATAATTAACAACAATGTTTTATATGAAAGTTTCAGCTGTCGAATATCTATAATGAGATGAGAACGTCCTTAAGCAGTCTATAATGAGCCCAAAAAAAAAATTTCTTTTTGGGTTGCAACTTTAAATTCCATAATGCAAAAATTAATAGTGTCGCCCCAGATTATAAGGTAAGTGAAGAGATCGACTGTGTTGGATCGATTATATATGTTCTGAAGTGAAGATAAATTTTAATTAATGTTTGTTTTGTCTTACGTTGTTGGACTATTTTACCCTCCATTATATTAGATTTGTTTAATCTATACTTAAAAAATTATTTTTTTGCCACATCAGTTTCTTATGGTCTCACACAAGTATCCACGTCAGCAATTTCTGACGTGGCAGGCTCAATTTGTTGCAATTGAAAAAAAATTAATAGTTCAATCATCTAATTGACAAAATTGAAAGGTGAATCACCGAAGTGGAATATGATTTATAGTTTAGGGCACTAATTCATATTTAAGCCATAAATATAAGGTCATTATCTAAAGAGAGCAGATCCTCTGTTCCCCATTTAAATTTTGACACTTAGTCTCTTATTTAACACTAAATAATTTTAAAATTAAATAAAAGATCAAATGTCAAAATTTAAATGAGGAAACACAAGAGAACATAGAAAATAGGGACAGATGATCTAAAGAAACCTATATTTTACTACATTGAGTAGCTTTTGCAAAAATATATGAATACGATGGAACCAATTTTGAAACAAATTAATTTATGCTCAATTATTGGAA
This sequence comes from Panax ginseng, assembly GCA_020205605.1. NCBI lineage: Eukaryota > Viridiplantae > Streptophyta > Magnoliopsida > Apiales > Araliaceae > Panax > Panax ginseng. Next base: position 94,092,443 of record CM035150.1, read on the forward strand.
CTACACACTACTACTTATTTATGAACTCCACCATTGATAATTAAGGAAACTATATATAGATACTGTCTATATTAAGTAATTAATATTTATTTGAAATTAATCTAAAACGTCATATATTAAGGGACAAAAAAACTTCTCTAATTCGTCTTATATCTGAGAGATTCCAATCCATTAACAATTAATGTACTCAAAACAAACTTGCAAGTTTTCGACAACAGTCAGTCTGTACTTAAAACTAATTAATCACATGCATAAAAAAATTATGCTAAGCTAGGTAAAAATGGAGTACTGGGCCGGTCGATATGCTCATAATTCTATGTTCTACTATCAATTAGCTTTTCATATTCATCCCGACCCCACTTTGTAGGAATAACATCTGTATGGTTAGATTAAGGTTCCATATGTAATTAATGATTGAACCTACATCATCATAAACTTCTTTAAACATTAATTTCGTATGATATATAGCTAGCTTTCTACTATGTTATATGCTTCTGAGCATTACATTTTGCACAAAAGCTAGAAATGGTATTCCTGATCATATGCCTCCACATCGGAATTAAGACAAGAAAACAAGAATAATTAATAATGTAACAAGATTAATAAGGAACTGGATTCATAACTTATGACCAAAACTAATTCAAAATCTTTTTCCTTTATTTATTTATTTATTTTGTTCTCATGGTCTCACAACATATGCATGTACATGCATTCTAACATAAGGAAAACTATATGTTATGGTGACATTAGGAATAATACTCGATCTTGTCACTAGAAGAAAAATGCTAGGTAACTAGACAAAAACATTTAGTGTACATAAACAAAGTATTGATGAATTATAATGAACAACTCATCAATATTTTGTCTAGATAAATTGATAGTTTTTATCTAATTACCTAACATTACTCATCAGTTAATACTCGTAGACATCCATCATTTCATCCAAATCTCCGGTAATGGTTAGGAGTTTGAACCAATAGTCGCAGCTGTCGGGGCAATGATTATAAGGATTGATAGGCTCTTCGTACCAATCTTGAGGCATTGAAAGTAACCCGGGATATTCAACATAGTTTGCTGCATGGTGATCATCTTCCATGTAAGCGTTTTCCAATGAAAATGGGTTTCTCCAAAAATTTACATGGGGATCTTCAATTGTTCCCAACGGATCGATACTCATGAGTACGTCTGTCTTCTGACTTTCATAATCTCCAAGAGTAGGAGGATTGCTTAAGGTATCAGAACCAATAATATTTAACATGTATGATGAAATTGGGATTTTTTCATAGGCTAATTCTGGCTTTGAAGCTTTTGGAGCATTACTAACAAAGGTGGAACAATCACAATTCAATATTGTACCTATCTGTGATTCCATGCTTCCAATCGGATTGTTGTGCAATCGTTTCTTGAGGTGGGAGTGCCACCGATTTTTAATTTCATTATCAGTTCTTCCGGGAAGCTTTTCTGCAATTGCAGACCATCTGATATATATATATATAACAAAAACATGTAAACTTTGTAAACCGATCTTGGTGTAAGAATTATTTCTAAAATAGGTCAAAGCTAAATCAATTCTAGGAATTTTCTATGTTAGTGGCAATTTGAAATGAGAATCATAAAGGTTGACAAAATTTCATATATAAATTTGTTTATAAATAAGATTAAACTTCTCTTCACAAATTCTTTGTGGGGAAAAAAAAGAAAAAAAGAAGAAGAAAGAAATAAGAGAAATTAATATGAGTAATCTGCTAGCTAGGGATTTTCCTTGGTTACTTTCTTCCAAAAATCAAGGAGCTCGATCGGCTCCTTTTGATATGGTAGAAACTTAGATATTTCCCTTGATTATACACAGAACAAAGTGAAAACTAATCTGAATTTTCAAGAAAAACAAAAAAAAAAATTTGAAGTTTAATGTTATAGCAAAGTTCAGCGCCTCAAATTAGACGATTTGAAGGATTGAAACCAACAGAATATCTAAGGTTCTGCTAAAGTAGCTAGCCTTAAAAGTATTGAAACTTATTGAATTATTACCTATAGTGGAACACAACTTATATCAATCTAAAAGTTAATTTCACAGTGTTGAGCCTAACTAGTTTGGGATTAAGACTTAGTTGAGTTGAGTTGAGTTTAAATGAATAGATTACACGTACGTACCCAACTCCCATCATTTGACGCATGTTGATTATGATTTCATCTTCCTCCTGAGAATAGTTTCCACGCTTAATATCCGGATTCAAATAATTCAGCCACCTAAGTCTGCAACTCTTCCCACTCCTTGACAAACCTGGAAAACTATAATACCATTAATTACCACATATATACTAGCTATACATGATAAAATTAATTAGAAGAAGAGAGAATTCATGTGCAAGCACACTTTTCTACACATCCAACCAATATCAAATTATGCACAACTGAAAAGCATGCTGCATGAAGTAAGATTATTATATACATCATATAGTTTTCACTAGCATGTGTTTAAGCTAGAAAACAAGAATATCAAGAAAAATGAAGTCTTTTTCCCCTTTCCAGATCGAATAAAGGAATGCATTTATCAGATGAAGGTGGAATAGTTAAACCAGATCGGAAAATTAGATAATAATAACACCAGCAAATTTAGGCATCTGACACCAGTTCCAAATGCCAAATCTGTTGATATAATTCACCAACTGCATATCTTCCTCAGGAGTCCATGCACTTTTCTTGAAAGCCCCCTTGCTTACCCGGTGTTGTTCACTCATTTTCTCTTACTAACTTAGAAAATTTTCGAGTGATTAAGGGGCTGATTAGTTTCATGATCCTTCAAATGAAATGGCCTCAGAATAAATACTCCAGATTACCGAACTTAATTAAATCAGTCAAATCTATAGACAGGGCCCCCCTCCAAGAGCATTCACTTAATACTTGTTAATTTGTTTTAATAATTGTCACTAGCAACGTGCAAATAATGAGTGATATCATAAACTTTGTAGTACTAGCTGTTTACTCTTTTTATTTATTTATTTTATTTTTACTTCAATTTTGGGCAGTAGAATGCAGTTCACTCGTTTGTACATAGACTGATCAAATAATTACTGCGACGGACTTGTTTTACTATCTTAATTAAGATCACATGCAGAAAATAATATTAGATCAAGGAGATGTGAAGCTCATAATTCGGGTTTGTAACTCACTTTTTTGTGAATTTATTTATTCGTTTGCATGGAGTTTATTTGTTTACTTATATGGATCTATTTAATTATATAATAATTTTAGTTGTGTACTTAATCACAAGAATTCATTATACTCGTATTTTATCTCAAATTGGGATATTTCAAAAAAAAATTAACTACATAAATAGTCATCCATTTACAATTAAAATTTTAAATTCTTGAGTCCACCCACAAAAATAGTGACATACTATATATAACATATGTAGGTACCGCACCAGTAAAAGCAATTTTGAGTTAATGTGTTTTAGTTGTATATATTTATTTCAACAACCGAGAAGAGTCAAAGAGAAAAGGATTATATATATATATATATATATAACTACCTATCACATTCTGGTTCTAGAGTGTTCTCTAATACTACCCAGCATTTCTCAAACCCTAATTAATTTGGAAAATATTTATGGCCTTCCGGCCAAAGACTAGTTCAATATATATATAAAATATTAATCAAAATTTTAAACCTCAACCAGTATAGGTCTCTGAGAAAAACCTTGAGGTTGCAAGTTCAGGTCCCTTGGGAGGGGGTGGCAACTTATTACTTGTTAACCCGATACTGGTGTTGTAGTAAAAAAACTTTTAAGATATTATAAATAAGTAAGGACAAAGTCACATAATTATCAAATTTTTTTAAAAAATGAATATTTATCATTGTTAATCTAATTATGATCTTTTCTTCTTCTTTTGTTTTTGGTTAGCGAAGGAAACTCCAATATTCTTGGGTACGTTCTGCTTACATAAATCACAAAAGACATAAATGCATTAGTTACCGAATACTTACTTGTAATATCCACGAACAGTAAATGCATTAGTTAGTGAGAATTAGGATCATCTCCATTTTAAATAAATTGGAGTCTCTCATTCATTGTTCAAGTTTAAAATGTGATATCATAATTATGAGAGAAATAATGATACAAAATATACAAAAAATGAAGAATCTTCATTTTATTTGAAAATGGAGAGAATTTAGTTACCGAATACTTAGTTGTAATATCCACGAGGAATAAGGAATAAAAATTGTTTGGTTGACCCGGAGAGAAGGAAAAAATACACTGGCATGCACAAAGTTATAATATTGATAAGTTGGTACAAAATGGTTTCAAGTAAAAATTTGAAGATTTCTGAGATAAAAAAAAAGAAGAAAGATTGACTTTACAGCCTATATAGTACGTACTATAATACTATAAATTAAAGGAGGGGAAATTAACCAAGAACAAGGGTCAATGTCCATGCCAGAGTAGGGAGAGTGGGACAGCTTGTAGACTAAAGAGCTGATTATTGCTCGACAGTTTAATTAGCATAATTAAGAGATTTCATAGAATGCATTGTAAGTCTGTAAATTAAGTTTAGATTTCTCAACTTAACGAAAAAAGAAGATAAAAAGTTAAGTATTCTCTTATATAGGAAAGTAATTTTATATTTTGAGATAAAATCTAGGTGAATTCATATCTATTTTAAATTAAAAATTGTTTTAAAATAATAATAAAAAAGAATAATCTAAAGCATGTCTTAATCATGTTTGGCTACTGCACGTACACTTTAGAATTTATATGCACCCGTCATCAAAAGGATGAGTAAAGTATAATTTTTGCACAAATTAAGAAAAATAAAAATAAATTAAAGAGATTAATTTTTTTTTTAAATTTATCATTAATTAGTGACTTTTCAAGTTTATATAAAGTGAAGATACGACTAATGGATCTCACTAAATTAAATGACATGTATAAATCCCTTCACTTTTTGTATCTTTGCTTATCCGGAAAACAATTGTACATTTAGTCCTTTTAAGGACGGAATGAGTATTTTTTTAATCCAATCATATTGAAAATAAAAAAGAAAAGAAAAAAAAAAGGAGATATTTTAATTTTCTAAGAACTTTATAACGTAAGACCTTTTTATTTAAAATTCAAAGAAATAGTAAATTTGTAGCATTGAAATTATAATGAATTTCAATGGGAATAACATGAAAAATTAAGAGCTTGACTAAATATTGTCAAACAACGTTGTTTGACGCTCATATTCTTCAGTTCATACGTGATAATTAGTCAAGATTACCCTTATTTTATACTATAAGTCGACGATTGAGATGCTATCACCATGTATACACTACATGGGAAAACCAATTAATTAATTATTGAAGGGTAGGGTCCCTCACCTGCGATTAACACGCAAGATATATTGACACTAGAGAGAGAGAGAGAGGACCAAAGAAAATAGAGAATTTAGCTGTTGGTGCCTTGGCATAATAAAGTATAAAGTAAATAATAAAATTATAAACAAAAGGAAAAAAGTGAGAAATTAACAAATCAATCACTATCTTTTTGTGGACTCGCTACAAATACAAATACAACCACTAATCTACCGAGTATAATATTGAAACAGTAATTCTGGGGCGACATGGGTTTAATGACATTTTTTGTGATCGAGTGATGTGGCTCTGTCACATCACTATGAGAGAGAAAGAGAAATAAAAAAACAAATTACCCAAACTCAAACAAAAAAAATCCGGCCAAACTCTCTCTCTCCCTTTCACGCCTCTATCACTTTCACGCTTCTCTCATTGCCGAACAATCTGCTTCTCTCGTACCAGCTTTCTCCTACAACAGAGTGATAATCAAAATCATCCGGCTTTCAAGGTATCTTCTTCCCATTTCGTATCCTCCTTCTCCCACCGTTACTCCTTTATACGCCTAAATTCTCAAAACCCTAAAATTTGTGTTTTGGTTGAAATTTTGTTTTGGGTGAAAACTCTAGGACTAAATCAATGATTCTGCAATAACTACTGACTAATTGTACAAGTAATTTGTGTTCAGTGACTTCATTGGTAAAAAAAGCCCATATTGTGGTATGATTTTTCCTTGCTCATCTGTACTGTGATTGTGGTATAAAAAAGCCTTTATTGTGGTATACCAAGTTACTGCTCCTTTTGGGTGACGGAATAAGTTGCCAACTACCATGTTTGCTTCAAGTTAATTAACAAAATTTTACAATAAATAATAAGGGTTTATTACACCAAAAAAAAATACCAGCAACAATGTTACCATGAAATATATTATGGTAAAATTAAAATTCAATTCAATAGTCTTATTTGATAAATTCTAAATAATATTAAATATGCTGGTTTGCTTTTATGTTTTCTGGTAAACTAATTTAATGTCTACACTTGTTTATATATCTATGGCATGTAATTAATATATTTTTATAAATTTACAGAAATGGCGTGTAGTGATGAGTTTAATTCAAGTATGAGAATGAATGATATTGAGGAATGTGTTATGGCGGATGATTTAGTAGAAAGTGAAGAAGCTGATGAAGTTATTAGAGATCCGGAAGTAGGAATGGAGTTTGGTTCCGTTGATTTATACATGGAATATTACACAAATTATGGTAACCAAAATGGATTTTCGATGAAAATAAGATCAACGGAAAAAGGAGAAAATTGAGAGACTAAAGTTGTGGTTCTTGCATGTGCTCGGTCAGGATGTTCAATAAGCAAGTCAAAGAATGCCTTCAAATTACGCCCTGTTAGAAAAATTGGTTGCAATGCTAAGATTAGGGTTGTAGTAGTCGAAGACGGAAAAGTGCGAGTAAAGACTCTAACACTTGATCATAATCATCAGTTGAGCCCGGGAAAATCTAGATTTTATAAGAAAAATTGGATTATGAGCAAGTATGTGAAAAGGAGACTTGAACTTAACGATTGAGCTGGTATTAGACCAAATAAAAATTTTAGTTCTTTCTTGGTTGAAGCTGGTGGGCATGAGAATGTGTCCTTTTCACGAAAGATTATTACAATTATCTTGACAAAGTTAAGCGATTAAGACTTGGTGATGGGGATGTTATGGCACTTCAAAACTACTTCCAAAAAATGCAAACTAATAATATTAATTTTATTATTTGATGGATTTGGATGATGATGGGAGACTACAAAATGTCTTTTTAGGCGGAGATCACGAGGAGTAGGGCGACTTATGAGGAGTTTGGGGATGCCATTACCTTTGACACAACATACTTAACTAATAAGTATGACATGCCATTTTGCCCCATTTGTTGGAGTTAATCATCATGGTTCGGTCAATACTCTTAGGTTGTGGATTAATATCTCATGAGGATATTGAGTCATTTAGTTGGCTTTTTAAAACTTGGTTTGCGTGTATGAATGGTCGTGTCTTGCTCTACTGCAATAATCAATCAACGACCAAGACAAAGCAATGAAGAAGGCAATTGAAATTGTGTTCCCCGATGCACGACATAGGTGGTGCTTGTGGCATATTATGAAGAAGTTGCAGAGAAATTAAGTGGTTGCAATCAATATGAATCTATCAAATATTCAATGCAAAAGGCGGTTTATGATTCATTGACTTGTAAAGAGTTTGAAGAAGCGATGGGGTAGTTTCGTTGAGAAATTTAACTTGAAAGACAATAATTGGTTGGTTTGGGTTATCGATGAGAGAAGTCGTTGGGTGCTGTATTTTTTAAAGAATACTTTTTGGGCTGGAATGTCCTCAACTCAAAAAAGTGAAAGTATGAATGCTTTTTTTGATGGTTATGTGAATTCAAGGACAACCTTAAAACAATTTGTTGAGCAGTATGAGAATGCATTAAGAAGTAAGGTGCAAAAAGAGAATGAGGCGGATTTCAATTCTTTCGACCATTGGATTCCATGCCTTACTGACTATCCATTTGAGAAACAATTTCAAGATACTTATACCACGACAAAATTCAAGGAATTTCAAGAAGAGGTAAAAAAGAAGCTTTATTGTGCCATTGATTCAGTTAAAGAAGAATGTGGTTTTGAGGTGTACGATGTTACACAGGATATGTTTGGAGGGACTCGAGAAGCCACTTTTAAAGTTTATTTTAAAGAAGATGAATGTACCATTAAGTGCAGCTGTCAATTATTTGAGTTCAGGGGAATATTATGTAGACACGCCCTTACAGTGTTGCTGAAAAAATGAGTTCGAACCTTACCGGATAAATTCATTCTTCAAAGGTGGAGGAAAGACGTGAAGAGGTGTCATAAGAAGGTTAAGATAATATATTCTGACTGGACGTTGAATCCGAAAAATGAACGTTTTGATAGGATGTGCAACTCTTTTTATAAAGCGGCAGACTTGGCGACAGATAATGAAGATAAGACAAAAGTTGTTATGCATTGGATTAAAAAGCTTTTAATGTACTAAAAAAAAATGATGGAGCGTGTGAAGTAATCGATCGACTCCTTCCGAACAAGACACCCATGTATGGGTAGTGGTTGTAAAAAAGCAACAATATTAAGTAGTCCTTTGTTTGGTTCATCGTAAAAATCACCCCCTTTTTTAAAGGCTTCAATCTAAGATTGAGAAAGTTGTTAAAAGTATAAGAGTGAGGAAAGGGAAAGAGAAAGAGAAAGGGAAATGGAAAGAGAAAGAGAAAGAGAAAGAGAAAGAGAAAGAGAAAGGGAAAGACAAGGCTATTGAACATAACATGAATTTCACTAATTTGGTAAACTTTTTTCTTTAATTTTTTCAAATGTAAAAACTTATTTATTTAGATTAAATGCATGTCTTATTTTACTGCATTTTCTTTTGTGTAGAGTTCTCAAGATGACTATTTTGTTAGCATACTCAATAACCCAAATCAAGTCGAACATCAAGTTGAACATGGTCCTGAAGACTACACGAGACATGGTGCAATAGATCTTAATTTACAGGTTTGTCACTAATTTATATGAATAAATCATATTCTTAGAGGTTTTAATTGATATGAATGATCATTATTTTAAACATTTTAGGCTGGAGACTTCTCCACCAACGCAAATCTGCAATCATCACATGTTAATGACTTGCCATTTGCCACAAATCATGATGTCTATTATGGAGGGGGTTTCCCCATTCATTTTCAGGTATAATGTCTTATTTTACTACTTTCTTTTTCATTTTGTGGTGTCTTAATGGATGTTATTTGTTGTTAAAAATCATCATTTTATTTTTCTTGTTGCAGGATTATTATAATCCATATTGGAGGAGTGATGAAGGATGTGATCCGAAGGAATGGGATAATAAAAGCAGAGGTCAATGTTGTTGTTTCAAGACTGATCTTCTTTTTACACATTTTTAGTGAACCGACTACAACTACCTGGAATTCAGTATTGGTTACATTGATGGATTCAGTATGTTTATGTAAGATGAGAGTCCCAAGCCAAGTTCTTTTTAAGGCGAAAACAACTAGATCTCTTTCTCTTTTTACAAATATAAACAATTTGCAATATCTAATGTTGTTGTGCATGTATAAGTGAATGAGAAAGAGAACATATTTATGAACTTTAATTTAAATAGGTTTCAGTGGTTGTCCAGAATATATTTATGAACTTCTTGCTACAATATTTTGATTGAAAGCAAATAGCAACAAGCTCTGCCCTTTTTCCTTTCTAAATTGAGTTTTGTATTTCAAGAAAAAAAATATGTTTTGTATGTTTTGTATATTTCAAGAAAAAAATATGTTTTGTATTTCAAGAAAAAAAAATGTTTTTCCTTTCTAAATAGCAAATATGTTTTGTATGTTGTATCAACTTGTTTTTTATTATTGTTCTCCTTGAGAAGGGTCTGTTCTATTTGAACCAATAACTCTAACTAATTCTCTATGTAGGACTTTTAAGTCTTATGGGGAAGCCTTGGCTAAAAAGATGTACCATATAGTTATTATTGAAGTTAAGCTAAACATTCAATGCATTATTTGTACCTCATAAACAGTCATTTCTTTACGTAATTGATCCTCAACAGAGGCCACAAATTTGTCATTACTAACACTAATTACAATTTCAGTGAAACTCAATTACAATTTCTTTCACAACTTCTCCTCCATTACAACTTCCAACAAAAGACAACTAGTTTTTCATAATAATAAACAAACAGAGAATAAGTATTAAAAAAATTAATTTCTTTAATAATTTCATTTCTTGTCTCATTTCAATAGTCACTCATGATTTTTCTTCATTTATAGCTTTGCACCATCTGATGATAGGCTTGAGTGTTGCACAATTGCACCTCTCTGGCTCTGTGGAAGACCTCATTTGGTACTGAGGCAGCTTCGTCTTGTTGCACTTACTTTTCTGGTAGAAGCGGTTTTCCTAATGCAAAATATATATTTTTGAATAAATTGTCACTTTCGTGTAAATCACGAAATTGAAATGCACACCACAATAACGTGACATACTTTCACCAAAAAAATCTCACTTGACCATAGAAAATGAAGAAATAATTTTACGATGAAAGATGTTTGTCTTATTACCACTCTACACTTTATCAACTCTATTATCACGGGATTGTAGGAATTAAAACCAATAAAAAGGGTAATAGTGCTTGGCGAAATAAGTTCATTCAACCTTGAATCATACTCCATGTAGACCCACGGTTTTGGGTTAGTTCAACGATCTGATGCGAGGATCAAGACACATCAAACTAAACCTAGCATATCGACCCATACTTAAAAGTATTGACAAAAAAATCAAACTCCAACCATGACATGTTCTAAAAGCGCCTATCAAGTTTTCTATATTTATGACAATCGGAAAATAGGTTTACATATGTATGTCTTAATATGAATAAAACAATCATCTAAAGTAAGCGGCATTCTTTGGACACAATTTCCAGTATTCTTGAGGGCCCATCTCAGTAAACAATCATACTATGTTTTAGTGATTACTAAAAAGCGTAAAATAGAGACTACTTTCAAGAAAAACCACTAACAAAATAAAAATAAAAATTGAAGGTTTTTGGAGAATGAGGAAAAGATAGTTTTTGCAAATAAAATCTAGCTTTTTACATAGTAATGTAGTTCAAGTAAGAGAGTAATGATTACTATAATTTACAACCACTGGATAAGGGTTTAGGTTGAATCAAGTCACTCTTTCTGAAAAATTCCAGAAAAGCATTCACTTAAATTGGGATGGGAGATAGACCACTTTTTTCCCTCATTCAAAAATAATAAAGTTACTACTTACACATTCAAAAGTTGATTTGAATATCCCTGAACCTTTTAATTTATTATTTCTGCATAAATCTAAAGCTAGCAGACATACTTTCCTCAAGAGGTGCATCGTAAGTATATGAACATGTATGGAACACAATCACAGTACAGATGAGCAAGGAAAAATCATACCACAATATGGGCTTTTTTTTACCAATGAAGTCACTGAACACAAATTACTTGTACAATTAGTCAGTAGTTATTGCAGAATCATTGATTTAGTCCTAGAGTTTTCACCCAAAACAAAATTTCAACCAAAACACAAATTTTAGGGTTTTGAGAATTTAGGCGTATAAAGAATAAAATTGGGAGAAGGAGGAGGATACTGAAATGGGAAGAAAGATACCTTGAAAGCCGGATGATTTTGATTCTCACTCTGTTGTAGGAGGAAGCTGGTATGAGAGAAGCAGATTGTTCAGCAGTGAGAGAAGCGTGAAAGTGATAGAGGCGTGAAAGGGAGAGAGAGAGTTTGGCCGGGTTTTCTTTGTTTGGGTTTGGGTAATTTGTTTTTTATTTCTCTTTCTCTCTCATAGTGATGTGGTAGAGCCACATCACCCGGTTATAAAAAATGTCACTAAACCCATGTCGCCCCAGAATTACTGATATTGAAATTTGATTTATAAAATGTTTAACCTTCAATTTTCTTGATTAAAGTGGCCCATAATATAAAGTAGTATGTAATTTTTAGAGCATATGACATAATGTTCTAGGGTCACCCCTGACGTACGTAGTACGTACCAAAAATTTGGACAAAGAGAAGATGGAATATATATATATATATATATATATATATATATTGAAGTAAAAATAATTATTGTATTTGCATGAGTAAGCCACAAGAGAGCTAGCAGATGATTGACTAAATAATAGTACTACTAAACTAGTGTCAAATGGAATAGAAGTTTCATGGGGGGTGCCTCTCCACATACTAAAGATTTGCAATTATTTACTATCATCAGTCTGAAACCAAAATCATTTTAAACTCTTTATATTTTCATTTTCCTTTTTTTTTTATTGTTGTTGTGTGTGGCTGAATGGAGACAGCAAGTATGCATGCATTATTTCAGAAACAGATGCATGACAATATTAATCTGGATATACGCGGATATGAAAGGTCCAACCAGTATTCGAGCGTGTTCAAAGGAAGTCAATTTAAGTCAATTCAAAATAAGGGATTTCATTTTAATATTTCCTCCGTCTCATGATAAAAGTCTATTTTTTACGCATATTAAAAAAATGAATAAAATGACAAAATTATTCATAATAATGTCATTAAATATGGAGAGATAATTAGAATAAGAAAAGTATGAGATATTTAATGTTACGGGTATAATAGAAAAATATGTGTACAAATTTGGTTATTAAAAGAAAATGGACATTTAACATAGGACTACCCAAAATAATAATAAAAACTTTTATCTTGGGACGGAGAGAATAGTAAAAAGTAAGCTCAATTTTCCGAATAAGCGTGTGCATGACCTGCAGGGCGTTAATTTCTTGTGCAGTTAATTCCAGCATGCATATAACATTGTACTCCCTCCAATTCACAAAATAAAAAGAAAGTCAATTTCATTACAAAATTTATAAATTATAATAATGTTTGTTTGTTACATTTTTTATCACACTAATTAATATGAATTGTGATGGTGTGTGTGTGTGTGTGTGTATATATATATATATATATATATATTTGGAGAGATCTTGTCATTTTAATTATATTATCATTAATATAAATTTGACTCTTATATATTTAAAATAAAGATTGACAAATAAATTTGTTTTTTTAGAAAGGAGTGGATAATATTAATCATGGTTCTTCTTCTTGTTTTGTTTTTTCTGAGCTTTGAGTATAGAAACTCAGACAAAGAATTTAAAAATTAATGGGAACTAATATTTTTACATATATTTTTACATAATTTTCTCTCATAGCGGACATTTCTTTCATCTTTATGTAAGAAGTAATCATTCATGTAAAAATATCAAAAAGAAAATATTGCTCCCCAAAACTAGTATACTATATAGAGAGAAAAGAGAGGCTATACAAGCTCTCCAAGTGTGTGTCTGGTGGTGTGCTCAATTGATGTGGTGCTTGATAGGAGATTAAGGAAGCAAACAAAGAGGTGATGTAGGAGTTCCTTTACGGATGAACAAATTTCATGGTATCATTGTGGTTCTTGTTTTGATGTACGCTTTAAATTGTTAGGTTTTTATATTCTTTTATTGTAATGTAATTCTTTATGAATTTATCACATATGTATATTTTTTAGAGTTTTAATAAAATTGTTTTATACGCACATTATTCGAACAAATAAATAAGAGCAAAGGGACCCTCGGCTCCACCAGCTGAGAAGCTTAATTATCACACAGGGTATTCACTATTCAGTGACATGCATGAAATTATCTTCTTTTTTTCTTTTGACAAGGAACAGATAGATGACAGTCAATAATATGTAGCTACCTATACCATATATATGCGTGTACATGTAAGATTGAGATCTTCACGAAATGTCAAAGAATATATATAATCTAATAATATATATAAGTTGAGTCCTTTACATATTTACGTAACATGAATATGTAAAAAAACGTTATGAATACTGGTCATGTTTGGCAGTAGAATTAATCTGTAGATCACAGTTCCCACTCCATCGAGAATTTCAAATGGGTCAATAAATCGAGGGTTGGACTTTTCTTCTCTTTCCGAATCTCGTAACTCATTTCCATAGAGCAACATATAAAAATACATAGTTTCCGACATTATTGAATACCTCGTCCCTTTAATGAAAATCAGCATAACTATATTGTCATTCTTGTGCTGCTTGTATTCGTTGTCGGATCATTTGGATATTTTCTGTAGTCATGCATGTCAACTCTAGTCCTAACAATCTTGCTTCTCATATCTCGTTCCGGCATATTGGAGAGCAACACTTTCAACCCATGTATTCGTGTCTTGAGTTCAAGACCAATTATTCCATCACGTATAGAAAAGTGCCCCAGTATGCCCGTGTATTGGGGACGGAGGGGACGGAGCCCTAACCTCTGATTTTATAGAGAAATTGATATTTTTATATTTTAAAATAATATTTTTACATGAATTTCTTTTATGTAGAAGTAAGACTCCCTCACTATATATGTGAGAAAGATCATATAAAAATAACAATTTTTTATATAAAAATATCAATTGCCCAATGATATATGTTCATAATCCCTTAGCCCCAATTCATTTACTTGGTCATTCCTCATAGAAATTCATTATACCTATAAAAGGGTGATTCACTTGTTCACCCAACCCCTTCCACGTTGAGGAATCCATAATCTATTGATCAAATATTCAAACTATCTAGAGCTTACATGACGGCTACCATTTTCGGTACCAACAAAAGCTGTATTCTGAAATAAAATCAAGCCACATATATAGTATAATAACCAATGACAAACTTTATCACCAAGACATACAAAAAAAAACTGCAATTTTGTAACAAGACCTTTTAGGTGAGTTTTCATGGTAAAAGGATTTTATAACAGCTGCATGATCTTTTCTGTTAATTTTTCTGATTATTTGAATCCTAGCCAACAAGATTAGAAGACTAAGACCAGCAAAGAACATAATAATACAACAGATGGTAATCGGATACCCTACGGCCTACAGCCATTAAATGCGTCGGGAACAAGGGTTGTCTACTCATTCCTACATTTACATATACACAATTTCCTTTTCCTTTATGTACATGGATTGCAAACTGCAATCGTCTTTCGCTGTAACATCTTTCGAAACTTGTAGCCGTCTATAACATGCTCTTCGTCAAGCAGCATATGCACCAATGCTTATACTGGTTGCCCTTGAAATCCTGAATTGTTTAGTTTATCCACATCCTGCAAAAGGACCCTTTCAAGAGAAAAGAAGTGTTGATCATAGTCCATGCAGAATTCGGAGATTTTAGCTGTCTATCTGAATGGTGGAGCCAGGGATGCAGAATGACCAACTTCGGCAGATTGAGTAACCCCCGTCAGAGAACGTTCAGGTGACGTTATTGAGATAACATGAGGCGCACTTAACTCAAAATTTCCCTTGCTACCTTCGTTATAGGCTCCTACACATATTGTGTCACCCCGGCCATGCCAAGTGCCATCTTGGACATTGTTCATCTCCAATGTTCTAGATTCCTGTAAAATTACTAGGGCATAAAGAGCTGATCCCCTCATAATACAACAGTGACTAGATCACTAGATAATTTGAAGTGACTATTCACCATAAAAGGATAACCTAAAGATAAAGCAAGAGGGGAGGGAGAGGTAGAGCAGGAGGCGAACAACAAAAAGCTCTTCTTGCTGCTTTTAATTATAATTCTAGTTTACATTTTACCCATAGGTTATGCAAGACAATAGACCTGACTGAGTGTGCAGCATGGACAAACCAGATGGTAGAGACAATCATCCAATAAACTACCATTTCCCTGCATGTAAGCAGAATTAGAGAGAAGTATCAGTACGATCAAGTGAGATTATGCCAAACAATTAACTACATCAGCATAAGATAAGATGTCACAAAAGTTGGTCCAAATTCATCAAAATTTTCAACTCTCAAAGTAACCAAATAAGACAAGTCAGTAAGCAAATACATAAATAAGTTAAAATAATAGGTGCGAATCTTCATGGTCAATCAAACCAAAAGTGTGGATATTCCAAAGATGAAAATGCAAAACTATGAAAAGGGAAAGAGTAAGCGGCTAGAACTTCTAAGAAATATTGTCTCACCAACAATAGTAAGCAGCTAGAACTTCTAAGAAATAGGATAATACAAATATATAACTATATTTATATACGTTCCTTTGTACTCAATTAAATGCTAAGGGTAACACAACTATCGGTTGAATTAGTTCCTAAAGGATGTCAAACCCCTAACAGATAATCCAATGTGATTACAAACATCGACAAAAAAGAGAGTTAGAATCGTAACAGGAAAACCTCTTTTAAATTAGGAAAACCTAGAGAAGCCGTACAATTGTTACAGGAACTCGGAGAAGGGGGGGCGAGAGGAAGGCATCAACAGTCTGTTCTAGTGTTGCTCGTGATCAAATACAAGAATGCGCTACATTTATCCTGAGCAAAATAAAATCTTTTAACTCCAAAAAAATAAGTAGATCCATACCAAAGTTTGAATATTAAGTGATTATCAAGATGACCATGAATAGAAACATGAAAACAAAATGATGTAAGATAAATATATATTTAATCACAGTTGTAATTATCTGCTTAGGTGTGTGCCAGGTGCTGGATCCCTCAGATTGCCCAGGCAGCCGCCTAGACACCTTAGCGGTGCACCCAGATTTTGTGACATTTAAAAATAATATAAAAGTCTGGGCCCATGACGCCTGATAGCAGCCTAGACAATCTGCTGGTTGAGCAGTCACCTAATTTCCTAGGAATAACCATCATTTCCGCAGGTATATCTCATAATTATTATGTATGGAAAGAATATAAATAAAAATGATTTAATAGCAGCAGGCACACTAGAGGATGAAAAACATAGAAAGAAATACTGCTTACCCTGATGTTAAACTTCTTAGTGATTTGTGTACGGTAAAATCCCAGATATGCTCCAACAGAGATGGTAAAAGCAACACCCAGATACAGAAAGCAATGTCTCCTGGTGACAATAAATGCCGCCATGTTGACGAGGGCAGCGACAGCAAGAATCATATAAACAATTCCCTGAAATATTATAATATAATCAAAACATGAAAGGAAAAGTTTGACTTCATATAGAAATTTGAAGGCTGAAACATTGAGAAAGATACAGTTAGGTAAATGACAATGTATTGAAATTAAGCTCAATTTCCTCGTCACGCAAGAAATCAGTTAAATACTTTGTTTTAAGCAAACTTAGTTCAGCTTTACCTTTTCACCAATAAGTGCACTAATTATTCATAGCTTTTGCGAATGAACACTGAAGTTGAATTTGGAGACATAAATTTAAAATCCATTGTATTGGAGTGTCCTGTAGCCTAAAAAAACTGTACATTGTTAATTTTGCAAAGGAAATTGAAAATACTTATCAGGAAGGGTTATAGGAGTCTAGTCCAAGAGTATCTCAAACAGATTTTCAAGGCTAAACAATACACAATTAAGTTCAAGTTTCCAGCGCAACATGACTGTATATAACATAAGTTGAGTCTATCTCACAGATGCTGATGAGCAACACACAACCAAGTGACCGCTGCTGGGTCTCAGAATGATTAATTCTACAAATTTCCAGTTTGTGATTCACATAATTAACACATAAAGGTTCAACTGGATTACTTCATCAAGGCTTTTAAAATATAAAAAACTGTTTGCACAAACAAATCAACACATCAGATTTTAGAAAATTAGATATTATAGCCAATTAAGATCCATTTGGGGTTTTTGACAAGGTAAAGATGGTGACATCAGGTTCATATTAATACGGTAGATGCAATTAATCCTACAAAGACAAGCTAATACAAACTGACATCATAAACCAACAGAAAAATAAATGCAAAGGTTTCTTCACCAAGAATGTAAATTTACCTGAATAAAGCAAAAACCAAATCCAGCTCTTCTCATGTTCTTCCCAAATCTATAGCATGGGCAACTGCAACACAACATACACTATTTACACACAATCATAAAGTGTAAATTAAACCAACAAAAACCAGTATCCCCCATAAACATCTCAACACATTGATAATACTAATCATATATGAACGAAATCTGTAATATTTATCTGTGTATGTGTAAACTCACACCTGTCAATTTTAGAATTGAAAAAAAAAACTAAAACTCCTCACATGATGAAAACCCATTTGTACCATTTAAAATAAAAGAGACTCCAGTCATCATTTAAACTAGATGGAAAAGAAAATTATGATTAAATAATCATAGAATCCCCCATAACCCAAAAAATTAAAAGGGCACAATCAAAAATACAAACTCTTAAAGCCAAAAGGATTAAAGAAAACCAACGGAGAAGATACATAGAAAATAAAAAAGAGTAGACATTAGTTGAAAAAATTACCAAGCGGATTCGAGAGCAATGCTACGATCATCTAAGCAATTGAGGAGGTCTCCTTCCCACATCCTAAGAACACCACCTCCTCGTCCTCCACCTCCAAATTCAGAATCTTCATGGTCCTCTGGATTATCCAATTCGTTCCATTTGCACTTGCCCTGACTTTGCATAGCAGCCACCGCAGAGCAGAGCATATCAAAATCCAACACGGCAACTCCGTCCATCAACAGTTTCTCCTCCTCTTCCTTTCCGTCGGCGCAGCCGTTAACAACGAACATATCCTCTGCCATTAGGGTTTCAATCCCTTTCTCTCTCTTTTTTTTTCGGTAAATGAGAAACAGAGAGAGGACGGTGGCTGCCGAAATGTGATTCTGTTCTGTTTGGCAGAAAAATGGTGACTGGTGAGGTTGGCGCGCGTAATAATGATATTTGGGCCTAACGTTAACGGCGTTCCAGCTGTTGCCATGTCAGAACGTGGATATAGCTAACCCCGTGATTTACTATTTATAAGAACAACATTTAACGGTCAAAATCGGTTTCTTTTAACATTATTCCCTTTTTTTTTCTAATTTGTATTTTAAAAATATCATAATTACATAGTTGTACTCTCATACTTATCTCCCTTTTTAGATATTTTTAATCTCATATTCTTAGTATAATAAATTATTAGTTTGATAGAGATAACATAATAATAAAAGTATGATGACAAATTCATTAGAATTATTATTTTATACTATTATTTTTTAAGTGAAACAAATTTTTTATCTGCGAATATTTTTTTTTTTAGGAAAACGATCAAGTACAAGACAAAGACAAGAATGATAGTAACTTTTAATGGTTATTAATATATATAAAAAATTCCTCATGATGAATTTAATGAAGAGGACATTTAAAGAAACAACATTTCATGGATTATTTTTTTCTACTTTTCCTGCAAATTTTCTTTAATTTTGTAATAAAGTGTTTAAATTTAAAATAACCCTTATATGGACTATTAGTAATTTAGATTAAATGTATTTGGAAATAAAAAAAAGGAAGATAATTACTACTCCCTCCGTCCCAGGATAAAAGTGCTGGTGAATTTTTCACGCATATTAAGAAGATGAATGAAATGACAAAATTACCCATAATAATGTCATTAAATATGGAGAGAGAATTGGAAAAAGAAAAATATGAGATATTTAATGTTAAGGGTATAATAGAAAAATATGTGTAAAAATTTGGTTATTAAAGAAAAATAAACATTTAACATGAGACTATCTAAAATAATAATAATAATAGGACGGAGGGAGTATAATCCTTTAAATTTATTTTGAATGACACGGAATTTATAATAATTATATTAAAAGAATTGATTAACTAGTAAACAAGAAGTATATATAGAGTAATTGTTTTGGAGAGAAGCAAACAAAATAAACTGCGGAGAGGATGGGTTGGGGGAGGGGGAGGGGGAGGGGGAGGGGGTGGGGGTTAAGGCGGAATTGCGTGGTGTCAAATGCCAAACGAAAGACAAAACAGCCGACCTCCCATCCCATCCCATCACATCTCATTTCATTCTTTATTGGGATAATAATTGAATAAAAAATAATCAGTGGATTATAAATTGGAGTATTGATTGATGCTTTAATTAATAATTTAGCGGTCCACAAGAAAAGACTAAAAGCAGCTAGTTGAGTTGTAGATGGGGTCAATTGTGATGGTGACGCCTGTATTATTTTGTTGCTGTTCGGATGGATGGATAAGTTTGTAATCCCCATATAGATAATGTTTTCCAGACAAAAGCTCCCACCTATACTAATCCCTCAACCACCCCGAGTGCCCATCCCACTCAACATCCACTTCAAGATTCGAGCTAGAGCATGGAAATCACCAATAGAGCTAAAATCAAATCTTCATTGCAGGCCTAACCAGCCCTAGTCCAGAACCACTTCCCAAATGCTTCAAGATTATCCCCATGAGCAGAGAAACCTGTCCCACCTTTTTCAAGGCACACACCAGATTACATCCCTTGTGGCAAACTAGACAGACCTTGTCCACAACCACGAACTTATCACCACACTTCTTACAGAAGACGTGTCCACAAGAGCTCAAGGCTACGAGCGCCAATGTGTTGGTCATTGTGACCTTGCAGCTAAGGTAGATGTAAGTCTTGTCAAGACACATGGATTGCCTCTGTTCATTGGTGTCCTCTGTGAAGTGGATGAGGAAGAGGGTCTTCATCTTGAGTTTTTCATTGCCTTCTAGACAAGTGGTGCTGGTGGACGGTGCCTCTACCTTTACAGGAGCTTCTGGTGTAGCAGATGGTAGCCAGAATGCTTTCATTGTTCTCAGTGTTTCCTCTTCATATGATGTGGCCTTCACACTGTTTTCCCCATGGAACCATTCTTGTCTCTGCTATAATTCTTATCGCTGTATTGGGGTAATGCGCCATGGTTCTGTTGATCAAATGCATCAAGCTCTCTGGCCTTCTGCAGCATTAACTTCTCCTCTTCCTCTTCCTCTTCCTCTTCCTCTTCTTGCTTCTGCTGAACAGCGTGGGCAGCTATCTTCCTGCCGGGCAATATTCAACAAAACCTTCAGCATGCATTGATAAAATGAACAGAAAAACTACACATAGGACTCATCACACCGACATACTGAAACTAAGACTTAAAAGAAACAATTTAGGATGGATAGAAAACATGATAATTTGCTTCATATAATTTTGGCTGACAAAGACTACAACTTTCAAATGTCCTCCTATACTAAGACTTGGGGATTCCCCCAGTAAGGCTATAACTACAAGATACATAATGCAACTGCAAACATATCTACTCCCGTCTCCCTGTGAAGTTTACTTTCCACGTGGGAAGATTGATGAAGGAGATAAGTTAAGCATGAGGATTTCTAAGTAAATATTTGGGTAAATTTAACTTCAATACCCGATGTTTGACCATTTCTCACATGACCACCTATCATTTTAAAAGCTACACTTACACACCTGAGGTTTTGGAGTGAAGTGAAAAAATTATATTTCCATCCAATTTAACCGTGTGCGCGCACCACTCACTACAAAAAACGCATGAAGAAACAAAATAATTATCAAACACTAAAAATATATCTCCAAAATACCCTTTTTGAATTTTATATTTTTCAAACCCTAACCCTTGTAATACTCGACTAAACATTTGTACTCATTTTAGCATCAACACATCTCTCCTCCTTCCACCTGTCTTCTCCTCCTTCCACCTGTCTTCTTCAATTAGGTAATAAAATTCTATGGGTATTATCTTTTAACCAAAATTCAAGCATAATAACTCTAAACAACCCAAAACAATCAAAAATTTCATCAAAAAACACACGGCCTGTGTTTGCGAAAATGACTAGAAGAAGAAAAATCAACCTAAGGATTCATCTTAATTCATCCATTGGAGATCGAGAATTAATGGGCTTTGTTCCTTAGCAAATTCCAAGCAATATATGTTGATATTCGCTCTTAAACAACACCAAAAAGCGGTGAAATCGGTGCTAAATAACTGTGATTTTTGACAAATTCAGCACCATTTGAGGTATTCATGCATTTTACAGGCTTCAATTTAGTGTAATATTACAAATTATATCGTCAATTTGTTATGGATTGAGTAACAGATTGGGAGCTTTGGATTTGAGTTTTAATTTTAAGTTTGGGTTTAGGAAACGTACGTGAAGAACAAAAAAAAGAAACATATTTTTGGTTACGTTGTTAATTATATATATATAAATGACATAAATGTCTTAATCTTAGGGCAAATATGTCTTTAGCCATTAAAATCACGGTGTTAACACGAAAAACAATTTTTTATTTCACTTCGAAATTTCAGGTGTTTAAGTGTAACTTTTTAAAGTATAAGTGCTCATGTGAGCAAAACCTTTTTTGAAAGAATGAAAAAGGGGACCGGGCCCCATGGGTGGGGGAACCATTAGACATGAGACATAAACCATTATTCCTTCACGAGTCCAGACAAACCCCACATTATTAGCTTTCCCGTTTTTCTTGGAAAATTTGCTAAACAAAATTGATCCTAGATATAGAATAAACTCCACGATCACCCTAATGAAATATAAGCATATCAATTATCACTAGTATTATTCTATAATTAAGCAATCAAGTTACAAGAATATATATATATATATATATAAGTTGGATCAGGTCCAAACCTCCCTGATTTGGAGAGGACAAGCATAATTGGATTAGAGAAATTCGAACTTTTCTTTTGTTTTTTTTTTTAAAAATTTCAACTAAAAAAAATAAATTATGGGCCCGAATTTTTTGTCTGATATTGTTAAGAGAATCCTTATCGATAAATGAGAAGGGTTGGTAGGAAGCGTTTGGAGCGTGATTTGACCCAATGCATTTATATCAAAAAACAATAGGTGGTAAATCATTCCTTTCAAGCATGTACCACCATATTTTGTTAGACTCCACCATAAGAAGTCAGACATCAACTCAAATCAAGCACCCAAAACTCTCCTACTAAACTGGGCATTATGAAAAAAATACTTTAATTCTATAATTTTTATTTATTTTTTTCCGGCAGTTGTTTTAAAAACTAAAAGGATTTTTAAACTCAGCTCAAAAGTCCTAACATTCACCTGATCCTCTATCATTGTTCTCTCTCTATATATATATACCCACTGAATATAATTAGGCAATAACAGGTATAAAATAAAAATATGGAAGCGTAAACTTTTTTGAAAGTTTCTTTTGAGATAACAAGCACTCACGATCGTAGAGTTACAGAAGTTATGACCTTTCTGAATAGGATCGAATACGGGCATCAAGCTACGATTTGTAAATTGAGTCTTTTCCCAGCCTTTCGATCTGAGTTCCATACCCGAGCTTTGGCTTCTCATCGTATGTGAAGAATGCGAGTCATTGTTATTCTTCGAGTGTCTCTGACGCATTCCTCCTCACGATTTTAAACAAACCTAAATAGGATGGAGAGGATGAACAGATCGAGAACGCTGAGAAAAGCCATAGAAATTGCGATGCTACATTTGATTAATTAATTCACTTAACTATATGAAAGTAGGCTTTGTTTTACGATCGTAGAGTTATTTAAATTTAGCTTTTCGAAAATATATACTATCGTGGATGATAAAAACAATTGAAGTGGATAATTTTTAAAAAATTATAAATTAAATTTTCTCTTTCACTTCATAAAATTTTTTTTTCTTTACAAAATTATATATATATATATATATATATATATATATATATATATAAAAGCATTTGGTGTTAAAACTTTTAAGAATAGAATATATTAAGAAAAAAGATGATCAGGTCCTGATACTTGTACATGTGCCACGGCAGTCAGGTCTCTAATCAATAAATGACTCGGTGTTTCTTCCAATTCATGCTTATTTCATTTTAATTATTTTACAATTATGTATCTTATTCTTCTTTATTTCACTTAAAAGACTATACATACCAATACTCAAGTCTGTAGAAATCATTCCCGCGTTTATCGCTGCCACCACTCCCCCACTGTTCTCTTCACTACTCAGGAAAACATCAATACACTATGAGCATGACGTCACCCAAGAAACCACCGGAATCCGATCACCCACCGGAGGTAATCACCATCCCACCGGCATCCCCTCGACCCACCCCCACAGCCGGTGCCCACCGCAAGATCGGGATTGCCGTCGATTTAAGCGATGAGAGCGCTTACGCTGTGAAATGGGCGGTCCAGAACTACCTCCGGCCCGGAGACTCCGTGATCCTCGTCCACGTCCGACCCACCTCCGTCCTCTACGGCGCCGATTGGGGCGCCATCCACCTCACCGTCGACGACGATTCCGAAGAATCTCAGCAGAAACTCGAAGACGATTTTGATAGTTTCACAACAACAAAATCAAATCACTTGGCTCAGCCGCTTGTGGAGGCTCAGATCCCGTTTAAGATCCATATAGTGAAAGATCACGATATGAAGGAAAGGCTGTGTTTGGAGGTGGAGCGATTAGGGCTGAGTGCGGTGATTATGGGGAGCCGAGGACTTGGGGCTTCGCGGCGCAATGCCAAGGGAAGGCTGGGAAGTGTGAGTGATTACTGTGTGCAGCACTGCGTGTGTCCTGTGGTTGTTGTTAGATATCCTGATGATAAAAATGGGCCGGGTGATAAGGTGGATCCTGTACCGGAGGAGGAACAAGTGTATCACGATGCTTCGGATAAACAAACAGGTATCAAAATTTGATCATTTGTATGAATATTGCAGTGAGTGTTCTAAAATTTGTGACTTTGTGTTTAATTAAGATTCTGAATATGTTACTTTGTACTTTTAGCATTATAGTACACCGTGAGTGCTGAATTTTTTTTTGAAAATCTTTAGTTCAGTGTGATGGCTGATTGTATAAAGCTTATTATGCAGAATTATATAAGAAATGCACAATATTTAGCATAATCTTTGACCCGTGAGCTGTCCTACCAATCTCTTTAACATGGTAAGCTTAGTTGGATGTCTACTGGTACGTTGTTTGTAAGGGACCTTGGTTTACTGAATCATAATCATGCAAAGATCGGGGTTGTTGAGATTAAGAGCAGAAATAGTGTGATATTGTGATTGCCTTTAGAGGATGGTTTGTGGTTCGTTAAATCCTTTTGGAGGACACTGTCAGTCCCACCTTGGCCTTAACTTGAATCTGCATAGATAGAACAACAAATAGAGGGATAGATAGAAGAATTTTAGGGAGGAAAGAGATAGATTAGACATATAAAATCAATTTGAGGAAGATAGGAGGGATCCGGTGAAGTTAACTTCATGGTAAGTTGGTTAATTGGTTAATATAGTACTAACATGCAAAGGGAGATTAACTCTCGGTCTGCGTGTGTATTGGTCAATTGACCAAAGTTAACTTCATGCTAACCACTCCCAAATAGGAGGAGGGAGGTAGAAGGTGGGAGATAGGTGTGAGAGCCAACTTACTTCTCAGATTTTCATATTATTCATTACTTGAAAATAAAAGTTACAAAATACTTGATTTATAGACTACATAAACTTGTTGAAAAAGTAAAGTCTAAACCTACACCATATTCTCTTATTTTTTCCTTATTAGTAACTCACTCACTTATAACATAGTTGTCACTAGAATATTCTATTAGATAGTAACTACCCAATATGCCCTTACCTGACATCCCCTCACCCTTAAAAACATCCATGTCCTCATAGATAATGTTGGTTGTCTACTTTTAATTTTGGTAGCTCTCAACACCCTTCCAGTATCAAGAACAAAACTCAGGAACTTGTTTAGTTGAACCTTTCTATAGCAAAAGCTTGCCTCAATATTAGTTTTAGCATGTCTTGGGCACTTGTGTTTCTCATTGTTCTGAATATTCAGTGGCTTAGTGACTTGTTCTTGAATTTTCTTCATGGTTCTCTTGAACTTGTCATAGTATTCTGCAGCCTTTTTTGTCTTTAGAGAGGTATTTTTCTGCACTAGGGAAATAAAAAGCTCTTGTCAAGATGCCATATTCTTTAATGAACTGCTTGCAACACCTTCCCATCATTAGAGAACCCCCCAAACACCTAGCAGAAAAAGGCTTTGGTTTCTTTAAACTTCTTTCTTCGCTTCTTTGATCACTTGCTTCCATCCTAGTCTTTTTCACCAAATGTAGAGAGTCAGGAATGGAGGGAGCATTCCATTGATTGTAAAAGGTTTAAGCATAACCCAAGAGCTTTTTTGGAGCTCTTCGAAGGCCTCATCATATCATTCCTTCCGATGGAGATCATTTTTCTGCATAAATTGGACTAGGAGACATCCAAATTCCTTTGGAGCTGTATACTTAGCAACAAGAAGAAAGAGCTCAAATGATACAGTGAAAAAGAGTTTTGCTATGTAGAAATACTTGGCCTTCTTCATGAATGACTTATTTTCTAGTGGCTTCAAGTGTTCAGGTTTGTAGCAATTTGCAGCCAATGATTTGGCAACAAGAGTCCCTTCACTGTCCTTTACACAAACAACACATGTACCCTTTAGTGCAGATTCATCTCTATAGTGGTGAACATTCACATATTTACTTTCATCTCCTTGCCAAACATTTCCTTTCCAATGCATCCAATGTAAATGATTGCTCTAGGAACTTGAAGCATCCATTTACTAATCCTGATTGTTTTTTGTTCAGCATGTCCAACAAGGGTTCCCATAGTGTTTAGGAGGGACTTGAGAATCAAAAGATGAATTATAAGTTTCATCCTTCTACTGGTTGTTTTTGACATAGTAGCAGGGAAGAGTGACCGAGGGGGCGAAGAAGTGCCATGATGTCTTGAGAATATAGCAGACTGCTCTTTAGTAACGATTCTCCAATGAAAATCTGCTTGGTGTAGCTCCTTGTTATTTGTGAGTTTCTTTACCCTCCTCTTAGAAAGTCTGCCCCAATCTTGGTCACCCATTAACACTAATGCAATTGGTTTTACTAGGACTTCCTCAATATCCTTTAAAGGCCACAAATTCGTATCAATTACAAACTTCTTTCTCCTCATTTTCCATTTGACCAATGACCACTTTAAATCATTAAAGGGGTTGGTCTCGCTATCCGAACTAGTGAATATTCTGCAGTTTGGTATTGGGACATTTTGTTCTTTCCACAACTCCTTATAACACAACTCTTGGTCTATTCTTCCATGTCTTTGGTCTTTGGTCTTTGGTAGTAGCTTTGGGTGTTAACAAATAGGATTTGTGGGCAGTTTGGTGTGGGTTTTTGGATAGATCTCGTAAAGTAGTGGGGTTGATTTGTATAAGAATGAAAGTTGGGCTGGTTGACAAGATCTCCAATGGCCTTAGCAGGGTTAAAGGAACGAAGGAGTAGGCCAATGGCCTCATCAACATACCTAGAACATATATATGGGGAGGAGTTTGATTTACTAGTTTCTGAGTGTAAGTTTTCCATGAAAGTTACCACTTTATCTTTCCAAGGATCTGGAGTTGCAGACCATTCCTTCTTGGACTGCTTTGGATGGCAATCAAGAATGAATTCCATTTTCTCAATAAACACTATGCAAAGCTTAGGACCCTGTGGAGCTGGAATTTCATCATTTCCTGACCTAGTTTGTAGTATATGAGGCTGTTTTGACAGTTTCCTTACCAAGGAAACTTCCTGTTGCTGTTCAGGAAGTGCTAACATTACTTTCTTCTTAATGAATCCTTGTTCCGCTTCAGGATCCTCATCAAATATGGGTTCCTCATCATGCCAGAAGTTTTCATCGCATTTAGGTTGTTTATTATTTCCATTGAATTCAGCATTTTCATTGAACAAATGATTCCTTTCATATTGTGGTGCCGCATTAAATGTGGGTGGACAATTATAAAGTGGAGCCTCCTCATTCCCAACATAATATAGGGGCTCCCTCTGATTGTGGCTCCTCATCATATATAGGAGCTCATTCATACGTTGAATCTTCCTAAAAGATAGTTTCAGATACTTAAGCTCAGCTCTCACATGTTTATCTCTTCCCCACTTTTCAAAGTTAAATTCATGCCCTCTCCTCTTAGGCATCTCATCTTCTTCTTGCCTTTTCCTTTTCTCACCATCTCCTTGGCGGATATGTAAAGTCATAGCTTGTGATATTAAGGAATTGAAAATAAACTTGGAACAAATAAGCTTAAGAATTTAAAATTGTTAACTAGACCAACACAAGTCAATCTAGTTGAGAGGAAGTAAGCTTGAGTAGCACTATAAGAGGTGAAATGGATCTCTTATGAACAAATAAGGATCCGAGTTCCAAACTATGCACAAATCTTAGCACAAGCTTAACGAGATCTATGAGAGTAGTAGAGCTAATGATCAAAGATAGAGCACCAAAATGTTCATAACTCAGTTTAGACACAAGCTTAACAAGGAATTAAGTTTGTGTATAAGCTGAAAATAGCCGAAACAATGTATATAAAATAGAATGATGAACAAATCTAAGTGAGAGTGAATGGGTTTGATGCTAGATGAGTAAGTGTAGTGCGAAATGATATTATAGGATTAATCTAACACAAAATAATCACAACTAATATGATATAAGCACTGGCTTGAAATATTTTTGAATTTTTTCTCGGTATGAACTGAAATGATTCTATGGAATTAATCTATGATGCAGATGTTATAGAAACTGAAACTGATGATTGGGAAGCTAATATGAACTGAAATGAATGGATTGAAAAGAGAATTTACCAAACTTAACCGTAGAAGATGAATATTATACTCAGTTGCAGGTATCCTGGAAATAGAGCATTGTTTATGGAGTTTTCTTGCTACTGTGCTTATCTCCTTGCTTGTTTACTTCTGGGCTAGTTTGGATTGTGTTTAGGTGATGGTTTGTGATGTGTTTCAATAGATTTTGTAGCTGAATGAAGTGTTTTTTGTTGGTCTGAATTTTTAGTGATGAACAGTAGCGAATTGATGAAGAAGATGAATTTTCCAGTGAAGGAACAGCTTTGATAGCAAATTGTGAGGCCCACCTTGGCCCTGACTTGAATCTTCAGAGATAGAACAACGAATAGAGGAATAGATAAAAGAATTTTAGGGAGGAAAGAGATAGATTAGACAGATGCAATCAATTTGGGGAATATAGGAGGGAGGCAGAAGGAGGGATATAGGTGTGAGAGCAAACTTGCTTCTTAGATTTTCATATCATTCAGTACTTGAAAATAAAAGTTACAAGACACTTGTATTTATAAGCTACATAAACTTGCTGGAAAAGTAAAGTCTAAACCTACACCATATTCTCTTATCCTTCACCCATTACTAACTCACTCACTTATAACGTAGTTGTCACCAGAAATTCTATTAGATAGTAACTACCCAATATGCTCTTGCTTGACAGACACGTTTGGAAAGACAGAAATTTAACTAGACTGGAACTACATAGTATAATCAGGTTTTCCTTTAATTTAGGTTCCAAGATATGCAATTTTTTGTGGCAAATGATATGTACATGCTTGCATATAAACAAATACTAATCTGACCTCCATTTTAGATTTAAAAAAAAAATAAAAGGTACTACTTGTCTGTTTAATCGTCAGAAGATTTTTGTGAGGGGTTACTATTACTGTGATATAGAAATTTTGGCCATATCAACAAAATTTCCACTGTATTTGTATTTTACTTGCATTATATTTCTTTTTTGCATCTTTTTATGTTGATTGTGAACTCATTGCAGTGGATATATAGCAAAATCCAATATTTGTCAAGTGATTCCTTATTATGACATCTGTTTTTGTAGTTTTAGCCTTTGCCCTTTTAGGATATTCAACTTCAGAGAAAAAAATTTATATAATGAATCTTCTTCTAACCAATGAAGCTAAAATGGTCATACACAAGGCTCCAACTCTTTTCAAGTTATTTCTCAGTGTGTGTGTATATATATATATGTGTGTGTACATAATTTTAAAACATTTTTAGGATATTCAGGAAATTTTGAGAAAACCTGTTGTATAATGAATCTTCTTCTAGCTAATGAAACTCAAAAGGTCGTAGTGCACAAGAATCCCATAGGGTTTACGGTCAGCTTACGTCTTTCCTCTATTTAGAGAGGTTATTTCCAGAAGTTGAACCCACGTCCTAGTATTTAACAAGTCAGCACTTACCTATCATGCCAAGCACGACCTTCTTCTAGCTAAAGAAGATATTTGGCTTTAAATATGTTAGTATCTTTTTGATGATGGGGTGATTTCATAACAAAGATAACTGATTCTATGCTAGGTTACTCTAACAATCTGTGATACAACTGGGGTCATATCTTATAGTCACTAGAAATAGTTTGATTTATCAGCAGAAAATTTTGTGGCTACTGATGCCTTTGTTTCTTTAAAGCAAGCCAGTGATCCTGGTCAGAAAAGCAAGAATTTTGGTTTATGTAGCATTCGAATGAAATCGCATCTATAAGTTATGCTGTTCAATATTTTGATTTTCTGTTTATTTTATTTCTTTCAGGTTAACAAGGAACCTAATTCTCTTAAGGTCCCTTAGCATGTGATATACAGATCTTGTACTATTTGTAACTGCGTTCTTATTGCTTCCAGACCCCCTGATACATTACGTATGGGTACCTCCCCCTCAATGTTCTTCATTGGTACCTGTGCATAATTTTTTCTAAAGACAAAATTTTTTAAGTCCTTAAATATTAGTATTCAAAAAGATCATTGAAAAAATTATTTTTAAGTATGTACTACGTAGACCTTAGTTTTTGAAAAAATAGTTAACAAAACGAAAGGAGTAGTTCTCTTTTTTAGGACTGAGGGACTATGATGGATGCATTTGACCTTCATCATAAACAAACCTTAATTGCAGCATGCCTGACTAAATAACTTAATTAGGCATATATAGTGATTGCTTGGAATCAGTGGATAGTCCTAGCTTAGAGATCTTTCTAGCTAGATGAACTATTAAGCCTCTGTTCAAACAATTTGTTCATGTGTAAGGATTATCTTTTTGTCATTGCCTTAGAATTGTTGCACTAGATGTTTTAATCATCACTCAATTAGAAGGATCATTTTTTGGTATCTTGTATATGAAAATCTTACTGAAACCTGTTTAACATCATGAGGGACATTCTAGGGAGAATTGTCCACTTAAATTGCTTGGCAATTGGGCATTTCAAAGTCCTGTTCACCCTTTTAATATGCATAAGCCTCCCTTGTAACAATTACCCGTTAACAAAGTTAACTATGATGAAAGACGTTGACTTGTACTAAATGAACAAAGTACCCAGAAACCTTCAAGGAATGCTTAAACCAACAAAGTACTCTCCCAAAAGGCTAGAATTTTGAAATTAGTGCTCAAGCTTGTCTGTGGCCTTTGATGATGGTTTGTTTTGGCTCGTACCTATGGCATATGTGCTTTAGAAGGCAATCGTGCATTAATAATGTTTCGCATAAGTTTCTTCTTCACCAGACGAATTATAAAAACCTAGGGTGCTTGACTGGCTACGATGATCCCATCTTTTCTATGCTCTTGACTTTTTATATATATATATGAGAGAGAGAAAGAAGATAGGTGGGGATGAGTGTACAAATTGTTAAGTGAGCAAGTGCAGAGAATAGATTAAGATGTTGATTAGGATGTGAAGATGAAATTTGATGGTGACATTTAAGTTGCATAGGGACTGCTTATTAGCAGAAATAGTAGATATATGAAGAATTTTAATATATACAAATATAAGTGAAAATGGTTAACTGCAGCAAGACTAACCAAGAACACTACAAAAATTCATTTTGGTATTTCCGGAGTTGACAAACCAAAAAAATGATCTGAGAAAATGCTAGTATGTGAGAGAGAGAAGAGAGAGACTAAGAAATAGAGAGAGAGGGAGAGAGGGGGAGAGAGAGAGAGAGAGAGCTTTGAGCACTCAACATCAGAATGTACGACGGCTGGAGGATCACCAGAGGGGGAAAGGTCTATGTTACTGCACCTGGCCACAAGGTCAAATACTAGATATGACTGGTCATGGTTAATTAACAGAATAAGGTTGAAGAGATGGCGACTGTGGTTTTCCTTGAGGCTCTGTTTGGCAGGGAATGGTAGATGGCAAGTGGTCATTTACATCGCCCTTCAACCCTCCACCCCCAATTCTAGTAATCGAATCACA
This sequence comes from Panax ginseng, assembly GCA_020205605.1. NCBI lineage: Eukaryota > Viridiplantae > Streptophyta > Magnoliopsida > Apiales > Araliaceae > Panax > Panax ginseng. The sequence goes on from CM035150.1 coordinate 94,124,275, forward strand.
ATTAGAGAGGATGTGTGTTCCTATCAATGATAGTGTGTGTAGCCAGAAAGTGGGGCTCTCCCAGCATCGTATTATCTTTGTACTTTTGACACCATTTACTTCTTTTTATCACATATGTTCTCTCTCCTCCCCTCCTGAAGTTTAGTTTAAAATATCCTAAGCCCATGTGTTTCTATTGCACACCGACTAATTCAAAAAAAATTGCAGATTTGGAGAAGGCTTCATGAGCAAATGAAAGATCCATATGCTGCGTTGTCTACAAGTATGTGTAAAGAGCTTGTCGCGTGACTTTGTGCCATTTGATAAATGAAGTGTGGTAGTGTTGAGGTCTTTCTCTTCTGCCTTGTACTTGTGGGCTGTGTTTCAAATTAACAAGGTTTGGAATGAAAGATATTGTTGATCACCTTGTTTAGTCCATACTAGGTCTTCTTACATGTTGCACTGTTTTCCCTTGTGCTACAAGTTGTTATTAGGAACAGCTTGGCAGCATCATACTTTATGTTTTACATCTATGAAAACTGAGTTGAGTGAAGTAGTTGCTTTCTTTTTGTGCTCGTTATGGTAGTGGTGTCTTGTTTCATAGTTATATTTTTGTTGTTTGTATATTCCCTTGTGGCGCTGATAATAGGAGGAGGGTAAAGGTGTGTCCATTTAAAGCCATCAAATAATTGTGGGCTCCAAATTGCCCCTACCCATTGGTTGAGGTTCACAACTGCTGTGATAATTGATGCTCACTTGACTTGTTCAGGTAGAGAAGGAAAGATGCATAACAAGAAAACTACTGTCTACCTAAGCTACTATTGGTATTATTCCTCCCTTATAAAACGAGTTCTATTTACTTGGAAATTAATTGTTTTCATTCAAGTGAGTGTTAAAAAGATTATACTATTAACATTTTTCCTAGGATCATGTTTGTTTGCAAAGATTATAATTCTGGAATTATAATACATGGTATTATAATTTCAAAACTATTAATCTTAGGATTAAATAGTCCTACGTACATATTTGTTTTTTTATGGAATTATTTATGAGATAACTTAAAATAATCTCATTTATGTTTGTTTTTTAAGATTAATTAAAGGATTACATAAAAAAATATAATTTAGACTATTATACCCTTATCAATAATAATATATTTTAAACTTGTTTATACATTATAAAATGATAAATAATTAATTATAAACTTTTAAGTAAAGATATTACTGTTCTTGTTTTTAAATATGTTACGTTACATAATTTGTTGAAATGAGTTGGTAAAATTAGTGAAATCGGAAATTTTAAGAGAGTAATATGATTATTAAGCGAGCATGCTTATTTGATAGCTGGTTAAATGCTAATATTAGAAAAAGTAAAAGTTTGTTTTGTCTAAAAAAATTTAATCTCTCATAGTGGGATTATAGTATTTGGTTAGACATGATATTAAATAATCTCTTATTTTAAGTTATTTTATTATCCAGAAACTAATAATCTCAAGTCTAATTTTAAAAACAAATAAATAACTTGAGATTAATAGTTCAATCTCAAGCGTTCTCTTAATAAATACACAAACATGGCCCAGTATGTTACTTACTACTCCTTATGTTCCAATGTTTCATGATAAAAGTTCTTATTACTGTTTTGGGTAGTCCCGTGTTAAATGTCTATTTTCCTTTAATAATTAAATTTTTATACATATTTTCTTATTATACCCGTAACATTAAATATCTCATACTTTTCTTATTTTAATTCTAATTCTCTCTTCATATTTAATGACATTATTATGTGTAATTTTATCATTTCATTTATCTTCTTAATATACGTGAAAAGTCGAGTAATATTTATCGAATGAATCCGAGAAAAGAAGTTTTACCCCTATTTCAATATATTTTTTGAAAAATGAACATTTCTCAATGTTACTCATATGTTTAGTGAGCGGGCGGTTAATTTAGTAGAAGGATAACATCATTGAGTTGAGATGGTAATTATTATGATATTATATATATATATATATATATATATATATATATATATATATAGGGAGCTCTTTCATAGCAGCTGGTTGTTATGAGTACAATGCAACACTCCCTTTTTGGACCGTTAATAAAATAAATTGATGGCTGAAATTAGCTTTTCTATTTAATAAAAGCGAACCACGAGTTGTTGTGCTGCTTTATTATTTACTGTCTTATTTCTATTTTATTAAGTGAATATTAACTTGTTAGTATAGTTATAAAAAGTGAATATTTATTATTAAAATAATCCAAATAGGAAGAGCTTCTACCTAATACACATTTTTTTTATTTTTTTTTTTCTCCGTAGAAGAAAAATGACATCGATCGACATTAAAATAATAAAATAATCCCACCAAGTCAGAGTTCTATCGAACACATTTTTAAATTTTTTTTTATTTCTCCCACGCAGACAGACAGTGCAATTTGATCTGGTAGCATTAAAATAATAAAATAATCCCACCGAAATCTGATGTATCGGTAGTATTAAAAATTGAAAAAAATATCCAAATAGACAGCAATTACTCTGGTATTAAAAATTGAAAAAAAAATAACCTACTGATCTGACATTTCACACTACCGGTATTAAAAATTAAAAAAAATGATTTTATTCAAGCAATTCATTTCTAAAATGATTCGAACTCATGACCTCAAACTCGAAACACTCATCATATGACCACCCCAGGACCACGGGCCTAAATTGTTAATTTCAACCAAGGATATATCTTTATATTAAAACTTCACCATCCCCAAAATCTATATTCTTGCATTATTATTATATTACGATTTATTATTATTAATAAGTCTATATAATACATATGGAGATTTTCTATTTAGAAATAATTTAATATCTATATTTATTATTATCCCTTTAATATTTTTTCTTATTTTTTGTAATAATATCAATAAAAGGATTATTAATGTATTAAAAAAATATCATTCTTTAATAAAATATAAATAATAATTTTATATTCATGTATTACTTATTATTATTATATTCATGTATTACTATTATTAAAAATAATATTAATAATGATTTTTAATATTAATATAAATAATGTGATTATTAATATTAGTCCCAGAATAAAAATATCCATACAGATTCAACAAAATAGATAATTTTTTTTTCATTATTGATAATATGAAGTGGTTTTATGTGATTGATAATATTCATATTACTAAGTTATGAATTTGAAAATCCCATAAAGTTCAACCAAATAGACATTCTTATTAATTAATATATACATTAGATAAGTTCTATATCTCGGCCGGAAGTAATCTTGCGGATTTCTTGTAGAGCTCCCATGCGACGCGGTAACGAAAGACTGTGACATCTTCCAAGGACCACTTCTCTTCAGAAATATTACCATTGACACTAACGAAATAGTCAACATACTTGCATACAAAAATGTCACAGTCTGAGTTGTTGTGTTGTTTAGGTCGAATCTTTAAGAATCTCTTGACATAGGGATTACCGTTGGGCCACTCACGCATCGGATTACCATTTCATGAAACAAAATGGTATCAAATGTACCTTTGCATGTATAAAGTAGTTGGTTAATAATTTTTAATATTAAAGGACATTATAAAATTAAAATATTTTAAAACTAAATATACCGCAACTTTAACGAATTAAAGTACATTTCATGTAACTTAATATACTTAATGTCATTGTAGACGGCCAATTGATTATGGTAACCATCCAATCTTCAATGCGAATAGGAACAAGACAAAATGGCGTTGATTGGTACTACACACCGGCGTGAATATGTATTTGCATTAGTGTAAAGGTGGACCAACATCTTGGTTAACATACGAATCGCAAAAACTCCATGCGATATTCACGTTAGTCAGGGAGGCACATATAGCCACCTTGAAGATGCATGAAGAATGAATTCATGAAACCAAATTGGGACCACCTTTGTATTCCCGACGACTGTAGTATTCCTCTCGTCTCGTAGCAACAACATATAAGCGTCGATGACATGCTCGAATATCCAACTCCGTGCCCTAAGGATTGCACTACATTGTGTTCTAATTCATATAACCTGGCGCGGATGTGATAAAGGATATAAATCCCTTACGGTGCCACCACGTTTCCAAACATATGTTTATTTACAAATGTCTCCTTCCAATCTTTAAGTCTTTTGGATAAGGACCCTTTTGGTCCATAAGAGATGTGGTCTCCCGCATCTTGTGCACGATTGAGACCTAAATGTACATTATTATTATATAGCAATAATAATTAAAACCATCACTATTAACATAACTATATATACCTTTTGTGAACTAGATCCCTCGCATCGAAAGTCCCATGAATGAAGAGTTGGTTGGAATGTAACACTCCTCATAGGTTTGGAAGGTTGGAATGTAACACTCCTCGTAGAAGCTTGGGTGGTGGGAATGGAACTCTCCTCGATTACTTGTGGGGTGGGTATGTAGCTCTCTTGTACAACATAATCAGTTTGTTTCCCAAGCCCTTCATTGAGTTGTGTGTATTGGGATTGTGGTCCAAAATTTGTGGGACCCCTGTCGAGGTATTTGTTTACCTCTTGCTTGAAGTCGATATAGGCGTGTTGAAATCCCAATTATTTTTTTGCGAGAACCAACTCGGGGCAAATTGAGTAAATCTTGAAAATTTATCAAGTAACGACTTTGCACTCTCAACCTGTCATGTAAGATAAACACAAACAAATATTATTAACAATAAATATGAATAAATGTAATATTAAGTATTTACTACAATACATGATTTATTAAAGAAGAATATAATTTTATACCATTTGAATAAGGTGTTGTTGGTTGTAAATGGCACGAGGCTCATAACAACCGTCAGTGGTCGTTTCTTTTATCGAGGTCGGTGGATTTTCCAACGTGTAATTTTCCTATACCAAACCATGTAATCATCTATTGGGACATAATCAGAAATTTCAGTTTGTTGTCCTTCGAGATGATCCATGTATGCCTCCCACATCGAAATATATTCCCCTCTCAAGGCCATGCAATCCTTGACATCAATAAATTTAAACCTTTTCTCCTTCCTAAGGTCACCGTGGTTTTTGGTTGTTGATGGTATGCCTTGCATGAACCCGAACTGTCTCATCACACGGTCCGACATCTGAAATTTCACAATATCAAAGTGGATCAAGGGGACCCCACAAGATCCCAACAACCTGCCATCAAAATTAAATCCACTGATATCATCATTCCACATTATGTAAGGCCGCCAAACCACATCCCACATAGACTTAATATCTAACTCCCCTCGGTAAAATGACAAATGGTGATGGGGATTCTCACGCTCTACCGAGAGTGGCAATGGGCTCCGAATAGACCATGCTAAAGTCCTGAGTAACTATAAGGATGATTGTGGCCAAGGGTTTGGCTTTCCAATACTTACACGCTCATAAGCTCAAATTTGTAACAATGTAACACAATCATTAATGTATTTAACTCCTTTCCTAGTAGCAGTATATAAAGATCTGTACAAATATGCTAACACTGTCGCGCCCCAAGAGTAAGTTACACAATTTTCAGCGTTGACAATAAAAGACATATATTGTGGGTGCACACTATTTCTATTCCTATTAGGGAATAATATTGCCCCACACAACCACAACATGTATGCCTTTGTGTGTCGCCCTACAACATCTTTACTTGCATTTTCGGGACATTTATTAAAATGTTCGTGCAACCACACACTGATTATATTTCTGATCAGTATATTGACTGGAGCTTAGTTTTTCCCTATCTCTTCCATGATATATGTCATCTGATACATGATCTTGTTGATCATGCAGAACACTTGGATCAATTGGCCCATATTCCCAACTATCCATCTTTTACCTAAAAAAATACATCAATTCCATATTAGTATTAAGATGCATGACAAAATGAAATTGAAAGTAACATGCTGCAAAAATGACAGTAATAACAATACACACTAACATGCATTAAAAACTGAACAACATGCATGTAATAATAACATGCATTAAAAACTAGTAAAAACATAAACTATTAAAAACAAAAACAATAAGAAGAAAAATAAATTAAAACAATAAGTGAACAATTGAGTACAATTGGAATAAAATAAAAACAATAAATAAAAAAATAATAAAAAATAAATACTTATCAATAAATGCTTATCTTTATGAAAAGTTTTCTTCTTTTTTTTTTTTTTTTTTCCTAAATCTGAATTTTAAATCGGCTCGACTTTTTTAATTTTTGTTATCTTCTTTTCTCCGTTGTATAATGATGACTCAACAAATTAAAATAAATAAATAAATAAAAAAGCATCCCATAGAAGAGACAACATCCAACATTGACAAGACCCCGTACTGACATATCTTTGTCCGGGTTGGCAAATTGGAATAATAAAAAAAAAAATTCGATATCCCAAACTATTCATTTAAAATGATTCAAATCGTGACCTCAAGCACCAATCCTCAAATCGTATGACCACCCAGCAGCACCACTAGTCTAATTGCTTTAATTTCTACTAAGGATATATCTTTATAGAAAACTTCACCATCCCCAAAAATCTATTAATTGGATTTGTTAAAATAGAAATAAGTTAATATCTATATTTATTATTATCCCTTTAATATTTTTTTCTTATTTTTGTAAAAATATGTCCAATTAGTCTAATTAATATATTAAAAATAAATATCATTCTTTAATAAAATATAAAGTGATCATGCATTAATGACAACAAAAATTTCCAAATAACATACATGCATAATATGCAGGTGATAACATGCATTAATGACAACAAAAACAAATACATGCATGATATTATATCCCTTTAATTCAAAGAATAACATGCAATGATAAAAAATGGCTTGATTGAGTACACAATCGTAATAAGTTTTTTCATTTATATAATGTAATAATATTATTTTACTATTATACAAAAATAATAACAACAATGTAAACTATTAAAATTAAACAAATAACAAAAAATAAAAACTTACTTGTTGAAGTTTTTTTTTCTCTCTCTTCCAAAATACTCCTCTCTCCACTCTTTATTCTTTGTAATTTTATCTAGTTATATACCTTGAACTTTAGGTTGAACAACGTGTGTTCTCAATAGATCACTATAGATGGTTAAATAAGCTCATGCAATTAAATTACATGAAATACATTTAGGACCAAATTCAAACACCGATCATTGTTGTTTAATTCAACTTTTTAGTTTACTGAGAGCTTGCGGTGTTCTTTCCGAGGCGATGTTGCGCGAAAAAAGTGGTCAAAACATTATTAAGTGCATTTCCGAGGCAATGTGGCGAATTTTACAGAAAGAACTTAACTTACCGAATATATATTATTAATAAATTGTTTCACTTAGGTAGAGGCTATAACAATTTGGAAAAAAAAAATATATATATTATTAACAAAAATCGTTCGATAGGTGAGATATTTAAGAATTACCGGGAATATATATTATTAATAAATTGTATTTCACAAAATACCGACCGATATGATCCTTTATCGATTGGACAAGAGACGCGAACAAAAGCAATGGTGAAGACTTACTTTTTTAACTCCACATCTGCGACTTGAACAAAATCAAGTAATCTGCTATAATCATTTGATGGGTGATTACCGGGAGTTAAGCAAGAAAAGCGGCTTTCTTCGATCAATTCGAGGTTACAAAACCGTTTTAAACCGAATGAACGAGGAAAAGAGTTGGTTGACCAAGATGATCCAGGATGAGAATATTATCGAATCGGCGGATGACGACATTGATTGCACAATGGAGATCCAAATCATGATATGGGATACGATAATGACGATGAAGATGCGAGGCGGAAGAAGAAGAAGAGTTTTTACCGCCTAATATTTCTCAAACAAAGGGCCGCAAAAAACAATCTAGATTCAAGAGTGCACTTTCGAAAATCATTCCTTCTAAGACTCATCGAAAATGGCTGATTTGTGGCTTTGAAACCAACCACGATAAAGCGAAATCACTATCGAGTGCTAGGAATTCTGAGCCAAAAAAATAGGCGTCGGTTGTATTAATCATTCTATGTTTTTTTATTTTATGAAAATGAACATGTAATATGTATTATTCCTCTTAATGTTATGCAAAGATTAGTATTGGTATAATCAGATTTAATATTGATAATCACATTATTATTATTATAATAATACTTCACTACTTTTATAAATTCGATAATCAAATTATTATTATACTTCACTAGTTTTATTAATAATAAAATCATTGCTTAATATATAAAATCATTACTAATAATCATTGCTTAATAAATATAGATATTAACTTATTTCTAAATAGAAAACCCTATATGTATTATATAAACTTACTAATAATAATAAATCGTAATATAATAATAATGCAAGAATATAGATTTTGGGGGATGGTGAAGTTTTAATATAAAGATATATCCTTGGTTGAAATTAATGACTAGGGCAGCCAGTGGTGCTCTGGGGTGGTCATATAATGATATTTTGGAGTTTGAGGTCATGAGTTCGAATCTGCTTTAGCAAATGAATTGCTTGAATAAAATTAATTTTTTAATACCACCAGTGACAATTTCATCTTAAGTATTATTTTCAATTTTTTAATACGGTAGTATCGGCTGTCTTAACGGATATTTTTTTCAATTTTTTAATACCAATACCGTATCATTTGTCTTAGCTTGGGATTATTTTATTATTTTAATGTCACCAGATCAAATTGCATCTACGGGAAAAATAAAAAAATTAAAAAATGTGTGTTCTAAGAACACATCTTAAATGGGATTATTTTATTATTTTAATGCCACCAGTATCAACCTCAGAATTAGGGAGAAATAAAAAAAATAAAAAATAATGTGTGTTCTAAGTAGAAGCTCTTCCTACGGATTATTTTAATAATAAATATTCACTTTTTATAACTATACTGACAAGTTAATATTCACTTAATAAAATAGAAGCCGGTATAGGTAAATAATTAGGCACAACAACTGCCTGCTTATCAAATAGAAAAGTTAATCGCAACCATCAATTCAATTTATCAACGGTCCAAAAAAGGGTGTTGATACGATCTTATAAAGAATCAGGTTCTTATGGAAGGGCTCCCATATATATATATATATAGTGTGTGTGTGTGACGCCCCCAAAATAGGTCCATTCCATCCAACCCATTCTGAGTCGCCAAATACATGGTACAGAAATAACTACAACTTTATTATTACAACATATAAACTGTGACTTTAAATACAGATATTGTCATCTAGACAATATCCACACGCAAATAAATTCCCATCATAATTATTGATACATTATTTTACAAAAATAGTGAGGACTACTAAACAACTCTCTAAAACCATCATTCCATACCCCGACTGCATACTAAATCTTACATTCTCGCCTCACGAGAAGAAAAATGGAACAAAAAGGAAAAGGGTGAGAGCTCAACTAACCCAAAGAAAAGAATATTATGACTAAGATAATACACAACAAAATTATCGTTAGTCTTCAACAGGGAAAAATCTAATAGAATACAATAGACAACAAGTTTTAAATCAATATTCGCAGCGGAAATAATAATTCATTAGAAGAGTTAAGTAGATAATGCAAACTACTATCTTCTATGTATGAATTTTAAAGTTCATCGTCTATCTTTTATCCTGTAACATCAATCAATATATATCTCGGAATCAAATATTCATCTTTGCACTACAGGGCCAAAGATATTCATCATTAGTCATGTTCATCTAAACACTGCTCATCTTTGCACTACGCCCAAAGATATTCATCGAAATCATTCATCTTTGCACTACGTGCCAAAGATATTCATCATAAATCATTCATCTTTGCACCTTCAGGCCAAAGATATTCAATAATATCATCATTTAAGACCGAGGATGATGAAAAATATTTTTTTTTTAAAGAAACGAATCCAGTTAAACAAAATGACAATGATTAAGGATTAAGGATTCGTAGTTTGTTTTATCCACGTCCAAAAATACCTCAAAAATAATCATAGTAGTGTAAAATTCAAGAATGATCAAAACATGGATACAATCAAAACTAGTATCCACATGATAGATATTTTGGACGAAAAGAAAAAATTTTATTTTTCATGAATAGTCAGATATCGTAAATAAGAACTCAGAGCACCAAAAGTTCCAAATTTGATAAAACTTGAGATCAATATTTCCGCATAATGATATTGAAGAAATAATATCATTACTGAAAAAATAATATCCCTTACCTCGGAAAGATAATACTTAACTGGAATCTTCGGATATATCTTTATAACTTGAACTTTCACCGTATAGCAATACTCAAAGTATACTCAAAATACTCACAAGAATCACGCCGACAATATAGAGAGAAAACTTCAGATTTAAAGTGTGATTTTCAATTCTAACCTAAGCACCCTATTTATAGAAATTCTTTATATCACCAAAGAGAAAATTTAATATAATAATAATATATATATATATAAAATTTTCTTACGCATAATAAATGAGATTCAAATATCATTTAGCCACCAATAGTCAACTACATCAAAAAAAACGTTTTTCATAATTATTTAATTTAAAACTCCAAAAAATAATAATTAATTAATTCTAACTTCAATAATTCATAATAAATAGCTCTTTTGTCGTAAAAAATTGAACTCATGATTTTTCATAGGAAATTCCATTATCTACAACTTTACGGAGAATTTTTTCCAAATTCCAAACAT